>CM037851.1:307183114-307783114 GCA_021234595.1 Delia radicum | reverse complement strand
TTACAATAATTACGAAACATAAAAATTTTCATTTTCCCACATTGACGACATGAATTAATTTAATATCTGAAAATATATAGAAATAAATATATATAAGATAACAAAAATTTTCTTTCAACTACTTACATCAATGGCTGTCTAAATGATGCTATCTTTTAAAGGACGCAACTGCCGAAGATAATTATAGAAACGAAACGAAAAAATAAACAAAAAACAAACGAAACGAAAAAAACAACCCTTTTTTGCAATACGAAAAAGGAACCATAAAAATCTACCTATGATGTGTGTCTTTGTCTTTCGCTTTACTCTGTCTACATGTCTGTATATGTTTGTTTGCAATTTGACCACACTAGATTATTAATCTATAAACATTTAGTTTAGAAATACATATTAAATTTAAATATTTAATTGTGTCTTTTATTTAATTAATAGACAATTATTTTCACAAGCCGGTGATAACGCAAAATTTAAGTTGTTTTAATCCTCAATTTTGTTTTATGTATGAAAAACAGATACAAAAATTTCCATGGTTGATTTTTTTATATGTCTTATTAGAATTGTACTTTTTAGTATCATTTTCCTCTTCTCTACTACATCTTGACATGCCGCGAAATCTGCTTCATTCTGCGCATATCTTTCAATCTGGTTGTCGTCCACACTATTAATGTGCTTATCAGCACAATTTTTTTTAGCAAAATTGATTAGTAAAACATTAGTATAATATTAGTAAAGCATTAGTATAAAACAGTTCAGTGCTGAATAAGTATAACAAAAATTTTAGCTGAAAACACGATTTTAGCAAAAAATTTGCTAAAAAATAATATACACTGATTTACAAGACGTTTTACTAACTTTTCTACTAACTTATGTTTTTGAGTGTACATTTAAAGCGCTGATTAGAAGAGACTTACCCAATAAATTAGGTATATCTACAAATGCTTCCTCTAACTAATAGGAGGTGTGCACAATTTTTAACAGTGGGTTAAAGTTGGCATTTGCCTTAAAAATATGGCAACTTTAGAAGCGGCTGGGTTAAAAATTATATACAAGTCAAAAATGTTTAACACAACTCGTTTTGTTATAAAAAAGCCTTTCAGAATAGTATGCACACTTTATATGTTCAGAAAGAAAATATTTATCTGCATGATGATGATGATGGATGTGATGCTTTTTGGTTAAAAAATATATCTAATAACATTTTTTTTTTAATTTCTACACTTCTGCTTTAAATGTAATTTTATTTGTTGTAAAACATTTTATTTATTTTTAATGTAAATGTCAGTCATTTGTAGAACAAATTAAATTTTTTACTAGCCTTGTAGTTCATTTAAAAAAACAAACCACATCAAATGACTGTTTTATGAATTTACATTAACTTGTTACAGTCGTTTTTTGTTATTTATATGTTAAAATGTTTGTTTATTTTTTACTAACATTTGAGGGTAAAAACAAATGACAATGTTAGTTGAATATACTAAAATGCAAGTCGTCCTTTCTTTAATTTTATTTGTTTTAAACTACAATTGCAGTGGTCTTTAATTACATAGTTTTCTAAGCGAATCCAGTTTTTGAGTGGAACAAGATATCGCATATTTTTTTTTTATTTAATCAAAAATTCCTTTCTTAATTTTATTTGTTTTAAACTACAATTGCAGTGGTCTTTAATTACATAGTTTTCTAAGCGAATCTAGTTTTTGAGTGGAACAAGATATCGCATATATTTTTTTTTGATTTAATCAAGAATTTATTTATAATTTTAAAACAGAAAGTGGGCCAGAATTCATCCCGCTATTCGAAAAAATCTGGAATTGAGCCGTACCAAATTAGTAATATCTCGGAAACTATTAGAGATAACTTACAATTGTAAGCATGTTTTCATTAGTCTCTACTAGCAGATTACAAATATGTTTCAAAATCTAATTAAAAACAAAAAAATTACAACCACTCCAAATTTTATTTGCAAAAAGTTTCCTATTTTGGGTGGTCATATGACCACCCAAATGACCACCGTGACGTCACTCATGCTTGTTCCAAATTTCATTAAAATCGGACAACTAAGTAAGAAATGGCCGAACTATTTCCAAAAATTTTGTGATATATCCCACTGTGCATTGTACCCAAATACCAAAAAACCGACCAAATGTAGGTTTTTGGCCGAAGTCTCGCACACTAAAGATGACACACAAAAAATCTGGTTAACAATTAAGTTTTATTCATTATTATATATCAGAGTTTTTTTTTGGGGGATTCCCTTGGAAGAACAACCAAGTTCGTGTACTTTGGGGATCTATGGGGTAAAATAGCTGTTTTTGGAACCGTTTGGTTAGTGTGCACGACGGAAACTTTCGATAAATAATAAAGTTTATTATCTATTTAAACAGGGTTGCCAAGTTGTTCCATAAAGTACCGAAATAGGGCTTGATGAAAAACTCCTTTAAATTTACGAATGTTAAAAAAGAAAATGCTAAACATTTATTTAATTTTATTTACAATCTGTGCAAAAGTAAAGTAAACTTAATGTAGCTAAAGAATTGAATTTTAAATGCCCTGATTTTTTATTTATTTTTTTTTTTTTTAATTTTTAAGAGAAATCGTAATTTTCACTAAACCATAAGAAGAAAGAAAATCATTGTTAATAAATCCAACACAACGAGTTAGAAAGATAGTTAAGGTAAATTTCCCATGTAGGTAAAGTAAATGCTTAAAAACGTCTACTAAAATGTAGTTAGAGTTACAGTGCAAAACAAAATCTTAATAGTTTTGCACATGCGCAGAGCATTGAATGCGCATTTAAAGCCCTTAATTGATACCATTCATGCAAGTTGTTGTACAGTTTTCAAAGTATTTCTATTATAAAATTATTTTAGAAAATTAGGTTAGTTTAAAAACACTAAAGAAATACCTACTTTTCGTTAACCACCTGAGAAAATGACCTTTTTATTTTTCAAAAAAAAAAAAAAAAAGATGTTGTAACTTTTAAAATTGCATACAACTGGTATTACATTATTCAAATAATTTTGTTATTAAGAAAATTACGAATATAGCGTTAAATTGCGTTTTGCTATTTGACATAATTGAAAGTTGATTAGCAAAAATGTCAATTTGCAACAACGGTTTTTTTCAAAATCTTTTTTTGTTTTAATATTTGTAACGGTTACATATGAAAAATTTAACCATGCGTCAAGTGACGGCACGAGTAACTTTTGGTTGGGTGAATAGACAGAAAAATAATTTATATGAATTTTTCAAAGTCTTTACCACCAAAGACACTGCAAACCCAAGCAAAAAAAAAAATATATATAAGTTATGGTTCCGATAATTTATTAAATAAGTGGCGCAATAATTGCACACTTGGAGTGCAATAAACTTTATTTAGTTTCAAGTTTTTTGTTGCTTGTTAATTTTTGCTTAATTTCAAATAAGCAAATAAACAAATATCAAGCAGGTCCCTGCTCGGGCGCCAGTTAAATATTCCGTAGAATATTTGGTTGTTAATTTAAACAACTTTTGATTTATGGTCTAGTTACAGACTGAAGAGTAACCCTCTTTGTCTGTTGCTTTTATTAAAATTTTCACTATTAAAAAATATTTAAATAAAATATGCTGATACGAATAATGATACAAATAATTATTTCAATTTTATAGGTTTGCTTACTAATGTATTTTTTTATAAATTCTTTGTAGTAAAAAAAATAAAAATTGGTAATTTGATATTTGTTTATTTGCTTATTTGAAATTAAGCAAAAATTAACAAGCAACAAAAAACTTGAAACTAAATAAAGTTTATTGCACTCCAAGTGTGCAATTATTGCGCCACTTATTTAATAAATTATCGGAACCATAACTTACATATGAAGCAACATCAAATTGTATATAAATTAGATATGCGATGATATTTAATTTGAATTGAAAATTGAGAACATATAATTGTATCTAAAATACATTAAATTGTATCGAATTCACAATTTGATGTAAAGGGTCCGCCGAATAACATTTTTTTTTTTTTGAAAATTCTATAAAAAAAAACTACTGAATATTTTGTCAAATTTCTTTTTTTATTTGAAAGTACAATCCTTCCGGTTAATAATGGAAAATAATTTCATTCAAATGGCTGCCTCGGCTGGCCATGCAATAGCCTACACGATCGATCCAATTATGCCTCTGGACCAAAATCCGCACCAAACAGTGACTCGTTTTGGGTGTATCGGCTTTTCAATGTATGCGTGCGGGTTTTCTGTGCCCCAAATGCGACAATTTTGCTTGTTTACATCGGTCAAAATCGGCATCATTCATTTTCGCACACATTCTGCAACATTACCATGATTTTCAAAGTAATGTCGCAATATATCCCAGCGTTGTTCAAGCGTATACACAACCATATTCGTTCAGCGGAAGGATAAAACTAATTATCTGTCAAATCAGACATGAGCTAAGTGTTACCATTCATTGAAAAAAAACGTTAGATGGCGGACCCTTTATATTAGATATAATTTCATCCCCAATACAATTTGTCCAAATGCATTTTTTTTGGTATTATATATAATTTTATCGAACTAGTTATAATTTATTATTATAGGATAAGAGTTGATAAAAGCAGTTCCTAGATTTTCTCAACAATGGTATCAAATTATATATAACTTCATAAACAATTTAAAACGATTATATGTAATTTGAAACGACTGTTTTCAATTATACCTTGTTTGTGTGATGACTAGGAATGTCTTAAATAGTGTATTCGAATACCGAATCTTTGCCGAATAGTTCTTATATTCATTTTCATATGAACTCGATATAAAAGTACAATGTCCTTTAGATATAGACGAAATCAAACGGAGACGCAATAATTTTTATGTTGAAAAAGGCATCTTGTTTGTCATTTTAAAGAGAAAAGTTTTATGAAAAACTAGATTTTTCTCAATTTCCTTTTAACCGAATAATACACATATAATTGAATATAGCTTTTTAGTGGACCGACCATATAGAATCACATCTGTGATTATTAAAAAATATTTAAAGCGTGAGGCCTTATAAATTTCTATATAATTTTGTATAGATTAATATACAGATTTATCAAAAATTAAAAAAAAAATATTTTTATTTTTGGTTCCCATGTAGTTATATATAACGAGCTTAAAAGCCCTATACTTCGTTACCAGTAGTCGGAATATATTAGGATGGAAAATGAATTTCTTTTCAAGGAATTTATTTCAATAAATTTGTGATTTCAAGTTTCAGATTTCTACCATAATGGAATTCAAGGTTCAATTTCTTTCTTTTAAAACCAATTTATACCAAGATTTTATAAAAACCCAAAAGATATATTCAATAAATTAATCTATACCAAAAAAAAAAAAATATTTAAAATTTCAGACTTTTTGCCTAAATCGTTTGTGCAAGACTTTAAGGCGAGGACTTCCTCTTTTGTTCCCTCCCCGTAAACATTTTTTAATACCCAGTTTTAGCGGATGTCTGCCCCAAATTCTTGGATTCAACGGTTTATGCTGTTTGCATAGACAAACCAAATTTTGAGATCATTACTTTAGCGGCTTTTAGGAGCAGACATTTCCCCAATAAACCAGCATTTTACGTCGATCTTAACAAAAGTTCCAAAATATAACTTATCAGTGAAACATTTTGTTTTTAGCTTTTATTGTGAACTCTTTACCAATTTTAAGTTCCTAGATTCGGCAGGTGTGGCAAAGGCCGCCAAGGGTGAGACTTTTTCAACTTTTTAGCCCAGGTTCCTTAGAGTCAGAATATAAGGTTCACTGTCCCTGAACCAGTTCCATAACTGGTTCTAGAACCGGTTCTAAAGCAACCTGTTCTAGTTCGAAGGTCAAGAACCTATTGCAAATAGAGCAAACCCCTTATAAAAAGAATCGGTTGTAGAACAGAAATTAGAACACATTAATATACACTATAAGTTGATCTGTAACCTGTGATTTGGATTTTACTATTTTACTGGGCCTTTATGCCACTCCTTTATGGAATTTCTAAAATCCGCTCTATACAGATGTCTGCTTATGATTAGAAACTCTCGTAATAAATTTCCTAAGCATCAACTGTTTGCCAGACCTCCAAGGTAGATATTTTCCCCCTTTTGCCCTTACCCGTGGGAATTGTCAGATATCCCGTCAGTACAGATGTCTTCTCGTGAAAAGATACGCAACTTTCAAGTTCCTCGCTTTAGTGGTCTGGCCAGTCCACCAAGAGGGTAGACTTTTAACCTTACTGCCCCACCCCGTAGGAATTTGCAAAAGTCCGCTCTATGCAGATATCAACTCCTGATTAGGAACCCACATACCAAATTTGAAGTTCCTAGCTTCAGCAGTTTGATCAGGCTTAAAAGGAGAAGACTTTTGAACTTATTAGCTCCAATTTATAACGTTTATCCGAAATAACACATTTTTGAAATATCAGCTTCCTATCCCAAGGGTTTTGCTCAGGCCTCCAAAGGGGAGACCTTTTCCCTTATTGCCAATTCCCGTAAAAATTAAAAAAATTCCGTCTTAGCGGACGTCTACGCTAGATAATGGACCTACATGCCAAATTTCGGTCAGTAACGTTATTCTTTTATAAATATAAGATTATATGAACATTTATGTTGAATTATATACGAGCCCATATACGAGCCCATATACGAGCCCATATATAACCCTATATTATTGTGTATATAGTAATATATAATCAGGTATATTAAGTACAATTGAAGGGCCTATTGTAAAAACTTGATAATCCCTCGTAATATTTGCAAAATTTGTGGCAACCACATGTGAACGGTTTATTTTTCTAGCAATCTCCCGAAAACTTAATCCACTTTTTAAACAGGCTGAAATTTGCCCTTTTTAAAAATCACTTAGACATGAGCTACGCGGCATTTTATTGCAAATTTATTAAAATTGCATAAAAACAAAACTAATTTTAATTTTCCTTCATTCGCTATTCTTCTTTGTTATATGTAATTATAGTTATGAACAGGGACAGGAACTTCATGCACTAAAAAATAATGTTTTAGGTGCCTATAATATGCATGAAAAATCTTAAAATATGCACTCAAAACTAAAAACTTTTTTTAAATTAATTATTTTAATTTTTTAATCTCAGTTTCCAAATAAAATTTAAGACAACGCTGAAGAGGGCTTGAGCAGCTTGGACCCTCTTTATTCTAGTCTTCAGTTGGTCAAATATAAAATAATCCTCGTAATAATAAAAGTGATATTTTACGAAAAACTAAGAAAAATTAAATAAAAATATGCATGTAAAGCTAAATAAGTAAAACTATTCAGTAAAAATATGACTTTTAAGCGAAATATGCAAACGCATTAAGTTATAGCCAAATATGAAAATTATATGCATAAACAAATCGATGCCATTTAAACACAAACTTTTTTATTCAGAAAAATATTTTGTTTCCCCTGTTCTCAGGCATAAGGAAAAAAACATGAATTTGCATGAACTTCCGGTCACTGGTTATGAAACACCAACAAAATATCATTACACACTTTTTCTCTTAAATCAATTAAGTAATCTCATAAATTTAACCTAATAAGAGATCAGTTATCACAGTCTTAAAAACAGTTAAAAAAAAAAAAATGTTTGTAGTATCAGAAAAATAGCAAAAATCATTTGTAATTATAGTTATGCAACGCAGTGTATTTATACAAATTTTTGAAACAACACAAAGCTTTATACAATTAGATACAAATATTTATGTCAAAACATAAATGTTTATATGACTATATAAATATTTATATTGAAACATTTAATTGTATAAAGTTATATCTGAATATAGAAAAACTTTTTTACTTGGGAACTAAAATATATTTTAAAAGTATTTTTATTTAAGTTTAATTTGAATTAAATTAGTTTACTTAAAACGACTGTGGTAAGACCTATAAGAAAATATGAACGAAATATGGTTATAAAAATGTATATCAAGTATGTAAAATCCAGCAAAGAGCCAAACCTTTCTATACTTGTAAACTGAATCCCAAAATTTTTAAACTTTTCAAATGTACTTTTGAAATCCTGGTTGTAATAGTTTTTTTTTTTTAGTTTTTGTTCAATTACAAACATAGTGTGTTTTCAGAACAGGACTTTAAAGTCTTTTATTCGGAAAGAAAAACATTTTCGGAGCCAGAGTGTTTACGGCATTTTAAGTTACTTCATTATTGGAATTTTAAGGTTAACGATAGATCTTTGAAATGGGTTTTAATCGTTTTGGTACCATTTTAATAAATTTCATCAGAAGATATACCAGAGAATATAATCGATTTCAAAGGACGATATATCAGATAATAAAAGAGATTTCTAAAAATAATTCTTTCACTCACTCACGCTCACGAGAGAAAAATTCCACTCACGCAGAATCATTCATGAGCATTATTTTTCTACTGACACTCACTCACGTGAGTAAATTCCTATTTAACTCACACTCACGCGTGATTAAAATGAATCTCGCAAATTGACGACCCAAAATCGTACCGGAAAAAATTAAAATATAAAAGTTAAGATAAATTGTGAATGTTTAACTCAAAATTGGTCTGAATATGTAATTTTGCCATTTAAGTATTTTGTATTTTAAAAGCTCAATTATATTAAATTGTCGAACAAATTAAAGATAATACTTATTAAAAGCACAACAAAAATGGTTTGGTAAAATTCTACTCACAAACACTCACGAAGCATATTTTCCTATTCACTCACGTTCACGTGAATCACGCAATATTCTGCTCATGTGCCCATCTCTACTAAATACCATATAAAATTCAACAGACAAGATCAAATAAAATAAGAAAGATATATTAAACATTCAAAAATAATTTTTAAGTTTAACATCAGAACTTTGAGATGAATGAATTCGCTGTAAAACAACGTGAAAATCGCATTTTTGTCAAGTTATAACATGACAAAAATATCAAAAACCCGTTTCTTTTTGTAAGTTAAGGCTAAGACATTGTTAAATCCTTACTTCTTGCAGAAAATCTGAGGTTAGATTCGGATTCAGCGCAACTCAATTGTTGTAGTTTTGTTTTCATTTAAAAAGCTATAAATTTTTTTTTGTTTTGAAAAAAGTCTTACGATTCAATTGAACTTTGGTTTTAACAAAAAAAAAAACCGCCAAAAATTGATGCAGAAAATTATTCTAAATTACAATTTTCAACCGGAATATGTAGGGAACAGAGTAAACCTTAAATGATGATCATCTGTTTATTCAGATTCGCATAGATTACTAAATTCATCACTTCAGAAGCATAATAATTAATTAGAGAGCACAAACTAATTAAATTTGATTTGATATATTTTTTCATACACGCATAAAATTTACTACAGTCACTAAGCAAAATATTATGAACGATAGAAAAATTTTAAAATTCCATTTAATTTATGTAAAATGTATGTCTCCAGTGCTTGAAAGAACGCAATATAATAGCTTCGAAATGAACAACGCATTTGTGCTTGGTGTATTTTCCATTAAAACAAATTTGAGCTAAAGTCGAAAAAATGAAAATCCCTACAACCACTAATTAGCGAAGTTATAATATGTTCTCTTATCTATAGATATAACGGAGTAAGTTTTGTGTAACATCATAACATTAAAATTTTGAGAAAGGTGAATTAAATTCTTAAATACACTCCCACTGAATAGCGAATACAGAATATAATAAAACATTTATAACCAGTACAATATTTTAAATTTTGTAAAAGCGAACAAAAGATATTTCAAATTATAAAATCTACTCTTATACTATGTTTCGACTTTCGTGTTTTGAGTAAAACATGCGTTTTGTTGGAAAAATATATGGGAAAACATATACAAAATATGCTTTATTACAAAACACGTCCAAAACACTTGTTGCTTTTTGAAATAAAACATGCTTTGTACATGTTTTCCCATACATTTTTTTCACCAAAATACATGTTCTGCTCAAAACACGTAAGTAGAACCATAGTATAAGAGTAGATTTTATAATTTAAAATATCTTTTGTCCGCTTTTACAATATTTAAAATATTGTACCGGTTATAAATGTTTTATTATAGGCTGTATTCGCTACAATGTTTCTTGATTTTCACATGGAATAATTATAAAAAAAAAAAATAATAATACAACTTATATTTAAACTTTAATACATATGTAAGTACATACCCAGATAGAAATTAGAGACGGAACAAAAAACAAAGCGCTGTCAAAGCGTTTGTTTTCGATGATTCAAATCAAAATCATTTTCAGAGCGTTAGATACTTATGGCATGGAATGAAAACAATACAAAAGCATTATTGTTTTTTGAACGTTTGCAAAAAGCACTTTGGGAGTACTTTTCTTATAAAATTTACAAATGTTACTGAAATAAAAGCACTTGACTTAAAGCGTTTTTCTAACGTTTGCAAAAAGTACTTTAGCAGTACATTTTTTTTTTACAAAATATATATCTGAAGTGCTTTCCCAGCGCTTCCTTTATTTTTGCAAAATTTTCTTCGTTAATAAAAAAAGGGTGGAAAACATTAAATTCCAATTAATTTCAAATTAAAAACTTAAATTTTAGAAGATCTCGTTTTCAATTTTTTACTTCTAAATTCCAACGTAAATTACACAGCATGACATAAAAAAAATTAATAGAGATCTGGAATGAGTCTATGGCATATTACTTTAAAATTTGTTTTTCTAACGTTTTGATAACGTTATGAAATAACGCCCAGAACCGGTAAATGATGGTTATCATTGCAAACAAGAATACTATACGAACGCTTTTTTGACCGTTAACAAAGGATTTCAAAGTTTGTTTCAGCAACGCTTTGAGAACGGTATAAAATACCATCCTCACATCGTAAAACATTCCTATGGGGAATGAGGAGTCAATTGTCCTAAAAGTGACTGGTTAAAGAAGGACTTATCACAAGACTGCTATAATTTAATACTGAAGTGGGTTAAGCAGTGCCAATTGTCCTAAACTTACCAATCCTAGGACTGGTGAAGGGAGGACATACCACTTAACCAGAATGATTATTAACAAGAAAAAGCCAGTTGACCAGAGTTTTACCCATTGGAAGCTGTTTAGTTTTCGTTTATTTTATACGACATGGCCCTTTTGCGACAGTCTTGTGGTATGTCCATCTTTGGTTAGTCCTGTGGCATGCCACTATGTGGTTTAAAGCAGGACAAATGACTCCCTCCTATGATAAGCCAATGTTAAAGTTGTTTACATAGGGTAGGTTTTAGCAGAGGACTGATCTCTGGCACGAAGGGACCCATCCCGTGGCACACGCAGAACCGGTCCCATTCCCCATAGGAATGGTTATCATATAGGTCGTTTTCAAAACGCTCTAAACTTGTAAATCGGAATGTTCTGAAAACGCTGTACCACCTTTTGAATTGCTTTTAAAACGCTTTCGCGATCGTATTTTTCTACCTGGGTATGTATGAATACATATGTAAAGCACTCATGTATGGAAAACACTTTCACTGATGAACGTTTAAATGACACGCTGGGGTTCACCTGCTTCTTTTTTGTTGTTGTAAAGAAAAGACAACCATGTTTTACACTCTTTTCATATGGGAGTTGTAGAGTTATCCGACAAAGCGAGAAAGAAACGCATATGATATCGTCATGTCGTTGCTGCTGCTGATGATGATCCACTTTGAGGTGCTTGCTGTGGTGGTGGCATGATCATAATGATGAGTATCGTACCTAACATTTCAAGTATAGTTGCAGGTGAAGACGGTTTAGTATTTCTTTCGTGATACGCTTAAAAGTTTTTAAACAATTGTTTTGTATTTCTTGCTTTTTTTTGAGGTTTTTTGAATTCGTACATGGAATATGCAGTGTTTAAAAGAATATCGAAAAAATTATTCTATAATAATTAACAATTTAAAATTGTGGACGATTAATCGGTCGTGTGTTATAATTACGATAATAGTGATTGGTTTGTTAAGAGGTAATATTGATTATTTGCAAATGAATTTAAGAAAATTTTAATAATATATATCGCGAATATTCGTAATATATTCAAAAAGTGTGAGTGAAAGTGTGGCAATTACATTTAAAAAAAATTTAATTGTGTAATTTTTGATCACTTCGAATAAGGAATTGAAATTAATATTAGTCGAGAAAATGTAACAATGGACCATTTATGGCCTCAGATTAATTAACTCGTCCTACCTAGTCAATTTTCAACTATTTAACACGATATGGAAACACACAATGAGTGTTGGACTAAAAACTAAGTAACGAGCAAAAAAAGTATACATTTTACACAAAATAATTTTGTTTTAAAGCATTGAGTTTGAATTGCTTCGCTACAGTCTGTGCAATCCAAGATGTACGCAGCTTTTGTTAATTGCGAATTTTAAATAACGCTATTAAAAATTTGAATTGTGCAAACATCTAAGAAAAGAAAATAAGTTTTAAGTTTAACTTAGACGGTTTTAATTGATGCGAAATTTTGATTAATAAAAATTTATTGTGGTTACTTTCGAATGCTTCCTACCGACTCGGTAGTACCGAGTATACCATAGGCCAAAGTGTATTGATTAATCTAATGGAATTCAAATGACAATTTTTTGTACAATATTCTATGGAAAAATATTTAGACTAAAACATTTTGTTGAAAACAAAGGTCGACAAAATTTGAAAAATGTCAAGACTCTGAGATGAATTTGACCTCAGAAATTCTTTATCAATCACATCAGGTTTTCCAGATACGAGGGCGGATCAATAAGTCCTTGACTTTTCGAACTTCCCTCGTAGTTATATGAAATGCCACAGTGCTCCCATCAAGTACCACCTGTTAATAGACTACTGTCAAATTTTGAGCAAGTTCCGTCATTTACTTTGCGTTTAACAGCTGTTCAAAACATACAACCTCGTGGATTTTTTTAAAAATGGAAAAAAGTAAATTTCGAGAGCTCATTAAACATTATTTTTTGCGAAAAAAAAAACCGTCAATCAAACCAAGAAAAAGCTTGATAAATACTGCCCCATTGATTTCAATGGCACAAAAGTGGTTTACTGACTTTCGTTGAGGTTGCACAAGTACAAATGACGCTGAACGTTCTGGACGGCCAATTGAAGTCAATACACCCGAAAATGTCGAAAAAATCCACGATATTGTGTTGGCCGATCGAAGAGTAAAAGTACGTGAGATTCTTGATGCCATAGGCATTTCATATGGCAGTGTGGTTTCGATTTTAAATGATCAGTTGGGTTTAAGAAAGCTGTGTGCAAGATCGGTGCCGCGTTGGCTCTCAATTGACCATAAACGTAATCGTGTGACAACTTCAAAGGATTGTTTGGAGTTGTTTAACCGCAATTCGAATGAGTTCTTGCGGCATTTTGTAACTATGGATGAAACATGGATCCATTACAACACTCCGGAAACCAAGCAGCAGTCTAAACAATGGGTTTCTCCGGGTGAACCGGGTCCGAAGTTATTTTTCATCAAGATATTGCGCGGGTGCACACGTGTGCAGTCTCAATGGCAAAATTCTATGAATTGGGCTACGAGTTATAACCTCATCCGCCATATTCTCCGAAATAAGCCCCCAGTGATTATTTCCTATTTCCAAACCTAAAGAAATGGCTCGGTGAAAAGAGATTTAGCTCCAACGATGAAATTATTGATCAAACAAATGACTATTTTATGGACCTCGAAAAATACTATTTTTGGAAGGGATACAAAAATTTGAGAAACGTTGGACTAAGTGTATTGAGCTAAAAGGAGATTATGTTTAAAAATAAATTTTGTTTTTTGCAAAAAAACTGTGTTTCATTCAAAAAGTCACGGACTTTCTGATCCGTTTTATTTATTTATTTTCATTTACTTATTAATGGTAAATTAAATTTACAGATTATTAATACAAAGGAGAGGAGCTGGCTACAGAGGCCTTCGTCCTTACTAATAATAATATTTACATTGCAAGAAAAAATAATTTCATTTTATAATAGTTGAAATAAAGAAACATATTATATATTTTTTTATATTTCGTTTGATAGAAGTATAATCCAATGTTTTTATGGATTTCAGCAGGCTTTTTGAGAGTCTTTTGTTATTGTAACAAGTTAGTAGGTGTGACATTGTAAGTGAGTTGTTACATTTTGGGCATCCAGGTGAATTTTCTTTCTTCAGATGATATTGGTGTGTTAGCTTACTGTGTCCTAATTTTAAACGTGTTCGAGTTTTTTTGTTGTTATTTTGATGTTTTTGCTAAAAATAATGTTTTAACAAATTAGATTTTTCGCTATTTCATAGCGAATTAAGATTTATTCACAAAATTTTGTAATGCGATCTTAAAGTACAAACTGCTTGTCTTTAGGCTTTTCAGGTTTATTAACCCTTCCAATATCTTAATAATACTAGAAGAAATCGTCCGTTAAAAGTAATCAATGTAGTATTTTCGCTATAAATGTAAAATATGCATATTAAATACCATATTAATATTTTCAACGGACGATATATCTGAATATCTGTGTGGAGTACTCCACAATTGTGAATCCAGGTTTGACGCTGAGGGAATTTTGAATTCCTTAATTTCACCCCTCTTTATAAATTGCTATAGTAGGTTGAATTGGGCTATTTCTCTTTAAATCCGTTTTTCACATTCTTAATAAAAATTTCCAAAAGTATATTTTATTACACCAGGTAACACAGATTTTTAATTTTTTTAGCAGAATGGGCTTGTGCAGAACGTCAAGGGGATACTTTTCCCTTATTTCCGTGTATACCCAGGTAGAAATTAGAGACCGTACAAAAAACTAAACGCTGTCAGAACATTTTCTTTCGATGGTACAAAAATAAAAGCATTTTCAGAGCGTTAGTTGCTAATGGTATGGAATAAAAGCATTATTTTGGATTACTTTTTGAACGTTCACACAAAGTACTTTACTTCCAAAGTACTCTATTTGCAAAATTGTTAACGGTTTATGAAATAAAAGCACTTTAAAAATTTCTTCTTCTTGATTTTCTTCATAAAAAAAATGCCCAAAGAAAAATATTTTTAATCAGCAGGGATAATTTGGGACTAGTGTTTTATTCCCCAGCCAGAATATGTCAATGCTCTGAAAAATCAAGCACTGACAGAGCACTGTTTGCCAATGTTTCAACAAATAAAGTGCAAAGCACTGATATACAATGCTCTGCCGACGTTAGTAAAAAGTGCTTTGCCATTACTTAATTAACAAAATTTACAACAGAAAAATAATAAAAGCACTGGCATAGACCTGGCTTAGAATGTTCTGCCAACGTTAGTAAAAAGTGCTTTGCCTGTAATTGACTTAAAAAATCTACAACCGTGAAAATAAAAAATCACTGACACAGCACTGACTTAGAACGCTTTCCCAACATTGGCAAAAAGTGTATAGCCAGTATTTATTTACAAAATTTACAACCGTTAACATAATAAAAACAGTGACACTGCCCTTGTTCACAGCGCTTTCCCAACGCTGGCCAAAAGTGCTTTGCCAGTGCTCGATTTACTAAATTTAAACCGTTTATAAAAACGAAATTTAGTGCATGTACAAGGTGGCGCAAAAATAACCTTCCGATATTTTTTGGCTGTAATTAAAAAAAAAAAATGAAAAACTTTGATTCTTATTGTGGATTTTTTTTACATCAAGTCGAGAATATGATGTCATGTAAATGGCCGCTGCCATAGTTGATTGCCATTTGAGCCCTTTTTATGGCATTTTCCATCACTTTGGCCAAAACTTCCGGCGATAGGTCCTCACATTCTTGACGGATATTGTCTTTAAGAGCTGCAAGAGTCTGAGGCTTGTTGACATAAACCCGCGACTTCAAAAAGCCCCACAAAAAGAAGTCTGGAGCGGTCAAATCAGGCGATCTTGCTGGCCAGTTCAAATCGCCAAAACGGGAGATTAGGCGCCCGGGAAATGCATCCTTCAGCATATCGGTTGTGGCACGTGCAGTGTGTGCCGTTGCACCGTCCTGTTGGAACCACATGTTTTCCAATCCCAATTCATCAAGTTGCTGCAAAAAGAACTCGTTGATCATTGCTCTGTAGCGCTCACCATTCACAGTAACTCTTTGGCCCGCGACGTCTTCGAAGAAAAAAGGTCCGATGACTCCTCCAGCGAAAACAGCACACCATACAGTGACTTTGAGCGGGTGTAATGGCTCTTCGTGGGTCACACGCGGATTTTCAGTGCCCCAGAAGCGTAAATTTTGCTTATTTACGTACCCGCTAAGATGGAAATGGGCCTCATCACTCATGATTATTTTTGATGAAAAATCATCTTCCTCTTGGTGGTGATTAAGGATGGCTTGAGCGTATGTTACACGCGATTGGCGATCAGCAGCTAACAGCTGATGCACCGTCTGGACTTTGTACGGAAACATCTTCAAATGTTGTACCAAAATTCGCTGTAAAGACCGTCGACTGATACCCATTTGCGTGGCACGTCGTCTGGTCGATGTCGACGGCGCTTCCATGACATCCTCGGCTACATCAGCAATATTCTCTGCAGAACGGCTACTCCGGGGTCTGCCATGCCTGGCAGCATCTCGTGTTGTGCCAGTCTCTTCGAGGCGAGCGGCTAAACGTCGCAGTGTTTCACCAGTAGGCGTTGGACGGCCAGGAAATCTGCGACGAAATTCACGTTGTGCCAAAGTCACCGACCGATTATTGGTCAAATAAATAGTCACCAATATTCCGCGTTCTGGAGCAGTGTAGCGTAACATTGTTTATTAACGTGTATTTCGCATGTGTTTACTACACAAATGTCAAAACAGAACTGACATTAGGGGCCAATCGCAAAATTTATAGCATTTTCTGATAGGAGGATTACTTTTGCGCCACCTTGTACTTGTTCTTATTAGTATTTTTTAAATTTATTTTACGTACTTTATTGCTATTATTTATGTAAAAAAGTTATGGCAAATGTTTTATTATTTACAGTAGTAAGAAAACACTAAAACTCTACCATATTTATATTTATTTCAATCATATTTTTAACTGTGAATATAACAATTCCTTTTGATGATACTCGATAATTAAACGAATCGCTAACTTCATTAAAAATATTGGCTTTTAAATGAATATCATAAGCTTTGTACTTTGGAACGTTTTGTGCTAAAAATTTCGTTTACTATCATAATGTTGCCATTGTCGAGTAAACAAACATTGTAAGGACGAATGGATGTAATCTGGAAACCAGAAATGTTAACGTTTTAAAATTCTGGTGTTGGTACTGGCAAAGCGCTCATTGCCAGTGCTTTGCCATTGTTTTAAAAAAGGAACGGCCAAGCCCTGCCCGGTGTTATCATTTTGGAATTGGAAAAGCACTTAACTTTTCAAAAATCCAACGCTCTGACAACGCTCATACCACCGTTGAAAGCACTGGGCCGTTGAAAGCTTTGCCGTTCATATTTTTCTGGCTGGGTAGTTTCTAACCCCAAAAGAACACAACTAAATTATTCGTTTGTAGGATTTTTTGGCAATGTTTTTATTGACGTTAATGTGGGGTAATTTGGGACGCTGTGGGGTAATTTGGGACTCCATAAAAAATATACACACAGAGAAATAAAGTGCCAACCGAATTGAAAAGTGTATATTAATGGTAACAACTTATAAATTCAGTTAGTACAACGATATTTACATTAGCTTTATGAAAATTTTGGTTGTTGCAAATAAAATTCTGTTTAATTAACCGAACTTTCTTGTGATAACTAATATATGTCCTTGTGTCTGGTCGAATATTCTATTCGTTTTTCGTTGATTGTTCTCTTCAAAAAAATCAATTGTGTTCGGTATAGGTCCCCTTTGATCGTCTGACCCGATTTCATAATACAAAACATCCTTCTGATCCCACCAAATACAGATCATTACCTTGGCGCCATGGATATTCGGCTTCGGAGTTGATTTGGCTGGTTGACCGGGCTTTACATATGACTTTTTGCACTTGATGTTATCGTAATGTATCCATTTTTCATCACCAGCAACAAAACGATGCAAAAATTACTTCTTTTTGTAGCGTTCAAGCTGCATTTCCGACATGCAAAATCGCCTTTCAACGTCTCTAGGCTTCAATTCATATGGGACTCAATTTCCGTACTTTTTAATGTACCCCAATGCTTTTAAAACTAGGGAAATGGCTTGTTGTTTGACTCCCAATGGTTATGCAAGTTCTTCTTGCGCTTGACAGCAATCTTCGTGGAGTAATGCTTCCAATTCCTCATCTTCAAACTTTTTCGGCTAACCAGGCCTCTCCTTGTCTTCTGTGTCGAAATCACCCCTTTTGAATCGCACAAACCATGGTTCGTTTTTTTGAGTTGGTGCATGTTAGAAATTCTGAAAATGCAATAGTATGGGGAAAAATCAAAAGTCTCAAATTACCGCACATCCCAAATTACCCCACCTTTCCCTACAGTATTGTCCATATCGCAAAAAGCTTTACCCCTACACTCAAAGGAAAAGCTACATCATAATTATAGATGAAGCTTTTCCTTTGAGTTCGTCCAATGTAATGTTTCATAGCTTCTATGAAACATTTCATAAAAAACATAATCAATTCCATAATATTTATGAAATGATTCTCTATATATTTGAAGGATATTTTGTATTAGTAAGGATTTAATTGTTTATGTGTAGGAAGCAGTTCATAGAAAACCTGATACATTATATTTCTTGTTGTTTATGAAATGTTTCATAATTAGTAGTAGTAATTCTTTATTTGGTATTTTCTTTGATTTTTTTTTTAAAAACGTTATAAAAATATAAAGAATATACGGCTGTGACTATGTCGTTGTATTCATAATTATTGATACAATTGTTACATTGGACGAAAATTAATTAAACTTATTCCTGGTTTTCTCTGGGTGTACCAAACAAATATAATATTTAAATTTAAACAATTAAAAAAAAAACTTTTTAAAAAATATGAACCAATTTAATTTTTTTTTTTAAAAATGTAAACTGAAATAGAATATAATTTGATTCACTAGCTTAATCGATCAAAATGGATCGAATTATTCGTTACTCGAAATAAAACTTCATTGCGTTTTGTTGATATTAAAAATTTTTCTACAAAAAAAAACCTGTAAAGTCAACAACATTTTTGCTGGAAGGATCCTGGCAGAAAAATTGCTAATATCAGCAAAAAAGTTTCTAAATTCAGCAAAGTTTTTACTGAATTTACAAATTATTTTTGCTGATATTGGCAATTTTTCTGCAAAGATCCTCAAAGCAAAAATGTTGTTGGCTTTTTTTTACAGAAAAATTGCTAATATCAGCAAAAAAGTTGCAAAATTCAGCAATGTTTTTGCTTAATTTACTAATATTTTTTGCTGATATTAGCAATTTTTTTGCAATGATCCTCACAGCAAAAATTTTGCTGACGTTACTAACTTTTTTTTTAATGTACTTAAAATTACATATTTTTTTGCTATGTATTTATACTAAATACATCAATTAAAAAATATTTTCCCGCCATTTCAACACAAACATACACATTGTATTATGCTATTTCAAATCAATATTTTAGTAAAAAAAGCTTTCAGAAATTGTTTTCGGTGCAGAAAGCTTTTGTTTCGAATCAACTTAAAAAAGCGATATTTGTTATTAGTACAATACTGTCCATAATGCCCTGTAATTTTATCTCAACAAAAAAATTTATAACCCAAATGTTCAGACTAAATTGAGTAGTCCTCACTATCGCTTTAGGCCACTAGAAAAAAAAAAAATAAACAAATGCATATGGGTCGGATACCTGCAAGATACAATTAC
The DNA here is from genome assembly GCA_021234595.1 of Delia radicum. Lineage (NCBI taxonomy): Eukaryota > Metazoa > Arthropoda > Insecta > Diptera > Anthomyiidae > Delia > Delia radicum. Next base: position 307,763,378 of record CM037851.1, on the reverse strand, counting down.
AAATTATTAAGATAAAATTTAGTGTTTCTAAAATATATGATTAAGTGGTATTGTCTTTAAAATGTACACATTTTTTATTTGAAATTATATAAATAAATCACTTGCAAATGATTTCGTTATAAAATCAATATGGTTATATGTAAAGTCGTTACCTTTCAGATAACTAAATTTGATATTTAACCAACATACGAGTATGTATGGTATTATATATACACTGAAAAAAATAAGTTTGTAAAAAAGTTAGTAAAACATCTTGTAAATCAGGTATACTATTTTTCAGCAAATTTTTTGCTAAAATTATGTTTTATACTAAAATTTTAGTTATACTTATTCAGCACTTAACTGTTTTGAACTAATGTCTTACTAATATTTTACTAATGTTTTACTAATTTATTTTGCTAAAAAAAATTGTGTTAATTAGCACATCAACCAGACTGAAAGATATATGCAGAATGAATTAGATATCGCTGCATGTCACGATGTAGTAGTGACGAGGAAAATTATACTTAAAAGTACAGCTCTAGTAAGTCATTTTTTGTCAAATTTTTTGAGTTTTTTTCAGTCTAATAATATTCAGCAAAATTTTTATTAATTTTTAGCAAGGGTTTTTTAATTTCTAATCTACTAAGTGTAAGCAAAACTTTTGCTGACTTTACTAACTTTTTTTTTTGAGTGTACACTTAGAATACTATGTCGGTAATGACCACTGCAAATATAGTTGAAAACAAATGAAATTTCACTTTAAGAAAGGACGACTTACATTTCTGTAAATTCAACTAACATTATCATTTGTTTTCAATATTCAAAAAATTACTAACAATTGTAGTAAAAATGAACAACATGGTAGTAAAAAATAAACATTTTTTTTTTTTTATTAAAATAAATTTAAAATCATAAAACAGTCATTTGATGTGGTTTGTTTTTTTAAATGTACTACAAGGTAAGTAAAATATTCAATTTGTTCTACAAATGACTGACATTTACATTAAATTATTACAACCAGTATTACAACCTAAACAAATACATAAGCAGAAGTTCCCTGAGTGTAATGCTATGTCAAATTATAAGGAAAATATTTTCAGTATAGCGTAACATATAGTTTAAAAAGACTTAGCATGGGACCACATATAATCATATCGATCACTACATACAGGGTGATTCAGTCAAGACCCGCCGAATTTCAACAGCGTATTCCTTGGCTCATTTCATGAAAATATGTCCACTACGACCATCCTCGAAAATACAAGTGTGCGAAATGGTAGCGGTTTGAAAATATTCGGATTGGTGGTCGGAGGGTAGCAGGTTTTTGGTCTTGTTGGAAAGGTCTTTGGGGACCTTTCAGAATCAATAAAAAAAATTTAAAAAAAGTGAAATCGCCGAGATACACAGCTTTAAAAAAAAATTGGAAGAATTTATTTTTTTGTTTTTAGAAGCGAAATTACAAAAACAAATGAATGTGTGCTGTAATTTCGCTTCCAAAAACAAAAAAACAGAAGTTAGCAATTTTACCCTACTACACTCCGACCACCGTTCCGAAAAATTTCAAACCGCTGCCATTTCGCACACTTGCATTTCCGGGGATGGTCGCAGATTACATATTTTCATAAAATGAGCCAAGGAGTACGCTGGTGAAATTCGGCGGGTCGCGACTGAATCATTATTTTTATATGGCTTATGTTATATATGGAGTAAGAGTTGGAGACATATAATAATATCAAGTACCATATACAAAATTCTCTCAATAAAAATAATCAGATGTATTTGTATATAATGATATTAGCCGTAATGTGACATATATGACTTAATCATATTATATATGACTAGATATAACTATTTTTATAATTGGAACTATTGTAAAAATTTTTTTGATTTTCTTTTAGACACTTTAGCACATCCTTATCGAAATACACAGCGCTGTTCCAATCGTTTGGAAAATGCTTTAGAACATATGAGACGCCGTAGTTTACAAACTAAATCTTCCCGGTCATATACACCAGACACTCCCTACACACTATATCACTCCCTATATGGACAACATGATGAAGCTGAAGAAGATTTTTATAATCCTTCCAATGATCGAGGTTACTATGCTAAAAATATAAATCGTAGTTATAGACCATACTCGAGATTAGATTTTGATGCTGCTTTATCACAGCCCCACCAATACCAACAACATGAACCATATCAAAATCCAAGGCAACCACATCGACTGGCAGTATCCCGAGTAGATGTGGAAGACTTAAAAGTGAGATTACCTAACGATAATACCGCAAGATGGGTGGAAATTGATAAATGTAAATTTAGTTCGGAAAATTCTACACTTGACACTCGTTTAATATTTCCGGACTTGACATTGAGCGGCAAGGTGGTGTTACAGCCGACGGGAGGCAAATGTAATATGATATTACGTTTAAGACGTGCCGGTATAGAATTTCGAACCATACCTATAGGGTTTGAAAAAGTACATGGTGAAGAGTCAAGACGTGTTGGAGCGGCATCGGTAAGAACTGATTCACATTTTGCTGAACCAGGATTTATATCAGTATTTGCACATGGATGTCAAGGTAATGTTTTAAGTTTTCATAGAAAGCCTGAATTTTTCAACATTTTGAATTAATTTTTATTTTGAATAGGTCCCACCGGTATTAAATTAAGACAAAATTCCAAAAGACGTTTTAGTTTTGTGGATGAACAACAACAGCAACAACAACCTTCAGATTCACCTCCGCATAGACCTCTACCGCCTGAAGTAATATTCGATATACGCAGCGAAGGCTATATACCACCAAATATGCGTGACAAAGATTTAGATTGGACCGATGCAAATTCTCAAGAATTTTTAGATCCAAATGGTGATAATTTTTATCATCGACAATTTCGATTTAAACGTAGTAATACTTTTCGACATGGACGTAAAATGACAAATACGGATCGTGTGAAAGATGAAATGAATTTTAATGACGATATTTTAAATATATGGGATGATAAGTTACAAGATATCGTACAACCCGATGCAAGAGCTTTCGCGGATATATTTTCTACAAATACCGGCGGTGGTGGCAGTAATGGTGAAAATATGTTTGGTGATCAAGAGGAGGTCAATGATGCCATGCGAAATGAATTGGAAAAATTATTTGCTATGGGTGTTCGAGGACTATTGACCACTTATATGCAAAGAGCTTTACAACCAGCCATCAAAGAGACTTTAATGGAAAATATGGGATATACCATAAGTTATGGATGAATATTTTTTTAAAATCCTGGTGAAATGAATTTTGTATATTACTTAAATATAAACATAAATTATTTATTTTGAAAATAAAACTTTAAACATTGACAATTTTTCGTACCATTTTAAATTTTTTTATTCGATAGTATTTTGGAATTTTTAATCACTTTCACTATAACTTTTCTTTTCAGAACATATTTTTGTTCAAATATTTCAATTAAGATCTGTATCCTTGTTATTAATTCCTTAACACTTAATAACCGTTATGTTGAGAATACGCGCCGCTACTAAAATCCTTTATAATGTCTTTGATTTCAAAAGTGATGGATTACTGAAGATTTATTGCATACTTTTGGGAGGCGTAAACATTTTTAAGACAAATTCCTTACTGCGCATACTCCAAATTTATTCAGATTTTTCGATTGGTTAAAAATATGTTGGTATTTGTGTGTCCGGGTACTTTTGGTATATAATAATTTGTATACAAACAGGATGTTGTATATTTAAATAAGATTTCACACACATACACAAATTTGTGTACGTGTACTTATGGGTATGTTTGTATATTTGCACGTCTAGTTTTGTTTGAATTTTGTAGTTTTTTTTATATACCAATAATAATTTAATTTACAATTTAGTCGATTTTTTTAGTCAGTTTAACTGTAAATTGATATTGTCTTTGATTTAAAGTAAAAAAAAAAAAAACAAAGCGCCTATTCAAGGTCATTTATGCTCCATTCAAAATCCACGGATATCCGTTTCCGTTGCAAAAATAGGTTAGTTACACTTCTCACTTTTTTTTTATTACGAATATATTTAAAAAGTATTACTATAATTTTGTATTAAGGGCTTTTATTGAATAGTTTCTTTACAGTTAAAATCAATAATAAAGTATTTATAGATTCTTTGTTTTTAGAATGTTAAAGTTAAAGTACTAGAAAAAATATGAAATTTTTTCAAATTAATAAATATGCGAGTACTCAAAAAAGTTTGTCGGTAGGATCTAATAAAAATGACAGTTAAAACTAAGGTATATAAGGAATTTCAAACATTTTCGACATCTGTTGAAACTTAATTTAGATTCTTCTTATTTCTAAAGTTTTGAGACAATTTTGAGAATTGAGAGGAACGTTGCACAATATTAATGATATTAATGAATTTTTGCATAAAAACAATGAAGTTGCATTGAAACATTTCATTAAACTAAAAAAAAAATCATAAAATTTTATGAAAAATTAATTTTGTTTAAAAATTATTATTATTAAATTATTAATTCGAAGAAACACTTCGTGAAAGAATTCCACAACAATTTTATCTGTGTAGGCCAAGCAAATTCTTAGAATCATCTATGGAAATAATAACCAATTAAATAAGTGTGGTAAAATTTAAAAATTTTAAAAGATTTTTATCATTAATTTCATTTTTGGAGAAAAGTTGTGTGTGTTATATAGGGTTGTCACTCAAATAAAAAACAAAATACAAACGTATAATTTAAAAAACATTATTTTCGAATAACGAATAAATCGAATAAATTTTAAACGATTAATACAACAAAACGTGTTCTGATGATGGGAACCTAGAAAATAGATCTATCAACTAATAAATTTGAAAACAAAATGTCAATTAATACATTAGAAAGCAAAAACTCTATAGAGTTGTTAGGACAATATCCTAATATAATATAGAGTATGGCCTCGAACTTGAATAATTTTCATTTTCATTGCACAATTAAAGGCCGAAAAAACATAATTTTTATTTTTAATAAAAATTATATCAAACTTGTACAAAAGACAAAGTACGGTCTTGTATATTACTCCCCCCGTACATTTTTTTTTTAAACAAAACAAGTGTAAAAAAAATGGGGAAAAAACAAAAAACGTGTATTGAATATCTACCGAAGGTAGACCTTACACACAACAAACAAGTTTTCAATTTATTTTTCTGATCAATCGTGATAATCTTTAACTTCGAGCTCATATATTAGTTCTCATTTAGTGAGAAAACTGGTTTATATGAATGCTTGATGTTTTGCCTGGGTTATCACTCTTTCAAAACGTGTTCTGATGATGGGAACCTAGAAAATTTCCGAAATTGATCTATCAACACATTCCTGAAAGTGGTCAATTAATAAATTTGAAAACAAAAACGCTATAGATTATTTGTTAAGACAATATCCTAATAAGGAAATATAGAGCATGGCCTCGAAATTGAATAATTTTCATTTTCATTGCACAATTAAAGGTCGAAAAAACATAATTTTTATTTTTAATAATAATTATATCAAACTTGTGAAACAAATAATTTAAGAAAATACATTCAAAATTGAAAGATTATTAATTTTAGGAAATATCGCTATATCAAACAAAAAAATATCTAGAAAATATCTATTTTTTTGCTTAAAAAATACGATAAGTCACTAAGTATTGGCAACAGCGATTCTTTATTTTGTGCTTAAAAGTTTTAAGCCTACTCTTAGTAACGAATTTTGATAAAAAAGCTATATATATAAAAATTTGAATAAATACAAATTTAAAAATAATGTAATCTTAAAGAAAAACGGTAAAATATTTTATAACAGACATTATTTTAAAACTTAGAGTTGGACTATTAAAAGTTCTGTATAAAAAAAATTGTAAGAAAAAAAATAATGAAAAGTAAAATGGCAAAACTAAAAAAAAATATATAAAAAAAATTTATGTCTAACCGAAAAGTTTGGACCAAAATCGGCATCTGGATATTTGTAAATTTTTTTGAAAAATTTTTATAATGCTAAAATTATTTAGGAGAGATATAGAAGACTAAAATTGTCAAAATCAAAGACGAAGTCTAAGATAAACGGCTAAGTTAACTGATGAGGTGTACACTCACAAGAACTTTTCTATAAAATTTTAACAGTTATTTAAAAAGTTAATCGGTGAAGTTGTTTCAATGGAATATACAAAGAAATATATTTGTTAACTTTCTGTCTTTTATTCAGTAAACAAAATAATCCAGAAAACGGACTTTCGGTAATTGTTAAAATATTCAGTTAAAATTTTCTATTTGATACAAAACGTGGTAGAGAGGAATGAGTGTATTTTCTAAAAATCATAACTACATTGTAAATTTTCAATTTTTCTGAATCAGACTGCGCAGTTTCTGGTATTGAACCTTCGTCAGTGACCCCGTTTTTTTTTGAATAATGTATAACTTGTTATGTATTTTATTTGTTCGATTGCGTCTATATGAAATTTTCTGTGCAATCACTGGCCGTGGTATAGATAAACTGATTTCTAATGCCACATGCACTCGCACTACACGTTAGACAGAGCGCTTTAGCGCACTGAGCTATCGTCAGGTCGAGTTTTGTTGTGATTAAAACTAGTTTTTATTCAATACACGGTGTTTTTTTTTTTTTTTTTTGTTCTTGCATCTCAGAAGTACATCTCCAACAACACAATAGTTCTAGACAGAGCGCTTTAGCGCACTGAGCTATCGTCAGGTCGAGTTTTGTTGTGATTAAAACTAGTTTTTATTCAATACACGGTGTTTTTTTTTTTTGTTCTTGTATCTCAGAAGTACATCTCCAAGAACATAACAGTTCTATTTTTAGAAACTTAACTCACTGTAATGTCCACTGTTTTCCCATATGTTGTAAGTGATGCCACATCTATGATATATTCTTTGTTTATTCGATAGATGGCGCTTACGTAGTAAGGAAAGAATTGTCAGAGAGCATAGTTTTGATTTTTGTTGAGTGTGGAAAAAACTATTATTTTTAACGATTTGGTCAATTAATTTTTTAACAGTTGAAAATAAACTAAAAAATACAATTGTTTTAAATGAAAAGTAAGTAGTCCTTTTTTTAACTGATTTTCAATTAATTCAGTAGTCTTTCGGAAAAATATTGTGAGTATAGTTATCATAATTTTTCTATTAAAAATTCTTTTGAATTCCTAATTGCTTCATTAAAAAAGTAGAATATTTTACTTTATTGTTTGAAAATGTAATCTCAAAAACCATGGGATTCCCAAACAAATTTTCCGGGATTGCGGGAACAGAAAAATTAAAATTAAAAAAATTAAAACTAACATAAAAATAATCTCGATGTATATAAAAACAAAAAACTAACAAAACTGTAAAAAATATTGCTTGAGCCAGAGTAAAAACTAAATTTTTTTATATAAAATAGAACATTTTTGGTCTTCAAAGTTTAGTAACGTCATGATGCTTGTTAGGAAAAGACCTAACCACGTGCTTGATTACTAAGAAGACAAGAATGGAGCAAAATTGATGATTAATAGGTTTTTTGTTAAAGTTATGCCTATTATGAAGGCTTTAACTTTTCTAAAACTTCGGGTTCTGATGAGATCTTTAGCCAGATCGAAATACTAGTGTCAACCTAGCTAATATGTTTGATTTGCTTTATTTTTGAAAATATACGGAGGTTGTCATTTGTTTTTACTGTTCAAAAATTACTAACAATTGTAGTAAACATTAACCACACATGTTAGTAAAAAATAAATAAACATTTATTTTTTTTTATTTTTTTAAATAACAAAAAACGACTGTAGAAAATAAATGTAATATCATAAAACAATCATTTGTCATTTTTTTAAATGAACTACAATGTTAGTAACAATTTAAATTTGTTCTACAAATGACTGACATTTATATTAAAAATAAACAACTACAAATTTTTAAAACATAAGTTCCCATAGTGTAATTACATTACAAAAGCGATGAAATTCCATATTCACCATATTTGAAAGACAGACTACTTTTATTGGCTTTAAAAACACGTGAATCTTGCACTTTGGATGTGAAACAAAAATTAAATGAATTAAGAAATGAATTCGAGCAAATTTATTAGAAATCCATGTATTTAATTAAGTATCATTCTGACGTAGTTATTACTAAAATTTTCCAATAAAAAGCATTTATTGCATCATAATTTTACTCTCATTTCTTAAAGTAGTGCTTTTTAAATCAAATTTAGCAAAAATGTAATTTTATTTTTCTTATTCATTTAAAAATATATTAAAACATCATTAAAATATTCAGCATTTTAGATAAAATTTTAATTATGCTAATTCAGTACTTTTTGAACTAATGTTTTACTAATATTTTACTAATGTTTTACATTTATTTAGCTAAAAAAATTGTGCTTATAAGCACATTTAAAGTGTGGACTACAACCATATTGAAAGATATATGCAGAAGGATGGTAGCGTTTTGTATCTGTTTTTCATACATAATTAAGCATGAGGACGCCAACAATGCCCAGCAAAAATAACCTGGATTTGGTAAGCAGTAACTACATTTGTATGCTTCCAAAATAGCGCTGCGCCGCCTTGCATACTATAAAGCAATTAGGGAAGGCATTCTGTAGTGCTTCCAAGAATGCCTTCTTTGAAGCAGTGAATAATGCTTAAAATGAAGCAATAAAGTATGCATACCATGAAGCACTAATGTTGTCAACATACAAAAAGCGCTTCTTAGAGCCTAAGAAGGCATGAATTTATTGCTTCTAAGAGCACATAAAAGAAGCACTTGAAAAGAGACATACTAAGTGGGACATCGCGAACAAAAATCATGCCTTCTTTATTTGCTTTGGAAGCGCTTCGTAATTAAAGAATGCCTTCCGGAAGCGCTTCTGGTAAGCTCTATTTTTTGCTGGGTGTGTATCGCATATACATATAGAAATTGCGGATTAAAGAAATTAATAAATAGTCTTTTATTTAAAAAAATCCATGCCCTTAGAAGCCCGATTTAGAATTTTCTAAAAATCTTAATTTGGAATAAAAAAGGTCGAAAATGATTAAAATCAATTTAAAAAACCTAAATTTTGTGCTGTCACCGGCTTGTCAAAGTAATTGTCTATTAATTAAATTAAAGTCAAAATAAAAAATTTAATAAAGATTAACAGCCTTATTCAAAAAAAGTTACTAAAGGTTTACGAAGACTTATTAAGTAAAAATCGTTAAAGTATTATTCAAAAACAATTATTAGTCTAAAATACCTTTTGTAACTCAATATTAAAAGTAAGAATTTTAAAGTACCTTCAACCCTACTTTAAACCTAAATTAATAATATTACAAAGACAGCAAACTTTGAGAAAATTAACAAAATAATAAAAATATACATTTTACAATATTATATTGGTATTTAAAATGGAAACACTAAGTTTTATAGAACGAATTGGTAAGTATTATGATTATTTAAAAAAGTAAGTAGGTTTTGACTTGTCTTCTATTTTAACAGAATTTTTAACGCAAATATCCAACTGCAGACGCCAAAGGATTTATAAAGATAGGCCTGATCCGTTTTCCCTTCCTGACATCGAATTTAAAAAGAAATATCGGTTTAATAAGCAAACCGTAAAAAACATAACAAATTTAATAAAAAATGATATTTCATTCGACAGAAGAGGATGTGGAACATCGGCAGAATTGCAGGTATTGGTAGCCTTGCGCAGTTGGGGCAGAAGAGAAGTAAGTTTTGCAATTTATAAGAGCGTATTTTAAGTAGAAAAAAATTCGATTTTTAGGTGCAGGACGATGCTGGCGACATACATGGCCTATCTCAAGCAACGGTCAGCAGAATTTGTGCAAAAGTGGCTCGAGCTATCGCCAAACTAGCAAACGATAAAATCAAAATGCCTGCTACCGTGCAAGATGAAGTGAAAGTTGCAAAACAATTTAAAGAAATTCGCAACTTCCCCACTGTTATTGGGGCAATTGATGGAACTCACATCAGAATAAGAAAAACTGGTGGTGATTTAGCTCAATATTACATAAATCGAAAAGGGTTTTATTCGCTTAATGTACAGGTAATAAAATGAAAAACATCTTTATAATAACATTTTATTTGATTCATGTGCACACAGGTTATTTGTGATGCGCAATTAAAAATTCAGGACATATTGGCAAGATGGAGGGGCAGTACTCATGACTGTCGAATTTTAACGAGTCCAGAATAAAAGAACGTTTTGAAAACGGAGAATTTAAAGGTCGTTTGCTTGGCGATTCTGGATACAAGCTAACACCATACTTGTTTACTCCCATTCTTCGGCCTAAAAACGCTAAAGAAGTAAGCTATAATATCGCCCATATTGCAACCCGAAATCCAGTAGAGAGATGCTTCGGTGTTTGGAAACAGAGATTTCGGTGCTTGCTTGATGGAATGACCGTAAGTTTTGCAAATATTAAAACAGCTATAATTGCCCTGGCTGTACTTCACAACATCGCTTTAGAAGAAAAAGATTTGGTGCCAGGTAAACCTTGTTAAATGAAACTTTTAAATATTATTTCTAAAGTAAACATTATTTTAACATGATTTAATCTTAGACGAGGAAGAAATACAAGAACCACCACAAAACAACCTAATTGAAGTATCGACGTCTGCAAGGAGAGAAAATCTTATATTGAGGAGCTTTATTGAAAAACATTTCTAATAACCTTAAAACAACATCTTACATATGTATATGTAAAACAAATATTGAAATAACACATTTTTTTTATTTAAATAAAAGTTTTTATTAATAATATAAATATAAATAATATAATTTGACTTATAGTGATGTGTACAAAAGCACAACAAATAAAATAATGGTTAATCAATTTATTTTTATTCGAAAGAAACTATTGTCATGTATGATTATTGATATTTATTAATGTTTTTATTTTCTTTTTTTATATTTCTGAATAAAATGAAAGCAAACATTTTTTTTTTATAGAAAAATATTTCATTTTAGTCTATAGATAGGTAAAATAATTTTCAAATACGGTTACGGATAAAAATAATATTCATTTTTTTTGCATTACTAGAATTGAAATGACAAGTGCATAAAACGGTGTTACCAGTCTTAAACTAAAAAAATTCTTAAAGCCATTATTAACTAATATAGGTTTTTTGTATACAAATTTTTACAAAAAGGTTATTAAGCGTAAAGTGCTTATTAACTAATATGTTCTTTAAACCAAAATTAACATTTTTTTTGAATAAGGCTGTAAATGTGTATTTGTAAATGATTATAGTGACTACTAATGTAGTGTGGTCAAATTGCAAACAAATATACGTTCAGGTAGACACACTAAAGCGTAAGACTAGGACACACATCTTACGTAATTTTGTTTGTTTCCTTTTTCTTATTGCATAAAAGGGTTGTATATTTCATATTTTGTTATTTCGTTTTGTTTCGTTTCTACAAATATGTCATCATTTAGGCAACTATTAATGTAAGTAGTTAAAAGTTAATTTGTTTATGTTATATATAATTATTTCTATATATTTTCAGATATTATAATAATTCGTGTCGATAATGTGGAATTATGAGCATTTTTATATTTTGTAACGTATTGTAAATTATTTTTAAAAATAATAACAAAAACAATTTTAAAGTTTTCAGCAAATAAATTAACTAAAGACTAACGTTTCTACAAAATGATGATGAAGTGTTTCATAAAAATGTATGAGAAATGTTTCGTAGACCTTAATTATTTCATAAAAAAGTTTCATAAACTTTGTGAAAATAAATTGTTACTTTTCAGTGAAAAATAGTGAAATTTAGAAACCAATCATTTATTTTATTTTTTAAATTATTAAATTTTGGTTTTTGATTTGAAATATAGTAAATATTATTTGCAGTTAAATTTTTAAAAACTCAAAATCTAGGAGAAATTGCTTAAAATTCTGAAACATCAATTAAATATTATTTGAGTTGTTCTTAATTTTAAATAGAATTAATATGACATACAATTTCGGAATTTTAATTGTATATATATATATGTCCTTTATTTATCTAAATATAAATAGAATTACATTTCTGAACACCATAAATACTTAAATAAAGTTCAGTGTGAACATAGGGCGTCAACAAATTTTCTCCATCTGATTCTATCTCTGGCAATTGTTTTTGTTTGATTCCAGGATACTCGAGCAAGTAAACATTCTTGTTTAAGGCAACGAACCCAGGTCTTACGGGGCCTACCTTGGCGGCGTTGTCCTTGGGGGTTCCAGTCGAGGGCTGTTCTTGCAATTTCTGTTTGTGGTCTTCGCAATATGTGGCCTATCCACATCCACTTCCGTTTACGAATATCAATGTGTGCTGGCAAGGAGTTTGCTCTTTGGAGCAGAGCTTCATTTGAAATACGATCTGGCCAGTGGATGTTAAAGATCTGTCTTAGACATTTGTTGATGAAAGTTTGAATTTTTCTAGTGGTAGCTTGCGTTAAGCTCCATGTGGTGCAGCCGTAAAGTAATACTGACTTCACACTGCAGTTAAAAATGCGGATTTTGGTTTTCCGAGAAATATTATTTCTTCGCCAAATTTTAGATAAGGAAAAGAAGGCTACTCGAGCTTTATTAATGCGATCGGTAACGTCAGCATTTGAACCACCATCCTTAGTTATCTTGCTACCAAGATAACAAAAAGCATCCACATCTTCAATATGTTGGTCATTTATTATTAATGGGGGTAACGATATCTGTACCTATGCGCATAAGTTTTGTTTTACTTATATTAATTTTTAAACCAACTTTTTTGGCGTTTTCAGACAGACTTGTGAGTTTAGCTTCTATATCCGAGAAGCGATGGGCCATTAGACATATGTCATCGGCATAGTCTATGTCATATAGAAAATCAGACAATGTCCAACGAATACCGAAAGGAGCATCTCTGTTGGTTTGCTCCAATACGCAATCGAGCAGTAGCAAAAACAACGTTGGAGACAGGACACAGCCTTGACGCACACCTGTGCCTGGAACAAACGACCGACTCTCATTCCCATTGAAACGTACCCTACATTGAGCGTCCCTATATAGCTCACGTATCATGTTTACTATTTTATCAGGAATTCCCTTGTAGGTTAATGCAGACCACATAGAATTTCGGGATATAGTGTCGAATGCACGTTCAAAATCGACGAAAAGTAAATAAAGAGGGGTGTTATACTCAGCGGACTGTTCAATTATAATGCGCAAGGTATTAATGTGGTCAGCACACGAACGACCTTGTCTAAAACCAGCCTGCTCACCACGCAATATCTGATCCACAATAGGGGAGATTCTATGAAGAATGAGGGTTGCCATTACTTTACCAATGGCGTTTAGAATGGTTATACCGCGCCAATTTTTGCATTGCGTTAAATCCCCTTTCTTGGGTAGTGTGACCACTATACCTTCCTTCCATTCATCTGGTATATAGTCCGATGCCCATGCTTCTTGAATGATAGGAGTGAGAAACTGCGCTAAAGACCTAGCTCCATATTTTAAAAGTTCAGCAGGAATGTTGTCCGTGCCAGATGCTTTGTTGTTTTTCATCCTATTTAAAGCATCTTCAACTTCTTGGTTACGACGAGTTGTAAGAAAAAGAGTATCATCTTCCTGGTGATCATTCTGGTTTGTTGAAGCTTGCAAGGAAAAGAAATCGCGCCATCGCTCAAGTTGTTGTTCGGGTGATGTTAATTCAGTTCCATCGGCTGCTTTTAGAATCGTAGTACCTCTAATATTATTTCCACTCAGTTGTTTTATGGCCGAATACACACTACGCAAGTTGCCTGTATTTGCGGCTTGTTCCGCCTGTTCAGCAATGCTATTATAATATTTTTCACGATCAGCGCGTAAAAAGTTTCGAACTCGACGAGAAGACTGTCGATATTGCGATCTTGCTTGTTCTTTTTGTGCTTGAGTTACTTGAGTTTTTGTGCTTGAGCTTGAATTTTAATTGTCATTATATATATTTTTTTAATTTCAAATGAATATTTTTAACTTTAATTGGAGTATAAAACTATTTATGAAACGTTTCATAAAAGCTTATAAATCAACATCATCCTATTTATGAAATGGTTTATAATATTTATTTATGAAACTTAATCATCATATTTATGAAACATTTCATAAATATGAAGAAGTCTGTCATCAATTTGCTCTTTTATGACACAACTTCATCATATTTATGAAGTGTTTCATAAATATGACGATTAAGTTTAATAAATAATTATTATAAACCATTTCAAAGAAGTTTTTCTTCATATTTATGAAGTTTTTCATAAATATGATGAAGCTTTTTCTTGAGTGCACTTAACTGCGAAGTCAAAAATAAAAAAAAAAAAGCGTCGCCTGTTGTGTCGAAATGAAAAAATAGAGTATTGATATAACGTATATATGTATACGTCGTACGCTGTAGAGAGTTTAATTACATTTAGCATAAATATATCACTTTTTTAAATGGCCTGACTGCGCGCTATGAATAAATAACTTTCTTAAAGCAAAAACCGTAGGCAGGCCCATAAAAAGTGCTAAAAAGAGTAAGATGAAAAATTTAGTAAGAATGACAAAATACGAGTTTTGGGGAGTAAAAAAAACCGTAAATTTAGCGCAAACACCGACAAATTGGAATCGCTGTTGGTGATTTCCTACACGCAGAAAAAAGAAACACTCTTGAATATGTTTGCAGGTAATTATTTATATAAGTTAAGAACTTCCTTAATAAAATTTATCATAAAGCGACAATCTGACAATTATAAGTCACAAATAATAATACAATTTAAATGGAAAATCACTGATGAGCCTGTCCATAAAAAGGCAGAAACTAGTCTAGTCTGATTTAAAAATGAATAGTGTTTATAATTTTTAGAGAAAACCGTTTATTCTTCTTCTTAACCTCAACATTTCTAAATTAAATTTGTCAAATGCATATTAATTAAAATTTAATTGCAACTGTCTATATGACGTTAATATAACACTGTAATAAAATGCAAAATTTTCTTTAAATAAAAAAACTTATACAAATTTATTTAGTTTTTACTTATTCAATAAAAATAATTTACAGAGGTTTAATAAATGCTTATTTAGTTTAACTTATTCCATTTTCAGAATTCCCGTTAATTCACTTGTCAACATTGCATTTTAGCCGTCTGGCTATTGAACCCAAACGAATTAATTATGATTCTCAGTAATACAAAAAGAAAAGTAAAGTTATATGAAAAAAATGTTAATATTAACCACCGTGTTAATTTATTTATTTACAATGATTTAAATTTTCAAACCTAAACAAAGATATATTTGCAATTTTGAAATTTTTAGATATTATGTTTGGGACATGCAAACATACATATATATATATATTTGCATCCAAACATATATATGTTTGGTGGCAGACGTTTTTCACTTTTTCCAACTCTATATATGTTTAGAGGAAAACATGTTATATTAGAAAAATGGGAAACGGAAATGTTTTTGAAACAATATTATATTACCAGCATGGCATTTTTTTCAGGGTGTAGTTGCTTATTTTAAATTTTCAAATTTTTATGGCTTTAAACCTAGCCTGGCATTTTTTTTAAGGCATTATTAACAAATTGAAGTTTTATTAGAAAAAATTAACAATAGATATTTGAAAATTATTTATTTTGTTTAAAAATTAATTTTTGTAATTTGTATGTTATCTTACATAGAAAAAAATTTGTTAAAGTTTTTGCGAAAATGCTCAGGATGTTTTTTTTGTGCGGTTAAGGTGGAATCTTAATAATGAATAAATAAAAATTGGGAGACAAAAAAAACAATCAAAATGTGTAATCGTATTATCTTGTAAGATTACTACGGTACTGCATAACAACTTTTTCATTCCTGCAATAAAATAAAATAGTTTTAAACTATCTTAAAAAATTAGAAGATGAAAAATTAGAAATTGCATTTTATATTTTATAATTTTCTCTTTAAAGTCCATACAGGGCTGCCATAACTGCCGATTTTTGTGTTAATTGCCGATTTTTCATAAAAACCATCAGACATATAAAATATTAAAAAAAAAAAATTTTAAATATGTCAGATTCGATCCCGGGACTTCTGGCTATTGGTCAACAGTAACAAAAACCAGACCACCGTTGTCACAACGTTAGATGAGTTCTTTTAGTTTTTTTTTACTATTAGTGGTAACCTTTTACTTACGTATACATTATAATTGTGTTTGTTACATATAAGCGATTTATATAATTGCGATTTTTGAAATAGTACCAACCAATTGCAAAAATAGTACTTTTTTGACACTTACAGTACAAAAAAAATGTCTATTTTAAATTACCAAAAAAAAAAAAATCATCATGTATTTAAGCGAAACTTTAAGTATAATAATACGAGGGCGGATCAATAAGTCCATGACTTTTTGAATGAAACGCAGTTTTTTTTGCAAAAAAAAAAAATTATTATGTTAGAAAGTGTTTTACAACCGTCAGACAATGACAATCGTAATTAATTTTTTTTATATTAATTACTGTAGAATATTTCTTTAGTTAGTCTCTTTACAGGAAGAAGAAGAAGAAAACATTTTTATTGAAAAATTTTACGGACACAAGGGATACACCAGACTGCCGCAGTTTCGTCCCCCTCCTGGGACTCGTCAGTGGTTAATTTATGTGTCAATTGAACAAAGTATTTTATATTGTTAATTTTGCTCTATATGAAAAACTTTTTATTTTTTGGTGTCGTACTGTGATTTGAACTCACAGTCTTAGCATCAAGCTATGCATCGTAATCTCACCTCTTAACCAGTTGAGCCACGGTCGACACAGCGTTGACTGCGACTAAATTGGAGTTTGGTCACACTACGTACACACAAGTATTGTTTTGATCAGAAGAGACAGAATTAGCTAATACCAATGCACAATTCATTTCTCAACTAGAATGCTTTTTCTTCTTAATCCTATCTCTTTTTCACAAGTAATTATCACGTTTTATGATGCGCTTTATTCACATACAATAGTTGGATACCAAGTGTAGGTTAGAGATTGAGTCGCCGTTAAGCAAGTTTTATTCAAATTTTATGTTAGAAAGTGTTTTACAACCGTCAGACAATGACAATCGTAATTAATTTTTTTATATTAATTACTGTAGAATATTTCTTTAGTTAGTCTCTTTACAGGAAGAAGAAGAAGAAAACATTTTTATTGAAAAATTTTACGGACACAAGGGATACACCAGACTGCCGCAGTTTCGTCCCCCTCCTGGGACTCGTCAGTGGTTAATTTATGTGTCAATTGAACAAAGTATTTTATATTGTTAATTTTGCTCTATATGAAAAACTTTTTATTTTTTGGTGTCGTACTGTGATTTGAACTCACAGTCTTAGCATCAAGCTATGCATCGTAATCTCACCTCTTAACCAGTTGAGCCACGGTCGACACAGCGTTGACTGCGACTAAATTGGAGTTTGGTCACACTACGTACACACAAGTATTGTTTTGATCAGAAGAGACAGAATTAGCTAATACCAATGCACAATTCATTTCTCAACTAGAATGCTTTTTCTTCTTAATCCTATCTCTTTTTCACAAGTAATTATCACGTTTTATGATGCGCTTTATTCACATACAATAGTTGGATACCAAGTGTAGGTTAGAGATTGAGTCGCCGTTAAGCAAGTTTTATTCAAATTGTATGTTAGAAAGTGTTTTACAACCGTCAGACAATGACAATCGTAATTAATTTTTTTATATTAATTACTGTAGAATATTTCTTTAGTTAGTCTCTTTACAGGAAGAAGAAGAAGAAAACATTTTTATTGAAAAATTTTACGGACACAAGGGATACACCAGACTGCCGCAGTTTCGTCCCCCTCCTGGGACTCGTCAGTGGTTAATTTATGTGTCAATTGAACAAAGTATTTTATATTGTTAATTTTGCTCTATATGAAAAACTTTTTATTTTTTGGTGTCGTACTGTGATTTGAACTCACAGTACGACACCAAACATAATCTGCTTTTAGCTCAATACACTTAGTCCATAGTTTCCCCAATTTTTGTATTCCTTCCAAAAAATAGGATTTTTCGAGGTCCATAAAACAGGAATTTCTTGGCCATATAGGGTCGTTTTTTTAAGTCCTCGTTAAATCGGTCCAATAAGTTGGCATAATATTCGCCGTTTATTGTTTTTCCCTTTTGAAGGTAATCGATGTGGATTATCCCGCGTGCATTCCATAAAACTGTTGCCACCATTGTTTAGACTGCTGCTTGGTTTCCGGAGTGTTGTAATGGATCCATGTTTCATCCACAGTTACAAAACGCCGCAAGAACTCATTCGAATTGCGGTTAAACAACACCAAACAATCCTTTGAAGTTGCCACACGATTACATTTATGCACACAGAAAACAGTTTCGTTGCTCCAACCGAATTTTTTGCCAACCGAATTTTTGTAGTTACATGAACTATCTCCAAATTAGATTAGCAATTCGATTGTTGTACCCAACTTTCGTTTTGAATAATCGACTCATTTTATTATCCAAAACGAATTTGAAAATGGGTTAGTTGATTCAATTGAATTTATTTGGTGGGGCTTATCGAATTATTTTAAATAATACACTGTTTCCAAGTATTTTTTTAAATATTTTTAATCTTTTTTGTACATACATAAATACAAATAACAAATAATTTAACTCAATTAGCAAAATTTCTGATAAAAAATGAGCATTTCGATATAGATACCCATCATATTCTTATGCTTTTTCTTGAAAAATTTACGAAACATTAATTTTCTTATAAAGAATCCGAGATTGTGATGTATTGACCCTATAAAAAAGAGATTTTTAACCGAACCCCGGTTTAGAATTTGAGAATTTTTTATAAATAAAAATACATTAAATTCGCAATATTTTCTGGAAAACAACTTTTTTTACAAATTAAAATTTTGCAGAATCTGATTGTGAATAAAGTTTTGTTTTTTAAAGAAAAATCTTCAGACTCGTTTTTGGGATATGAATCAAATTCTGGGACATTTTTCATTAAAATAGCTTTAGGTAACTTTCCTGGAAAATCGTTAAATTTAAATGCATTTTGTACATAAGAAACTTATTATTTTATAAAAAAATTATTTTTTATTCTGATGGATTTCTTTAGTTTTAGAATAGCGGTATTGGGTTATCATGTCAAAACTGAAACCAATATGAGCATTTTAAAACAAGGATACTATAGGTGTATTTGTACAAATATTATACCGTGTTAAGTTTTCTAGTTTTGCAGCTCTAACCCTATACATATTCCCTACACCTTTATAAAACCTTTACGATAGCAAAACAGAAATTTATAACGGTGTTGATCATATACCTTGAATTCGAACCGGAAACATAGCAGACTAAATACGTTAAAATTTGATGGAAATTAGCCTTTATCTTATCCTGGTCTTAAAACTTTCATATCATGTTAAGTCTCGACATGATAAACCAATACTGTTATTTCAAACTGAAACGGGAACCATCATTGGTTATTTGTGCTTTGGGAGTTGGGATCCACAAAAACTTCCGCAGATAAAAATGTATGTTTGCATCTTAAATAAAAAGCCTCTCATCCACCTGTAGTGTTTTGGCTCTTAAACGGATTCATGAAAGTGCGTTGGATGACCTGTTTAAAAGTTTCAGAATAGTTAATGCATCTTCAAATAGTATTTATTTTATACAAACTACCTTTGTGAAAGTTCTGTGGCCAAATGGAATTGGTATGTCTATTTTTTTGCGGAAGTCCTGCCGAAATTCGTTGTAATTGTCGCCTTCATAAGTAACATTGAATTTTTCTTGAAGTGCCCACAATATTTTTTATATTTAGAATTTAATTGTTTGTTTTTTTACAATTTTATTTTTTAATTTTGTATGTACATAAATTCTTTGTAAAATTTTTGAATTTTTTCAACGTTTAAATTTTTTTTATTTATTTTTGACAATTGAAACAAACTACTTATAGTTGAGAGTGTCGAAATTGTTTAAAAATAAAATAAATTTACAAATTTTTTGTTACAACCGAACATTTTAACACTATTTGACCAACAGTCGGTAATAAATCCTTAATAAAATAATATGAATGATATAAAATTCAAGTTTGATTGGAACTATTAGATTTTATTTTTCATAGCCGATTTGTCGGTTGAAATGTTAAATTTTTTGGTTTTTAATATGATCGTTGCTATGGTATTCTTGTGACAAGATTTTTTTTTTGATCAATTTGGTTGGAAATACCTCCTTGATTTTTAAATTGAAATTTAATTAGTTGTAACAGTAAAATGTATGTCATTAAAGCAAAAAATTGGTTGTAATCGTAATAATTATATGCTGGGTAATAAAATTGAGTTGATGGAGAAGAATCTTGGGGGTCATGATAGTATTCTAACTAATTTATTCTCTGTGTGTGGTTAATTGAGAGCAAACGCGGCACCGATCTTGCAGACAGCTTTCTTAAACCCAACTGATCATTTAAAATCGAAACCACACTGCCATATGATGCCGATGGCATCAACAATCTCATGCACTTTTACTCTTTGATCGGCCAACACCATATCGTGTGTTTTTCGACATTTTGGATGTATTGACCTCAATTGGCCGTCCAGAACGTTTAGCGTCATTTGTACTTGTGCGACCACAACGAAAGTCAGTGAACCACTCTTTTTGAAATCGATAATGCAGAGTCCCCATAGTATTTATCAAGCCTTTCCTTGGTTTGGTTGACGGTTTTTTTTTCCCAAAAATAATGTTTAGTGAGCACTAGAAATTCACTTTTATAAAAAAAGCCAAAGTAAATGACGGAACTTGCTCAAAATTTGGCAGTAGTCTAATAACAGGTGGTACTTGATGGGAGCAGTGTTGCATTTCATATAACTACGAGGTAAGTCCGAACAGTCACGGACTTATTGATCCACCCTCGTATGGTGGTGTTTGATTATAACGAACTCATACACTGAAAAATTTCCCCGGGTGTACGATCATAAATATTTAAACATCTTATAACATTTTTAACAGAATTTTTCTTATTACGATACTTGAAAATATTGAGGAAAATGTCGCGTGCAACCGAAAATCCCCTACCACGTAGCACTATAGACACGCATGTCATAGTTTTGCCAGTCGTCCTGGTTTAGGCAAACCAACAAAAATTTTAATGCGCAAACCTTTGTAATTTAACCATGATTTAAAATTACAAAACGTGATATTTTAATGCTATTTTGTGTCGTATTATATTTTATAATTTTTCAATCAGTTTGGGGGGGATATATCACCCATATCTCCCCCCACCTGGATCCGAGCCTGCATTTAGAAATGATATGTGTTTGTTATATCGCACACCCCGTTCAAAAGTGACTCAACTCAAAATTTTAATTTTTCGGTTTTACATGCTTAAACTTGTTTATCTATAAAAAAAAATATCAGTGTATTTTGTTGTTGTTAACTGTTGCTAAAAAACAGTTATGTCTTTCTTTATAAAGTTGCAAATATTTTTTTTCGATTTCTGAAAAATGAAAAATTTTGAGTTGAGTCACTTTTGTACTACACTCAAAAAATAAGTTAGTACAAAAGTTAGTAAAACGTCTTTTAAATCAGGTATACTATTTTTTAGCAAAATTTTTTGCTAAAATCGTGTTTTCAGCTAAAATTTTTGTTATACTTATTCAGCACTTAACTGTTTTATACTAATGCTTTACTAATATACTAATGTTTTACTAATTAATTTTGCTAAAAAAAATTGTGCTGATAAGCACATTAATAGTGTGGACGACAACCAGATTGAAAGATATACGCAGAATGAAGCAGATGTCGCGGCATGTCAAGATGTAGTAGAGAAACAGAAAATGATACTAAAAAGTACAACTCTAATAAGACATATAAAAAAATCAACCATAGAAGACTTTTGTATCTGTTTTTCATACATAAAACAAAACTTAAATTTTGCGCTGTCACCGGCTTGTGAAAATAATTGTCTATTAATAAAATAAAAGACAAAAGAAAATATTTAAATTTAATATGTATTTCTATAATAAATGTTAATAGATTAATAATCTAGTGTGGTCAAATTGCAAACAAACATATACAGGCATGTAGACAGAGTAAAGCGAAAGACAAAGACACACATCTTAGGTAGATTTTTATGGTTCCTTTTTCTTATTGCAAAAAAAGGGTTGTTTTTTTCGTTTCGTTTGCTTTCGTTTATTTTTTTGTTTCGTTTCTATAATTATCTTCGGCAGTTGCGTCCTTTAAAGGAAAGCATCATTTAGACAACTATTGATGTAAGTAGTTGAAAGAAAATTTTTGTTATGATATATATATTTATTTTTATATATTTTCAGATATTAAATTAATTCATGTCGGCAATGTGGGAAAATGAAAACAAAAACCTAATATAACTTTAAAAAATATTACTTGAGCCAGAGTACACACTAAAATTTTTTTATATAAATAGAACATTTTTGGTCTTCAAAGTTTAGTAACGTCATGATGCTTGTTAGGAAAAGACCTAACCACGTGGTTGATTACTAAGAAGACAGGAATGGAGCAAAATTGATTATTAATAGGTTTTTTGTTAAAGTTCTGCCTATTATATAGGCTCTAGCTTTTCTAAAACTTCGGGTTCTGATGAGATCTTTAGCCAGATCGAAATACTAGTATCAACCTAGCTAATATGTTTGATTTGCTTTATTTTTGTAAATATACGGAGGTTGAAAGCTCGTTATAAATTGAAAATTTTTATATTTCGTAATTATTGTAAATTATTTTTAAAAGAATCACAAAAATATGTTTTATGATTTTCAGCAAATAAATTTACTAAATTACAATTTTTCTACAAATTTTTGGTTTCTTTTCAGTCTACTAAAATTCAGCAAAAAATTTATTAATTTTTAGCAAGGCATTTTTATTTCTAATCCACTAAGTGTTAGCAAAACTTTTGCTGAATCTACTAATTTTGTTGCTAAAAATCAGCAAGCTGATTTTCAGCAAAAGATTTTGCTGACATTAGCAATTTCTGTGCAAGCAACCTCCTGACTAAAATTTTGCTAACTTAACAAAATTTTTTGCTGACTTTACAAACTTTTTTTTTGAGTTTAGGTGTGCGATATATTTTTAAAATTGTTTTATACGTTATGCGTTCGATTAGTCGAATGATTTTTAAAAGTTAATCGTTTGATCAGTTGATCAAAAATTGTTTGATCGTTTTTTTTGAACAAAATAAAAACCCGAATAAATGACAACCCTAGTTATTAGTAACACTAAAGAAATCGAAATTTAACATTTAGAAGTGTGACCCAAAAATCTAAAAATTGTGTTTCTACAGGCTATAACTTCGGACCTCATACTTACCTTTAGTTGGTTATTTTAATTTAAATCAGGGACCGTAAATAATGATTATTGCTCGTTTTTTTGAAGCAAAAAATCAATCACTTAGAAGAGACATAAAAAAAAATTATTGCACCATTATTATTATTTTTTGACAATCTTTGCAGATCCGTCATGATTTTTAAATTCTTGATTTTTAAAGTTTTCTTCAATGGTAATGATTATTTTTGAGTAATAATAAAAAAAATCAGCCATAATCATTCTTTTTGAGCAAAAAAAATAAAACTCAAAATAATCATTATTTATGATTTTTATTTTTTTCGCTCAAAAAAAACTCACTTTCAATGTGTGGGATGGACATATCTCAGGAAGTAGGAGGAGCTTATAGAAGATTATGTAATCAATCTCTTCTTTGGAAGATTCTCTAGCAGATTATTGCATCAATTATATTTGTGGGTGAGGTTTAAGGGGTTAATTTTTAGTTTCAAAATAGGGCTTTTTTTGCCGTTTTTTGTGAAAGTAACAATGTGTGGGATCGACATATCTCAGGAAGGAGGAGGAGCTTATCCAAGATTATGGTATCAATCTCTTCTTTGGAAGATTCTCTAGCAGATTAATGCATCAATCATATCTGTGGGTGGGGTTTAAGGGGTTAATTATTAATTTCAAAATAGGGCTTTTTTGCCGTAAAGTCAAAATCTGGAAGCTCGATTTTCACCGTAGACGTATGGTCTAGTGGACTTTTTTGCTCAGTACAATCCCAAGAATCAGAAACGCGAAGCGCCCATTAAGATTTTTTTCCTTCCATACTAATCGCCCAACCCTAATATGTATATATATTTACACCGTCATGAAAGTGAGTTTTATTTTGAACGAAAAAAATAAAAATTATAAATAATGATTATTTTTGAGTTTTATTTGTTTTGCTCAAAAATAATGCTTGTTGCTGATTTTTTTTATTATTACTCAAAAATAATCATTAGCATTGAAGAAAATCCTTAAAACTCATAACATAATCATTATTGGGTAATTTTTATTATAAAACTCATAATGATTACGGTCCCTGATTTAAATCCTTCCAATCATATTAGAACGCATTAATAGAAAAAGTCCTTTTTTTAACACTTTATTTCATAATATTTTAGGTTAGTACATATTTGTTTTGTTTGTTGTATAATAAATATGGTTATTCGAAATTTGTTTAATTTTTTTTTTTTTAAATTTAGTTCAAAGATAAAATTATAATAGTTAACAATACTTAATACATTTTAAAAACAATTCATAATTGTATATAATATTCGGTTGGAATGTTGTTGTTGTTGTAATGCCAGATACAGCTCAGTTATAATTCATATCAAAAGTTTTTTTGTTTTTGTTTTTTTTTTAAATCAAATATCAAGATTCAGCAAAAAACGCTATCAAACGCATCATTAATAAATTTGTATGTATCAAATGATTTTTCTTAGGAATCTTGGGAAAAATTATACTGAGCACTTGCACATGATTATGAATCTGTTTTCAATTAACCAAAGTTTTGATATTAATGATGATTATGTATGAAGTAAATGTTTGTTTTTTTTTTTTTTTTTGTATTTTGAGATGATATATAAATAATCATAATGATGATTTGGTTTTGCTGTTCACTTTGGTATATGGTTTTAAATTTGTATATTTTCTTTAATTTTATTGCAGAAATATGCAATTTATGGATTTTTCTGTTAATATAGTTTTTTTCTTCCAAGAACAATTAACATAGATTTTGGGGTTTTAAGTAGAAGATAAACATTAAAAAGTTATATTTATATTTAC
Source organism: Delia radicum (assembly GCA_021234595.1). Lineage (NCBI taxonomy): Eukaryota > Metazoa > Arthropoda > Insecta > Diptera > Anthomyiidae > Delia > Delia radicum. The sequence continues at coordinate 307,738,277 of CM037851.1, read as the reverse complement.
TTTTCGAATATAAATATTTATTTAGTTAGTTTTTATGCTATTTATTATGTATGTACTATATATAATTTATTTATCATTATATATTTTTTAGTTATTAACTTCTTTTATAACATTTCATATCTATGTTTATTTATTTTTTTTTTTTTTTTGTTAGAAATTAGAGTTGTGCCAAATAGTTCATAGTTCATAGTTCATTTCGTTAATTTACATTTATTAAACTAATTCGTTCTTGTAGTTCATATTTTTGTTAGACGATTTTTTTCCATTAAGCTATGTACAGACGGTTGTCAGATCTTACAATATTGTCAGAAAAATGTTAAGAAAATGTATAAAAACAGTGTGAACTTACAACTTTTGTCTTGCAACATTGTCAGAAAAAGCATTGTCTGTACATTGTAAGACAATAATATTGTCAGACATCTGACATTCGTGTGAACACCCTACGTTGCCATTGTCAGATAATTGCAAGACATTGTAAACTATTTTCTATTGGCAGATGTATTTAAATTAATGCTTCTGACAATGGCAGAAATGTTTATATTGGCTGCACTGTCCATAAATAAATTAAAAAAAAAAACAAAAGTTCATATTAATAACATTAAAAATCAAAAGTGCAACAAAATAAGAAATCAAATTAAATAAAAAAATGGATGGCGACATTTCCATTAATGAAACCTGCGCCATAGATTGCAGCTATGAGCCAACTGACTTGATGTTTCGTACCCAGTCGCCAACAGGCTCTAAAGCCGGGAAAAAACCAACACCCAAACAAAGATCCACCGCAAAAAGGTGGAATCCGTGTGATCACACGAAAGTATTATAAAACTTATCGAGGAAGTTGAGGTACGGCGAAGTTTATAGGATGCTGGTTGCGCTGAGTATAAACTTCCCAACGATATTTTATGGCAGGAGGTCGCAGATGCCATCCAGATAAGTGTGAACGATTGCAAAGGAAAATGGGCAAATCTCCACACCTCTCTCAACTACAATTTGCAAAAATATTTTGTCTTCATCCTCGCTACTTTCTAATACATATGCAGCTAAAATCGTTGCAATTGCTTTTTTTGTTCCATGACAATTAATATTATTACTTTTTCAATTTAATTAAACACACAATTGACAATTAATAATTTCTCTCAAATGCTTTGACAGTTCTCGCAGTGTCTAACAACAGATCTGGCAATTTTTGCCATACAAGAATCTGACAACTGTGTGAACTGACAATTTTCATTTGCAGATAAATTTATTGTTTGACAATTGCCTGACAATGAAATTGAAAGGTTTTCTTAAAATCGTCTGAACTGACAATTTAACTTTTGCTAAACATGTTTCATTGTCAGTACATTGCCAGCACATTGCCAGATCTTACAATATTGTAATATCTGACAACCGTCTCTACATAGCTTTATTCTTATTGTTATATAGGTCATTGGTTTGTTTAAAAAAATCTGCATAATATGAGATAAAATCTCAAATGAACGGTTAAAACTGAACTAGTTCGCTTTTAACCGTTCATTTGTGATTTTTGGTCATACTGTGTAGATTTTTTAAACAAACCATTAACCCAACATAACAATATAAATACCCGATTCAAAAAATTGATATGGAACTTTATGTAGTCATATCAATTTTTTATGTGACGCTATATGTATTCTTATTAAATTGCATCCAAATATGGGCCCATATAATTGTATCTGTTTGCGTGGGTTTAGATCTAATATGATGCAATTACATATATGTTCAGTAAAATTTTATCCGAATTATGGCCTGATACAATTGTATTAGATTATATGAGTTTTGTACCTGATCGTATCAATTTATATCTAAACTGATACAAATTTATATAATTATATAAAATTCAAATATTATTGTATCCGGATTATGTCCTGATATATTTTATATATTATTTTATGTAAACTGCTACATCTACATATAATTAGATCCGAGTTCTAGTCTGGTGAAATTGCATTACATGTTAATTTTTTATATGATTGTTGGCAAATATACACAATTTCATTAAAATATATGATCATCCTATCATATCCGTTGAGGCCATAAAAAACAATTAATAAATATATTACTTTTTTGCGATTTTTAAAAAAGTTAATGCATTAATATTTTTTAAGTTTTAATGTACTTTAGGGTGTCCCGAAAGTGTATAATTTTATATAATAGTGCTCAAACGAGGAGTTATATCCAGTCGATTATAGGGGGAAAAAATTTGGGAATACTTATTTTTATTTTTATAAAATTGGGATCAAGTTTGGTAATGCTGAGCATATTTTGGGAAATATATTTAGAGTAATTTTGGTACACTATATCGTTCAATTTATTTTAAACTTAATGATGCTATGGTGGACCAAAATGAATATATGGAAATTTCATAAGTGTTTTTCCGTAATATGCTCAGCATTGAAAAATTTTAAACTCTTAACTAAATGTTTGGTTTTTATACCTAAACGTGACGAAATTCTCTGATTTTTTTTAATTCGTGTCAGGCTAATATACAGCCTTCAGACGTTAAATGCTGCAATATATAGTTTTATCCAAAAGAAGTTCAACGTGTTTCTGGCATGGCACGATATGTAACTATTAGAGTTCGTCACAAAAATTAATTTTAAGATTATCATCCCTTTTTTTACGGTTTTTCAATAATGAAAATAAAAAATGACGTTATTATTTTTTTAAATCTTAAGTCCTTTCACTGGCGCGTGGTGTCCAAAAACTCTAATTTAGGGTCCGTTTTACTTCACAGCATAAATTGGATAATTTATAGGAAATTTGAACCTGACATTCGATTATACACCAAAAGCTATTAAAATAAACTTTTTTCCCGGTTTTTAAAAGTGCGCAGTTTAGTCCATAGAGTGGACGGAAAACTCTGTTTTTTCACAAACATTTAAAAATAAATTTTCTAATAACACACTATAAAAATGTATTAACCAACTGCGAATAATGGTACAACAATTTTTGACTTATCGCGAACCTCTTAGAAGTTATTAAGGTATCAATTTTGTAAAAAATAATAAAAAATATTTTTTTTAACCGCTCACAATGGAAAAGTATTTTGAGCTAAGAAAAATGCCACAAACATTTTCGATATATCGCTGCTTGTGAAAAAGTTGTTAATCAATAAAATATTGCATTTTCGTAAAGACAACATTTTAAAAACTTAATAACTATTAACTGGGTTATCATAAAGCGAACATTTTTGAAACAATTTTCTCAGCTAAAAATGTTTTTTGATTGTGTGTAATAAAAAAATACTTTATAAGTTTTTTGGAAACACGTTATCCGAACACTTTATTTCCTAAATGGTACACTTTAAAGCCGGCAAAAAAGTTTTTTTTTTTTTTTAAATAATTTTTGGTGTTAAATCGAAATGTGAATTCAAACTTTATATATTTTTGATCCGCAGATAAAGGACCTCTAAGTCACCGTTTTTGGCCGCCGCGCTCCAATGGAAGGAATTGCAGTTTTTAAAAATATTAACGTAATTTTTTTTATTGATTCAAAAACATTTTAAAAAGTGATGATATCCCAAAAACAAAGAAACTTTATACTTTTCTGACGAACTCTAATAACTGTGAATAGGTCAATATATCGTTTTATGCAAAATGAAATACATTTTTTCGAATATTGCACTATATATTATTATATATTATTTTGATTTGTGTCTAATTATACAGGTATTCGTACATAATTAGATTAACCACATATAATTTTTTTTTTTTTTTTTTTTAAGGAAATTCTTCCTATTAATTAATGTGTTGCTTTCTTTGGAAAGGGGATAGTGGAGAGATGAAAGGTGGTGAAAGATGAAGGGCTTCAAACATGGCAACACTGTAATTGCGCGAGATGATAAGTCTTAGAACAGTTGTTGCTCGCCACCTTATGTAGAGTTGGCGAATTTATTGAAGCTTTTTGTTTCATAGCCCTGATTCATTATTTTACTTCGGTGGGGTTAAGTGCTATGGGAACACCGAAGGTGGGAGCAGCGATACATCATATAAGTGATAGAAAACTCATACATATTATTTTTCTAAATTGATGTTGTCGTCACCGGGAATCGAACCCGGGACCATCTGTGTAACAGTCCAACGCGCTAACCATTACACCACAACGCCCACGATGCAATAATATATATATTTATATAAAATAGTGCATGATTATAGGTACACGTTTTTACTCGGGTAATTACGACAGAAAAAAGAAATTAAAAATATTGTCAAACAAACATATGAACTAAAAGAACAAACTAGTTCAGTAAACCGAAATGAACGATATGAACTATGAATTATTAAGTACAACTCGATTAGAAATATTTCATTTAAAATTAATTATTTTAACTAATTCAGACTACATAAAACAAAAACATAACAAAAATATGTATTAAGTATACGTAGGTAGTTTACAAGAATATGTATGAATTATGTTGTAAATTAGTATGATGTGCTTTTTTCTTAATTTCATGTTTTGTTAAATTAAATAGTTTATGAAATGTTAGTTAATGTTTTTAATAGTAATTTGTTTCTTTTGCTAATTTATGTGATAAACAATATTATTATGTCTTATGCATCGTATTATTTAGAAGCATTCGTTGTCATTATGATGATATTGTATTTATTTTATTTTTTAATAGGAATGGAATGATATGGGGACCGTTTTTTTTTTCTTGAAATTAGTACCATCATTCGAAGAACAATACACTTTTCAAGAAAAGGTTCAACAAATATCGGTAATATTTGAAAAAATCGCCAAAACTTTTAAAAAAATCAATAAAATTGAAAAAATCGCTAACATTGAAAAATCGCCTAAATAAAATTTAAAACAAATCACCTTAATAAAATTTAACGCGAAAATATTTTTGATTTTTATAATTTTAGCATATTTTTTAGTTATAGTGACTTTTTTCTATTTTAAAATTTTATTTAAATTTTAGAAATTTATTTCAATTTGTCGATTTTTTCAAAATTAGAATTTTTTTTAATTTTAGAAATTTTTTTTAAATGTTTGTATGTTTTAAATTTAAAAAAAAAAATAAAATCTGAAGTTTATTTTTCGTTCCTTTATCAACAATTATGATGAGAGCAAAATTATTCCAGTTCAAGATCGATTTATTGTTGTTAAACAAAAAACCGTGCAATGTTTATTTAGTAATGAAAAATGTCTTCATGTGCTGTAGTGCACACTGTATCAGCATGTCCTTCCTTACATGTTTCATTTCGCGTCAACCGAGGACCAATGCACATAGGTGTGGCGAGCTAATTTTTTTGGCCAAAAATCAAATCCGATATTTCTATATTTGATGTTGAAATATTGTAGCAAACACTTCAAGAAAACAAAAACAACAATTTGTTTTTGCAAACTTCATTTAACCGTTATTCTGTAAAGTTACAAAGTTCAATGTTTTAAGTGCAGTGATAAACTAAGACACGTGTTGTGATTTTGTTATATTTTTGTGATCACACCCAAGTATGGCCTCGAATGTAATGCAGCTAAATTGCAGTTTTCTTTCCTATTAGCTTTTTCTGTTATTGTATATTATACTCAGAAGTGACAACACTAACATTACAAATATTCTATTTTTAGATTTTTGTTTATTTTTCTAATCTCCTCCGTCTCTATTTCACAATGTTACCAGATTGACGTATGGTTTTTACGTTCAGTGTTGCGTTTTTTTTCGTCGGGAACATAATTTTTTTTTTTGTGAAAAAAAATTCAATATTTTTCGTCCACCAAAAATGTGTGTGTCTGTGTTGATGAAATTTCAGGTATTGTTCGCGTTTACACTAAATTATTTTCGATTAAAATTTTGGTTATATATTTCTATACGTAATTATCCGTTAAAAAAAATGTACCCTGCTGACATTTAATTTTACTCTAGAATTATAAGTTAACAAAATTTTGATTAAAGGAAGGATCAATTAATCAATATTTGATTTATTTTTTAAACACTTCATTGCATATCAAGGGTCCTTATAAAATGTTATCATTGCATTCCTGATTTATAACAAGTTATTATTATTATTGTATTAAATTTTCTTCACAAATATTTTATGTATGAGTATTTTAATTAAAATAAATTGTACTAGAAATGAAAGCATTAAAAAATCGCTAAGAACAGAAACAATTACAACACAGAATCATAATTTATTGTTTTAATAAGGATACGTATAATTATATATATATATATTTTAATTTAAAATTAATACATTTTGTATGTATGTAATTTGTTTAGGTATAAATTAAGTAAAACATTGCTTTAATTTATCAATAAGTACATATTTTTTTGTTAAGTTATATTATTAATAATAACATAATTGTTTGTGTATTTATGTCCTTTTTTATTCTTTAAAGTTCTTTATTTAATTATTCTTTTGAATTGTTTTTAATTCTTTCATTTTGAGTATATTGTCATGGTATTTTTCATATAATAGTGTCTCATGTTTTGGAGTATAATTTGTTGTAACAATAAGTGTATATAAGTTGTTGTTGTTGTATATGTATGTATAAGTATAATGTTATATTAATTTTTTTTTCTTTTATAATTAATTATAATTTTTGTTTTATTATTACTAAATTTTTCCCGTTAAATTATTTGTTTTTTAGTTTTAATTTTTAGCATTTAAAACGCAAAATATATAAATTATTATTTGTTATAGTTTGAGGCCGTTATTCATAAAAATTCCATGTCCTTGGTTAGGATTATTAAAGAAATTTTGTTAAAAAATGTATTTCTTCTTATTTTAAACGAGCTTAAGATCATTTATTTATTAATTATAATTATATATTTCCAATATTTCGTCTCCACATTGGGTGACTTCTTCAGGGAACAATTATTACAATTATTACAATTTTCAATCAAATTGTAATAATTGTTCCCTGAAGAAGTCACCCAATGTAAAGACGAAATATTGGAAATAAATAATTATAATTAATAAATAAATGATCTTAAGCTCGTTTAAAATAAGAAGCATTTAATATAATTCATTTATAATAATTAAATTTTTTTATGAATATTAGCCTTTTTTATATTTATTAATTAGGGCAATTTTTTAATTTTGTTGTTGGCATGAAATTTTACGAAATATTTATCGTAGTTTTAATTTATTTGTGCAGTCTGTTTGTTCTAGGTGCGTTTAAATTGTTGTTATAGCAATTTTCAACTCTACATTTTAAATTAAACACCATAGATTACATAGATCTCAAACTATTCTTCTTCTTTTATAAACAAACACATTTTCTCACACACATTTAAATATTTTTTGTATAGCTATACGACGTATAGCCATCACATTCTCATTACACAGAAATAAGTATGGGCCAAAAATATCTAATTAATCGATTGTTTGAATATCGATGGCAATTTAAACAAGATTTATTGAATTTTCTAATATATCCATTCAGTGTTAACAACATGTAAACAACATTTTTAAAAATTTGGCAAACTATTATTTTTTTTTTTTTTTTTTATTTAGAGTAAATAATTAAACAAATGTTTAATTATATCAATATATTATATAATTTGTAAATAAAAAGAAAAAAATCGCAAATGATTAACTTTTAATAAGTTGAATAGTTTACCGATTTCAAATACACGCAAAATCGTAGTTATTTCACTAGAGTTTACAACACTCTTTTTGTTGAGATATTCGTGTACGCACGAAAACTTAATTTAGTTTCGTGTTTTATCTGTGGTAATAAAAGTACACATGTGGATATTAATAAACCTTATCGAAAAAGGACAATTAAACTATTATTTTTGTAAATAATTAAATTTTCAATAAGTATAAGTGTCATTAAACTATCATTTTAAAGTTGTGTGTGATTTTTTTAAGAAAGCAATTCAATTACAAGAAGTTTAAGACAAGACAAGCAAAACAAAAATTTAGTCTTTACTTTTATTTGTTTCCTTATAATACATTTTAATATTAAAAAGCTTTAATTTTATTATAAATAAAATGTCAATTTAATTTTCAAACCTACATTTCTTTTTTTATTTAATGGGGGCATATAACAAAAATAAAAAAATACGAGTTTTCAATTAAAACTACCATTGTTTTCTTCTCAAGTTTCTATTAAAGTTTTAATCAATTTAACTAAACTTTTTAATGGAGGTTGTAAGGAAAAACAATAACTCTTTTAATTGATATTATCATTATTTTAATTGAAAGAGTTTTAAAAAACTGTCTGAAATTTTTTTTAGTTAATACTATTATTTCAGTGGTAGGTGCAAAATCAATTAAAATATTAATTGATTCAAAAAAATTTTCAATTGAAACCCGTTTTTAGTTTTTTCTGTGTAAACACGTGTACTGACAGCTAATGTCAACGAGTTGCTGATCTATGTAATCTATGTCAGACACATTCGAATGTTGAAAAGCGAAAAGAGCAGAAAATTTAAAGCCTAAATACAGTTAGAGCGACAAGCGATAGAAATTGGAAATTGTCATATTTTGAATGTGTTAAGTTCTAAGAAAACATAACAATAATATAAGGAAACACTATACAAAAATAATCTTAATATGTGACAAAATTTATTTAAAAAAAATTTTTTTTCTTGGTATTTAAAAATGAGTTCATAACAATTTTGTCATTGTCATATTTAGTTAAATAAAATTAATGAAAACATTTAAATTTTATGTGAGATTTTTTTTTTAAATTTATTTGCATTTAATCAAACTTTTGGTATAAAAAAAAGAACTTATGTATTTTGTCACGGTTTTGTCATAAAAGGTAATATTGTTTTTAAATATAAAAAGACTTTGCTATAAATTTGTCATTGTCATCTTTTATTAGATAAAATCAAACAAAAAAAAATTAATTTGAGCGAGAACATAATTTTATTAAACCTTTTTTTAATTGTAAACAATCTTCTGAAATAAGTTGTACTTTAGTAAAAGATTCTTCTTAAATGTTCCCTATAATATTCGCTCCAAATTTAATCCCAGGGCAATCGAAATATGCATAAAGCAGATTTATGCATGTTTTGCTCTTAATAACATATTTTAGTCTTGGGGATATATTTTTGATAAAACGTCTTTTTTTGTACTTTTTAGAACAAACGCATATTTTTAAATTTGTTTAAAAATTTTCGCTATAGAACCATTTTATTTTACAATAAAAAAATTTCCAAATAATTTTTTTTTTCAATATTTACAGATATCTTAGCCATTTTTGTGCTGAAAAATAAGTTTAAAAATCCGTATTTTTAAAGAAAAATGCGTTTTCAGTTATATCGTAGCATATTTTCCGTTTTAATGGCATAGAGTCGTTTTTTGAGCGTGTTTGTGGATATAAACATATCTATACTTTTATTTTATTATAAATTTTACTGTAAAATTAGTTAAATGGATCTCAGTGCCAACTTTGTCTCAACAATGCCCTAGAGGCGCCGAGGATCTCTTATTTTAAGAATTAAATTTTGTAAAAATGAATTTAAATAAATAAAAAAAAAAAAAAAAATCAATGCACTTCGGATATGATGTAGAGAATAAACATTTAGGGGCCAGGAATATTTTTTAGTTGCCCGTGTTAGGGTTGCCATTTATTTAAAATATTTTAAATATAGGTTAAAAAGCACTTCAGAAAAAGTCACATAAAAGCCGAACAGTTACAAATGTCGGAAAGAGATCAGAGAACCCATCGATTAAATTTAATAGACATGAATACTCATTTTTTTTTTGGTTTAACCCAAATTTGAGGGAATGTTTTGGATTTTTTAATTTTTATGATTTTGAAATAGCCACTATTGCTTTGTTAATTGAGTTATATACTGCATTACCTCCGGTATACCCTAATAAACAAATAAGGTTTTTTTTTTTTTTTTTTTTTTATTATTAATAATCATATAATACTATTACCCTAACCGAGCACTAGCTACTATGGCCTTCGGCGCGTTGTAGCGCAAACATTCCAGTGCCTCTGGTGGGAATCGAACCCACGACCCCCGCACTGATAAGCCAGCACGCTACCAACTAGCCTACCGGGGCGCACATTATAACGGTTTTTATTATTTTAAAAGTGAAACTACCTCAATAGTTTTTTGCGTTACCATATGGATGCGCTGGATCAATTTGAGTTAATCCAACTATAATTCTTTGACAAAACGCCAGTTTTAATATTATTTAAAACACATTTTCTTTAATAAAAAAAAAAAATGCTTGAAAGTTGTAGGACATGTTTCATATACCAGTTAATGCGTCTCCAACAGCTCTTTCATTTGGTACCGCATTTGTCGCGAATTTCTCTAAAACAATTAAAAATGTATAGGGTAGTTTTTGACCCCTCTTTTTAATTACATATCTTCTCTTCTTTATTATTAAGATTGGAAAGAACCCATCGATAGACTTGTTAGTGGGGTCAAAATTTAACCCATTTTTGGATTTTTCGGATAATTTTTTTCTATTTTAAAGAAAATATAGACAAATTTAGTATCAAATTTCAGCTTTTTTAAAAATACATTCCTTGGTGTATAAAATGTGGCTAAAGACTTTCAAATATTCTTGTTATAAAAAAATGGGTTGTCGGAAACATGGATTAAGCTAAAACTAATGCAAAGTAATGCCTATTTAATAAAATCGAGAGCGTGTTTGAGCTTTTTCCGATATTCCTAATCCTTCGGTTTTATGCAACCTTTTCAGACATGTTTTCATACAAGCACAAATAAATTTTATATCGCACTTTTTAACAAATAAAAGTCAGATTAGGTGGCTAAAAAAATATGTGTCTCTTTTTTTGCTTTTGTACACCATATACAAACATCATTATTCGGGTTTGGTTCGGGATACCTCCCTTCTAAGCGTTTTTAATTAAATTTGTCACGATTTTGTCTTTTAAATGTTTTCTAAGATAAAATAAACAATTGTATCCCACCGGTAGTTAAATTAATTTTAAGTTATTTGCTTCTTTTGAACGTTTAAATATACTGATTGCAAGCTAAATACAATTGCAGCGACAAGCAATAAAAACTATTTAGTTTTATCTTTCGAATATTAGTTAATACTCAGAAAATATGACAAGTCATATTTTACAAAAAAGGCGAACAAATATTGTAGCACAAAATAATTGTTTAGATTTGTCTTTTTGCTTATGCACAAAAATATTTTGATTGATTGCAAAATGGAAGAATAAATTGTGCGAAAATGATAATATATAGTAAAAACTGAGAAAAAAAATGCAGATTTACTAGTTAATACTGCACCAAATTTGATACCCGAATGTTAATGAAGTTCTTTTATGTATTTTCCATAAAAAACTAAACTGAAATATTTAATTTATAAAATTTTATGTATAAAAAAACTGCGTTAAAACATGCACAACTTTAAAGCAAATTTGAGAAAAATCTGGCCCGAATAATTTGGGAACAATGGTCGGTACTCTTGTGTTCCATTTTAGGGGAGAGTTTTTTTAGCGGTGTGTTATATAATTCTAAAACAAACATGACAATTGTCACATAACGTTGTTTTTAGATTTGATACGAATTTTTATAGGAAAACACTATTTTCTTTCAATATTAATGATCTTTTGTTATGATTTTGTCAATGTCATGTTTTGTTAAGAAAATTTATATGAACATTGGAGAAGATTACATAAATGTTATGTACCTTTCATTACAATGTGACCAAACATTTGGATTTAAATAATATAATAAAAAATTTGTCATTATCGTGTTTGATTTCATATTATAAATGTAATAAATTCTTTTTTATTGACAAAAAAAAGATTTTGTTATGTTTATTACTACAATATACAACCACTATTAATTTTGTCATGGTTTTGTCATTGTTAGATTTTTTTTTTAACAAATCAAAAACATTTTCTCAATAACTGTAACTGCCGTAAATCAAAAAGTAATAATAATACTTTTAAATTCTTAAAAATTGTAAATAATAAATATTATAATTTTAAAATGATTAATTATAGTAAATAAATAATAAAAAAAAATCAAAAAGTTTATTTAAATTGTTTTTCTATTTAAAAACGCTTAATTTAGTTGAATAAAAAAATGTTCACCTTTTTAAAACTATTTTGTTTAAACAAAACATAACAATTGACACAAATTGATATTACAGAAAGTTATATATAAATTCGGGTCTAAAATTGTATGATGAAAACCTTTTTGAAAACATTTAATTTTGTCATTATAAAACCGATTAAAATGAATAAAAATATTTTTGTCACACTTTTGTCATTGTATTTGTTTTGTTAGTGTTAGTTGCAGCAACGAAGTAATCGTTAGTTGCCGCAACGCAGTAAGTTTCTTTAAAACGCTTGTTAAAAGTAATATATTAAGTTTTTTTTATACATTTCTATGTCATCATATTGCATAACAATTATAAATTGTCACAAATTAATATTATATAAAGTTTTGTAATGAATAGCCTTTTGAAAATATTTGAACCACTTTTGTCATAATTTTGTCATTATAAAAAGGATTGGAACGAAAAAATACTTTTGTCACACTTTTGTCGTTATATATGTTTTGTTAGATTTAATCACTAGGGTATCCCCATCGTTAGTTGCCGCAAAGAAGTAATTTTTTTTAAACGCTTGAATACTTTAATTTCAAGCACAATTTTTACCAATATAACCAAGAATCATTGCTAAAAGTAATATATTATTAAGTTTTTTGTTTGGTACATTTCTCTGTCATCATATTGTATAACAATTATAAATTGTCACAAATTATAAATTGTCACAAATAAATGCTATTTATGTCTCAAATTTTGTAATTAATAGCCTTTTGAAAATATTTGAAACACTATTGTCATAAAAACGTTACAAAAACGATGGGAACGAAAAAAAAAATAATTTTGTCACACTTTTGTCGTTATATATGTTTTGTTAGAGTTAGCCACTAGGGTATCCCCTCGTTAGTTGCCGCAAAGAAGTAATTTTTGTTAAACACTTTAATACTTTAATTTCAAGCACAATTTTTACCAATAGAACCAAGAATCTGTGTTAAAAGTAATATATTTTTTTGTTTTTTTTTTAATACATTTATATGTCATCATATTGTATAACAATTATAAATTGTCACAAATTAATATTATAGAAAGTTACATATAAATGCGATTTGTGTCTCAAATTTTGTAATGAATACTACAAAATAATTTTGTCACACTTTTGTCGTTATATATGTTTTGTTAGAGTTAGCCACTAGGGTATCCCCTCGTTAGTTGCCGCAAAGAAGTAATTTTTGTTAAACGCTTTAATACTTTAATTTCAAGCACAATTTTTACCAATAGAACCAAGAATCTTTGTTAAAAGTAATATATTATTTTGTTTTTTTTTTTAATACATTTATCTGTCATCATATTGTATAACAATTATAAAGTGCAATATTTAACTAACAAAAGTTTATTTTTATTTTTTTTAAGTTTGTTTTTTCATTCAGCATTAACATGATTTAAATAATATTATATTATGTTTTTTTTTTATTGAAAACTAAAGAATATCTGCATGAAAATATTTTCCATGAAACCAGGAAACTTTAGAGGCGATGAGTTTCTACTGTATGAGTGAGTAAGTGAGTGTCAGTATGTATTTGTATTTGTTTTCAGGTCAATTAAAAATGCGACAGGAAGTGACACACATATGCAATAGACTTATATAAAATGGTTAAATGGGGACATATGGGGGATTTGTGTAGGCGGAGGCGTTCATCGTCTTCTACAATGTTTTTTGTATGTTGATTCATATGAGATTAACAGTAACAATAAAATGTTTAATTTTAAATTGTAATATACGAGTATTTTGTGTAAATTTAACGTTTTCTTTTTCTATTTTGTTATATTTGAATTATTTTATTTTAAATCTAAATCATCGTCCTCTTCCAGTGGCTGTGTGTTGCTCCGCCAACTGTTATATGAAGTAATACTGCTAGTACTGTCGGTTTTCTTAGAATCGCTGAAATCACTGAATCCTGCATTTTGTATGCCCTCATAGATTTTATAGGTATTAGCCGTGACAGCATTACTATTAGCCTGACCATAAATATTGCTACGATCTGATGTAACACTCATACTTTTCGAGGTACCAAAACGATCTGTTTTATATGCAGAGCTGGGATGACCACCAAATATTAATTCAGCATCTGATAGCGAACCTCCGGATCGGGTAAATTTACCATTTCCAAAAGTATTAGTAGCACTAGTATCGCCAAATATTATATCCAAATCGGTTGATTTATTGATGCTGTTGGATCCTAAAAGAAATTGAAAAAGATCAATAGAGTTTTTAATTCGTAATCGGGGGGAAAAACATGCAACAGTGCATTGCTTTAGAAGTGACGGTTAAGATTTGATAAGATTTATATTTTAATATGCCTAACCAATTACACTGAGCGAAAATTAAATGTATAATGATTAATGAAAGTGAATATGGCTGAATTTGAAAATTTAATGAAATTAAGCGGTGTTTTGAAGATAATAATTATTAGAATATATATTATATGACTTGTGCAAAATTTTATAGTATTAAATAGACAGTACATTTTATGAAATTTTTAGTATTTGATAAATGACAGTAAAAGATCATTAACCCTTTGACGACATCAACATATACTAGGCTGCTTCTTAAAAAAACAAATTGATGAATTTTGGACGGGGCAACCCTGTGTTTAGATTAAGATTTATGAAAAACAAATTCTCTAATTTTTTCAAAATTTTCGAAAAAAATTAGGGGTCTGGTAGACTTTGAAAATTTTACCGATTTTCAAAAAGGACATATTTTCATAAAAATACTTTTTTTTTTTAAAAAACAGAGAAAACACGTTTTTTGTTTTTTCCCCTTTTTATTTGTATGTACAATATATAGTTAGCATAAAACAGTACTGTTAAAGCACTATTTTGGGTAGTACTGGCAAAACATTAGTTTTAAAAAATATCCTTAGTTTGCCAGTACTGGATATTTTTAACCGTCAGCAATTTCTGGCTGCGTCGTTTTCTTCACCAGTTATATACTTTTAAAGTTCTTTTTTTTTATCAAAAATACTGACTTTCCTCCAAATTCGTCAAAACTAAATCGGTCCACAGGCTAAGTGGATTGAAGGATCCCTTCAGTATCATTATTATTTTTAATGCTTATGATGTATTTAATTAAAAGCTCACAAAATTATTCTAATTCTTGCAACTTTTCAATATTGTTTTGTTTTTGAAAATAATGCAAAATTTTAGACATTTTTTTGTCATAGTAGATATTTTTTTATAACAATCTTATAAAAATGAATTATTTTTGTCCTGTGGTTGTATGTGACACAAAAAAATTTAATATTGATATATTTTTACATATTTTTAAATAAACTATATCTATGAAAATATGTAATTTTTGAAAATCGGAAAAAATTTTCAAAGTCTGGTAACGACACCCAAATTTTTTTAAAAAGTTTTCATAAAATTAGATTTTTTTTCATGAATCTTAATCTAACCCAGAGTTGTTCCGTCAATAATTCGACCCTTCATAAATAAGAAGCAGCCTAACATAAATTTTTCATTTTTAGTTTTTGCTATTTTAGGAAAACGTGCAGGACGATTTTGACAAAACTTGCTGTGATCGATTCTGGAGAGATGTAGATTTTTGAGGTTACATAAATATTGTATGCTGAACAGGTAAAGAAAATAACAGTTACTTTTGTAAATTTTTTAAATTTTGAAACAAAAAAAAAAAAACACCTACAGGTAAATATCGGAGAACTGATTCAAGTATACTATGTTGATCATTTTGGGAAAGTCTTTCATAAAATGCTATGCTTTTTAAAATTTGTATTTTTTTTCAGCAATTATTAATGTTATTTTTTACTTTTATTTGTTTAACTTAAAATAAAAGTAATTTTTTGACTTTTATTTTTTCGAATTTTTTTTTTTGTTTTTTCCAAAAATGAGTTAAAATAAAAAAAAATTAAAATTGAGAACCTTATATCAAAATTCTGTCATGAAAATGTTTAATTTGCCATAAATTTAAAAAAGAATTTTCGCCCACAAAAATAAAATTTAAAAAATAACTTTGCATCTGAATTTTTTTATAAATGGAATGATAATTACATTCCCTAATGCTGATGGTCGCAGAGCCGGTCAACCTAGCTAATATGTTTGATTTGCTTTATTTTTGTAAATATACGGAGGTTAAAAGATCGTTATAAATTTAAAATACCATAAAAAATAATCTTGATGTATATAAAAAGAAAAAAACTAATAAGTGTAACTGTAAAAAATATTACTTGAGCCAGAGTAAACACTAAAATTTTTTTATATAAATAGAACATCCCAGCAAAACTTTGGTAATGGGTAGGACTTATTTCAGACCTTTCAAAGTAATGACTATCCATTCCAGTTTTTGTTATTTTGAAGGTCCGAAATAATACCTTACTAATATGAATATATGTAACTGCTTATTTGTAAGATAAAAAACAACGCCTTACTAATATTGTGTTAAATATCTGCTTATTTGGAATAGCAAAAATAATAAGTTACTTATTATCACTTATTTCAGACCTTTCGTAGTAATGACTATCCATTACATTTGTTGTTATTTTGAAGGTCTGAAATAATACCTTACTGATATGAACATACATCACTACTTATTTTGGAAGCTAAACAATTATGTCTTACTAATATTGTGTTATATACCTGCTTATTAGGAAGGGCCAAAGAAATAAGGTACTTGTAAGGTAATAAGTAACTACTTTTTTGTAAGGTATATTTATAAAGATTCATAATATATCATAATTAATAATTTAAATGCAATTTATTTAAGCAAACAAATATATAGTTATACATAAACGACTCTCACAAAACAAAAGCTATTAATAACTAGTTATAATTGTCCTTATTAATAACTAGTTATTTTATTGCCTATTAATACCTTCTTATTTAGGTACATGTTAATACGTACTTATTTTTGCACCTATAAATAACTACTTATTAACATCCTTACAAATAATACGTCATATAATGGCTTTAAGCATTACTTTTGATGCTACAAATAAGAAATGAAATAAGTACTTATGTGTAACTGGTGATTTCACTACATATTTTGTAACGTCTTATTTTTGTCCCTATATGTAAGCACAAGGCAAGGCCTTGCCTCCTATGACACCCCCATGTTAAAATCAGGCCTCAACTATAAGTACTTCTGATTCTTGTTTTCTTCTTCCATTTCCCATTCTATGGTAATAGCAAGTTTTCCTGGGATGGTCTTCAAAGTTTAGTAACGTCATGATGTTTGTTAGGAAAATACCCTAAATACGTGCTTGATTGCTAAGAAGACAAGAATGTAGCAAAATTGATGATTAATAGGTTTTTTGTTAAAGTTCTGCCTATTATGGAGGCTCTAGATTTTCTAAAACTTTGGGTTCTGATGAGATCTTTAGCCAGATCGAAATACCAACCTAGTATCAACCTAGCTAATATGTTTGATTTGATTTATTTTTGTAAATAAACGGTGGTTGAAAACTCGTTATAAGTTTAAAATAACATAAAAATAATCTTGATGTATATAAACACAAAAAACTAATATAACTGGACAAAATTTACCATTTTAACATTTTTTTTGTGATTTTTTCATGTTTTTGTTTTTAATTTTTAAAATTAAGTTTTAAATTTCTTTAATAAAAAGATTATTATTTTTGGATTAAACAGTGTTAATTTTGTGGACGAGTTTTAATGAAATTGTTTCACTAAACACAATGTGAATGACAAATTTCATAAACTGTATGAAAAAGTTTCATTGTTTTAATGAAACTAGTTTTAATGGAATTTTTTCATTAGTCGAATGAAATGTTTAACATTACTAAATTTAATGAACTGCATAATGAAAAGTTTCAACGAACAAATTCCAGTCACAATTAAAAGAACTAATGCAAAAATTCATTGATATCATGCAGATAATTCTCTCTGTGTAGGCACAATTTAAGACAAAATACGAATTTGAAATTTTGACAAAATTTTAATCTATTCAGGAGCAGCAATTTTTTTACTTTAGTACTATATTTAGCGGAGAACAAAAGCGCCTAAAACAGCATTTAATTTAGTTATAGCATCATGTGTTTTAAGTTCGGTCGTCAAAGGGTTATACCCAGAGTTTTATTTGGCTATTAAAACGTTTACTGTAATATTTAAAGTCGTGTTCTGTATGCAATTAAGATAAACTGATAACATTCCACATATGAATACATTTATACAAATACACAACACCAAATAATATGGGTATTCACGTCAATATTTGTCAAATTGTGATAATATTTGATTTCAAAGGTTCGTCAGATCGCGGATATACATATGTGTATAATGAGGAATTTACTTTTATTTTTATAATTGCGTATGATTAATATTTTTCTTTAATAAATCCATGTTACGCATACGTTTGTATGTTCTTATATATTTACTAGTGCAAGTTTTTCAACGAGAAATCAAAAATGATCGCAAACGAATTTTATTCATATAAGTGTCGCCCTAAAGGAGTTTTGATCAGAGTTTCAATAAAAATATGTCTTGTGGCATATAATTTTTTATTAATTTTGGCAGGCTGAACACAAATATTTTGAAATTTTTGAAATCGGACTAATTAATGGTTTTGGAGATATTGCAATTTGATTTTCACTAAAAACGGCATCTTTTTCCATGATGATATATTTTTTAAAATTATTTTAAATTTTTCGTGTACATACACAGGCTTTTTGCACAGGTCGCCAATTATTATTTAATCCGAATTTTCTTTAAATTTGCGCCGCAAAACCATTGGACCTATTGCTATAACAATCATAGCATTAATTGATGAAAATCGAAAGTAAAAAGTTAATATTTCTTTAATAATCATGTGTATAGAATTGAAAAGTATAAATAACAATTTTAATATGTAAAATATGAAATAAAATAAAATAAATGAAAAAACAATATCCTAATGAAGAGTATGAATATAGAGTATGGCCTCGAACTTGAATAATTTTCATTTTCATTTTCAAATGAAAAAACTCTTTTTAGTTTTGTTGACTTTTAAATGTGATTCTAGTCGCCCTAAACCTGTTCGTCGTTTCCTTTAATGAAAAAAACTTTGAGAAATAAGAGGCATCTAAAATCCATTTCAACAGGTGTCAAAAATGTCTGAAATCACTTATATATATTTCAACATTTTTATCCATCTAAGGTTTTTTATATAAATTTTATAACTATTTAGCCCAAATCTTGGGAAAATTTACCAAGTTTTTGGCTAAAAAATTTAAAAACTTGTGTAATTTAAAAAAGTTAATTGGATAGAGCAATTTTTCCTTTTAAACTGGCAAACTATTTTTGTCTGCGTAAGCCAGCGTGATTAGATATAATAATGAGATTATTTTCTATTATTAGTGCAAGTAAATGTCAAAAAGCAAAAAAAAAAAGAAATAATTGAGATGAGTTGAAAGCTTAAGTGATTCGCAGTGATTAATGGCGTTTTCTTTTCTGACAAAAAAATGTTGCATTTTTATAAGTGACATTTAAATAATGTTGTCATAACCCTCTTAATATGTTGCCATATTCATAGTCACAATAAAACATGCATTTATACAAAAATGCTTTAGAACAGCTGATTTGTGTATAAAAGAAAACAAGTTGAAAAATAAAAAAGCGGCAAATTGCAAATTGGCATTCAAATTGTTTTTAATTAATTATTTTTTTTTATTTAAAATGGATTCAGGAATTGATGCAAGCACAATATTTCGCGCCTGCAGAACACACATTTCCTCTTCATCTGATGATGAGGAAGAATCCATTAGTACCCCAACAACATTGTTTACGCATATCACTACAGCAGCTTTTTACATTTTTAGCAATTTAAATGTATATTTTTTAAAAAAGTGCAATTTTTTAGAAAAGGCAAACAAAATGTTACATTTTTTGCCAGAAAAGAAAACGCCATAAGATTAAATTCCTTAGCAGTTGACAAAAAAAAAAAAAAAACATTTTTTAAAAACTACCAAACTTTTCTCAAACTAAATCCAAATATTCATCCCTGATTTTAAAACACAGAAACATGATACAACTGAATCTCCCGATTTTGAAGTACACTCTTTAACATTTTTCCATGGATGGTAACCGAATCGATGCGGGTATCGGTAAGCGTAACTCTATTTTCTTATGTGTCAATAACGGTATTTTAGTGTTATCGATATTTCAGTTATTTCGGTAACTGTTTTTTAGCGATAACGGGTTTTCAGTTGTTTCGATAAGGGTATTTTAAGCGTACCGTTATTTTAGTTATATTAGTATATGTATGCCTGCACACCAATTAGCCTCACCATGCCCGAATTTCAATGACCGGGGATGGTGATCAAACTTCTAAAACATATGTATTTAAAGTTATTATTCGGTAACGGTATTTTAAGGCCAACGCTACTTTAATTATTTCTATAACGGTATTTGAGCGATAACCGTAGTTGAGTTATTTCGGTAACGGTAGTTTAGGGATAACGATAGTCAGTTGAAAGGGTTTTGAATCGATAACAGTATTTTAGCGGCATTGTCTGCCATCTCTGCATTTCATAATTTTGAAAATTTTGCGATTGAAATCAAGATTGAAATCGAACACATTACATTTTTGGGATAAATTAAGTCAACCGAAATGACAACAAAATTGTGCATCCTCTAAAATGTCTACGCTGAGTTGAATAGAGCAAAGTGGTCGAATTTTCAAAGTTTTAAACTTTTTAAAGTCATTCAAATGACTCCGAAATTGTGCATCCTCTAAAATTTATAAGCTGAGTTGAATAGTGCAATAGATTTGTGTCGGTCACTCCCCTTTTAAAGTGGGCGGTTCTTCAAAGCTATAAATGTTTCTTACATATTACCAAATTAGCATAGTTGGAAAGCTTTAGAATTGTAAAAGCCGGTTTCCGAATTATTCGATAAAACCAGATTTTTTTCTGTTTTTCCGTTTTTTTTTACAAAGGGGATTCCGGGGTTTCAAAAATGGCGGTTTTTGAGGTATTCGAAAAACAGACTTTATCGTCTCGATTTATTCGGTATTGTTTCTGATTTTGAGCTGATAAACTTTTGCTTTTGTATAGATTTAGAACTTTTTTAGAACTTTTTTCCAAAACGCGAGTTTTTAAGTTTTGTTCATTTTACAATATTTCTGACAGTCAGGGAAAAAAGTATCATCAAATTGACGAAACTGTTTCATAAATCGTTTGTCATAAATATTTTTCATTTTTCATTGTATTCATAATAGTTATGAAGTTTTCATAGATATGATGAAGAGTTTCATAAAAATGTATGTCAAATGTCATCATTTCATAAAAAAGTTTCATAAACCGTGCGAACATATTTTTTTTTTATTTTCCTATCGATTGAAATTAAGAAGTTCCATTTGAAATTTAGAAATTATTAATAGAACTAAAGATTTTTCATTTGAAATAAAAAAAATGTAATTTGTAATTCAGATTTTTTATTTAAAATTCAGAATCTAACATAACATCAATTGAAGGTAAGAAATTCTAATCAGTTAATGTGTTCTAAGTTTTGCATTAAATTTTGTGAACATAAATATACTTTTTTTAAATTTTAGTTGCAATTAATTCGTAATCCAATTAATGTTTTTAAATTCAAAATGAAAATTATTAACTCAATATTATTTTTCCTGAATTTTAATAAAAATTACTAGCAATCGATATTTTCTAAATTGCAATTTGAAGTTCTGAGTTTTAATTTAAATACTCTGAGTTACTGTGGCAAGAATATTGGGTTTTAAAAATAGTGTATCAAAAACAAATTGTATCTAATGGCTGTAGCCTTTATTGTACTTGTAGGCCAGCAAAGAACATTTTTCATTTCATAAAAATTTATGAATTTGCTTCATCATAATTATAAATTGTCATATAACATTTATGAAACATTTCATGAAAAGCTATAAAACTTCTTCATCTTTTTGAAACAATTCATAAATATGAAGAAGTCAGTCATCAATATGCTTTTTTATGACAGCGTTACATTGGACGAAAATCAATGAAGTTTTTATCCTATTTATGTTTTTATTTTATGTTTTTCATAAATATGACGAAGCTTTTTCCCTGAGTGTAGCTTTAAATAAATTAAACTTTTTTATCTTCTGTGATAATGACTGTGAGGTCTAAAAAGTTTCCTACCCACTAATTTCAATCGAAGGGGTGGATTTTTTTTTTGGGGATTTAGTTGTTATTTCACAATTCCACATTTAATTCAAATCTGTGGGTGATTCGGTAAACAGCACTTCATGTTAACCCAGGTGCAGATCCAGAAAAAGGTTTTTGGGGAGGGAAATTAAAATATTTTTAATTAACGAAAATGAAAATTATTCAAGTTCGAGGTCATACTCTATATTTCTTTATTAGGTTATTGTCCTAACAAATAATCTATAGAGTTTTTGTTTTCAAATCTATTAATTACCCATTTTCAGGAATGTTTTTATAGATCTATTTCGGGAATTTTCTAGGTTCCCATCATCAGCATACGTTTTGAAAGAAATGACAATCCCATGCAAAACATCAAACATTCATATAAAATAGTTTTCCCACTAAATGAGAACTTATATATGAGTTCGAAGTTAAAGATTATCACCATTGATCAACAATAAATTGAAAACTTGTTTATGTGCAAGCTCTACCTTTGGTAAATATACAATACACGCTTTTTGTTGACGGGAACCTAGAATCTCCCGTTTTCCCTGCCCCTGAATCCGCACCTGATGTTAACCAAATATGATTCTTTAGGCCAAAAGGTCTAAACAAGCATCTCGTCAATTTTTAATTAAATAACTTAGATTTTAAGCACTCCATCAAAATGCGTCACCAATTTTTTTCTCACTCTTTTTTTTACAATACTTTTTTAATTTGCAACTAATTTTATTTAGAAACAAACACTTTTCCATGTCGACATTTAAAATATTAGCATTTTTTTTTTTTTTAAATTTAAGATAGACAATATTAGCGGACGAAAAATAATCAAAAAATTTCACTGAACTAATGAAACGTTTCTTCACAAAGTGAACAAAAAATTTCATAAAATTATTCATACTTTTTTTTGAAAATAATTTTTTAATGAAAGTTCTTCACAAAGTTAATGAAACTTTTAATAAACTAAATGGCAGTTTTCATAAAATTTTATGAAAACTTCATGAAAAGTTTAAATGGAATAGCTTCAGTGCAACTTCATTGCATAAATGCAAAAATTCATAAATATCATGCAGATAATTCTCTCTGTGTACAAACATTTTCTGATATCAGGAATACAAAGCGACTTATTAAAAACGAACAACCCGGTTATTCGAACCAGTTTTTAAGTTAAAACCCCGAATACCGGATTTTAAAAAATACCGTTTTTTAAGTATTCGAATACCGGTTTTTTAAATAGGTCAAATATTTGACATCTCTAAAAGGCTTGTTCAAGTGACTTCAAAATTATATTTAATATCATATAATTTCCAGAGACGGAAGTATGTTAAAACACATTTTATTGCAGTACTATTCAAAATTTACACATTTTCTTTGTGACAGCTATATTGCAAACTTAAAAGTACACCATATAAATCCATTTTTGCTCAAGAAAAACATTTACGGTGTTCGTGCTTTTGGGTAAGAAATGGTGCCCACATAGCACAGTGTTCCGAAACCCGAATCTAGCTGATTAAAAATATTTTATGATCATAATTTATTTATTTATTGAGGGGAATGTCTCGTAGACTTTTCCAACTGTGTATATTATATGTAATTTTTGTTTGTGTCGACCTAATCCCAGTTGATTATATACTCGTGTGTACATGAAAGTATTTATATATTTTTTTTACATTGAAAGCAGTGAAGTGAATTCTCATCCCAACGTGCAGAGCTTGCCAGTATTTTAATAATTTTGTGGATGCAATATGTTGTTTATGCTTTATCAATTGATATGAATAGATGAACTTACAAATCAGTGGATTTTCATCGGAGGCCACTATCGATAATTTCTCTTAAAAAATTACACTTGACTTTTGGTAGGGAAATAACTGACGTAGGTAGCACTTATTGACATGAACAATGTTTAAATTTCAAATAAATTCAAACAACAAATGATCAATGGGAGTGATGACACGCAGTTAATTGACTCAATTAATTAATTGGTAAATATCTATTATTTTACTGGGTTCGTTAGTACATGCAAATTTTGATAAGTAAATGTCGTGTTTAAATTTTTGGGAATTCATTGTTGTTTAATAAGATATTTTCAAGGTTCATGCGGGCATTAGGGACCTTCCCGGTTTCTTTGCGTATTCTTGTTGGTGGTTACGTGAATAACTCTAACAAAATCATAAGGATGTTAAGATGGTGTTTATGGATCAATGCATATGATGTTATATGATGGTTGATACGCTGATTGAGGATGGTTGAAATGAAGATGAGAACCTATATTTGAAGTTTTGTTTTTGTTTTTGAACATTTAGGATTTACGTAGTGTAAGGCTGACCAGCAATACACCCACGGCTAAATAATTACCATTATTGGAATCAGATCTAGAATACGATGGTCTTGTGTATGATGGCATTTCGGTAGCGGCATTAAAGCCATTTGAAGCTGCCGCCGACGATTGAGCATCTTCACTAGATGCTGCCGGTACAGATGTGGTAACAGCAGCTGGAGCACTATAAACACTGGCCGAACGTATACCCATAATGGGAGCTGTTATAGTAGAACGCCAATCATTGCTAGCCGGTCCAGTATCTGAAGTATTTCTTAACTTTGTATTTGTGGTATTTTGGCTACTTTGTCCTAGACTTGTTGTGGCCGTAGCATTGCTAATGGTGTTTCCAGTTGTGGTATCCATTCGGGTGATAGTTTCAATTGAAGTGGAACTACCGTATATATAACTAGTTTTGTCCTTATTAGAAGCAGTGGAACTCTGATAGGTGGTACTTGAATTAGTAGCAATCGATGCATTTGCAGGAGGTGGTGGCGGTGGTCTTGATGGTGGTGGTGGCGACTTAAAATTGCTGTCAGTACGAGCATTAATACGTGATGATATTGATGAGGATGAAATCGATGATGAAGATGTGGTCGAGACGCCACCAATTGTCGTGGTGGTTTCGCTTGTCTTCATGGCACCCTTATCGAAGGGATTAACACGTTCCTGTGGTTCAAAATTGGTAACTGGTTTATATTTAGACTCTTGTTCGTATGTGTCCAAAACGCTGGAAGAGGGCTTGCTGCTGGAACTTACACTACCGGCGGTGAGTGTTGAAGTAGATGAAGTATCCGAGCGTGCATCTACAGGTTTTTCAGCTGGTTTGGTAATAGGTTGAGTAGATATTACCGAATCACCCAGACCCGAAGAAGCTGAGGTGCTAGTTTTTCCCGATGTAAAGGAGAATTGCTTGCCCAAGAATGAGCTACCGGCACTGGTGATACCACTGACACTAATGCCTCCTACGCCACTGGCATTGGCGCTGGCGGTTGTACTCTCACCAGTCATGGTGTGACCCGATTCGCTCGCTGCTCTTCCGCGTTTCTTATTGGCTAATTCCTACATGTCACCAAATATGCCCGCAAAGGTCTTCCTAAGATTTTTCATAGTGTCCTCCGCATCCTCTACAACGGAGCTTTGATTTTGCGGAGGACGTGGTGTGGTCCTGGAAGCAGACGAGATACTAGAAGCCTGTGAAGTTTGTGAATCGCGACGTGGTAGACCACCGCCTGTAGCACTAATAGTAGAGACCCCATTCTCTTCGGGAACTTCCGAAATGCTACTACGGCTGCTTAGACGTCCAATTGAACCAACAGCTGGTGAAGTTCGCTCGGGTATGGGTGGCGGACCACCCATTGGAGCTGGTCGTGGACCTGTTGGTGCAATGGATGGTGGTCCCATTTCGTCAGTTGGACTTTGCCCACGTGAAGATACGGAGGAACGTGATGGCTGTCTGCCGTAATTAATACCTGATGTCGGTTGGTTCATGCCAGGGCGACAGACATTCTAAAATAAAAAAATTTATTTTAGCAATTCATCATTGAAATATAGATTTTTTTTTACAACTTACCTGCATACGTGATGTAACTAAATCACAAATTAGTCTACGATCATCTTCTTGAGTATCACCTATTAAAGCAAATGTACTATCCGAAGCTTTAATTATGTATTCACGTCCATCTTTGCCAACAACAACGGACACTCCACAAAGTTCCATGCCACCAAATAGTTCAGAAATCTAGAAATATTAAACAAATTTTTAAAATGTTTAAAAATTTCGGTATTTTTTTTCAAAACTACTTTGCAAAAGATAACTCTTTAAAAGCACCCATAATTTGGAGTAAAGAAAAAGTAGACTTGGGCAATCCAGTTTCCCTTGAATAGTAAAATCAATTCAGATTGGACCTTCAACTAGGGTTGCTCCTTATGTACAAAATTAAGTCAAACAGTATGTTGAATAAACTCCCCGCAGAGATCTTCCCTTTCGTTAACAATGTTGTGAAATTCAAATCAAATATTCACAAACACTTCTACCACCTTCCTTTTGGACATAACTTATTTTCCTAATATCAACAAAATGCATACTTCCCTGAGTATTGGTCTCACGACTCCCCATGAATTTTAAATCACAATTTTATTACCTTTAATATTGTATAACAAGCCTTTAATACATTTTTAACGGTTTTCAAGAAATTCGCGATTTTGTGATTTAGAGGGAATGTCCCCTAATGTTAACCCACCACTTGTTTTTCTGATATATAAAAAATACTAAGTGGAATATTTAAAACCCACAAACATTAGCTTATATGTAAACTTCTTGGGAATTTTTCGTTTATAGATCATTTCTTTGTGGCGGCTAATTTAACTAATTTGGGAATATGTACCCTAAAGTGTACCTAAATTTACAATCTATCTAAAAGCATATAACTGTTTTATAAAATGAAGTAAGATCGACAACAATTTTTATTTAAATTAAAAATTTTTTTTTTATTCTAGTTAATTTAAGCAAATTGTTTTTAGTAGTAACAAATATCTCCTCAGATGCAAAACGGAGATTTGTTTTTTTTTTTGTATTTATGAGTCTTGAAAGTACACAAGTCAAATTTTTGACTTGCTACCCAAGACTAGGTATATTTTACCGAATTGGTACGATTCCAACAATTTTATCCTGAAGAATGACATAAACACGAAAGAAACAGAGCGAAGATGAAACCGGGTTGATTTTATTCGGATTAAGCACTATCTCCATTAATAAAGTAATATATCTACCGTGAAAGAGACCTCTTTGGTTTTGTAATATTATAGGGTTCGTTCTTGGCCCACTACAAGTTTATGTACCAAATTTAGTAAAATTATTTTCAGAATCTCTGAATCGACTCAAAAAGTTATTCTAAGTTGATCGGTATATTAAAGGACACCATTACTTTTGGTAGTTACCAACATCTGCACAAACCTGCTAACATTTATAAAAGAACAACGTGACTGACTGACTCACTCAGTCACTCACTGCCACATTACACATCGCCCAGCACAATCAGCGTTTGCTTGGATGTTGAAATTTAGCACTGCATACATTTCCGATATGAGGGGACTTTTGTTAATTCCTTCTGAGGGGACCAAAAAAGGAATGTTTTCCTCTTGACGGCCTGCCCGAGCCCTTTCGGCAAGATATTTAAAATATATTGTTCTTTGAATATGACCAAACTCACTGGTCACATCCTGATCAAAACGTTAAAGAGAGGAAATTGAAATTTTGTGTTTGTGTTTCTAGTCCTGCGTTAACATCCGCTTAGACTGGGTTTGAGAGAACATTGACATTTGTTAAATGGGATCCTGATACTTAGTAGATATCCTCCTAGGCTGAATTTCCTAAGTGGCATAAACTGACAAAGTCATTCCATAAAGCGACGAATTTGAAATTTGTAATGTAGGATCCCGCGTTGACATTCGCTTAGAAATTTTTTGAAAATTCGTCCCACTAGGGTGCCTGTCCAAACCACTTAAGTAAGGAACTTAAAATATTTTATGTAGGTTAATCCTTCCGCTAAGACGTTCTCTGGATTTTTGGAAACTGTTTCGAAGTGGGATATAAAGAAAAGCCTTCTTCTTGACGGACTCTCCACTACTACTTTGGCAAAAAACTTAAAATTAAAGTAATATGTTCCTAGGTATATAGCCGGTATTTCAAAAAATTTACACGTAGATGGAAAAATTGGAATAGTCTTCTGCTCGACCCGCTACACATAACCACTTTGGCTGTAAATTGAAATTTTGGCATATGTTCCTTGGTGAATTAATGAGATTATTTTTGAGGATTCCAATAAGAGCAAAATACGTTCTGGGTTTTAAAACGGAAAAAGTCTCACACAACTCTAACTAGGAGTTAGGACAAAAAGTAGATGTTACCCCTTAAAGTCCAGACAAAACTCTTTGGCATAAAAGTCTGAAACTTAAAAGATGTGCTTCTTGAGGTATGGCCTGATTCACGAAAGATATACATTTTTCATGGGGTTTAAAAGAGAAAAAGTTCCCTCAGACCTATGTGACAAGTCCTGTTTTCATTTATCATGGAATAGGTAAATTGACAAATAATTTCCAGTAGAAAAGATTTACATTATTCTAGTACTCACCTCATCCACCCAAGTTTTATATTTTTCAGTTAAGGTAATTTGCTCTAGCATAGCTGAACCCTGATTAGTTTTCCAATTTCCCGTAATGGATTTGCGCCTGTAAATATAAAATTCAAATTAAATAAAATAAATTCTATAATACGTAACTCAACAAACTGTATATCCCATTATGATATTTTTAACCTATTGACCATCAATCCTTAATACTAGTACTACAATTCACTCAATTGATGTACAAAATCAAAAAACAGTTCATCATAAATAAGTGAATAAGTACTCTAAGTGTACCCTCTGGTAGCTGTTACATACTTACATAAAGGCCTTATAATTGTTGCCAATCTTTTGAATGTGTACATCGAACTTTGCATCAATGTATGGTTCAATAGTG
Organism: Delia radicum; assembly: GCA_021234595.1. NCBI lineage: Eukaryota > Metazoa > Arthropoda > Insecta > Diptera > Anthomyiidae > Delia > Delia radicum. The sequence continues at coordinate 307,709,313 of CM037851.1, read as the reverse complement.
CAATAACAGTGGCCTTCAAAACCGGTGCCAGTTACAAGGCCGGCAGCATCTTGTAAAGCCATTTGATTTTCAAAGCGAGCAGTAGCCATACCGCCATGACAATGGCCAGCCTTCAAAACACACGGGAATTTTGTCCAATTAAGCTGGAAATAGATTTAAAAGAAAAATGCCAAATTAAACCGTATTGTTTTTAAAAGGGAGCAATTAGTTCAATTTTGTTGTTGTGTACATATTTTAATTATTGAAACTTGAGTATCAGTGTTGTGAATTTATTTTATGGTTATTAATATTTTGGCTATGAGCCAATAAGAAAACACAAAAAATGAACAATGCATTTCAAATATGTTTGCAAGTGTATCTTTGAATAGGTTTATTTTCGAAGAAATTGTTTTGTTAATTATTCACATGCCATGCCATACCATTCATGTAAGCACTATGCCATAAAACTTATTAAGGGAAATCACCCGATAGTGACACAGGTGGTCGAGAATTAGATATTGACAAAAAAAAGTAAATACTGCAAAAAAGTGAGTATATATTTTGAAAACACTATATTTCCGATATCAGGAAAATCTATTTAAAAAAATATTTAAATTTATGACAACACAGACCTACATATTTTTTGAGAGATCAATACAATTGTAATAAAACATAATTTTCTGAAGACTTGATGTCAGCTGAACTCGAATCTGACCTCATGTTTTCCCAACATATTAGGCTTTTGAGATTTCTAAGCATAAAGTTTAGAAAAATCCGTTTTTGCAATATTCGGACGTTTATAACATCGCGTATTTATGACACTTTCGCAAAATTTCTTAAGTTATATGAAATTCCTATAGTACCTATAGTACACTCAAAAAATAAGCTAATGGAAATGTTAGTAAAAAGTCTTGTAAATCAAGTATACTATTTCTCAGCAAATTTTTTGCTAAAATTGTGTTTTTAATTATAATTTTAGTTATACTTATTCAGCACTTAAGTGATTTGAACTAATGTTTTACTAATATTATACTAATGTTTTACTAAGTGATTTTGCTAAAAAAAATTGTGCTAATAAGCACATTACTAGTGTGGACGACAACCAGATTAGAAGTTATACGCAGAATGGAAGTCGTGTAGATGTCGCGGCAAGTCAAGATGTAGTAGAATGAGGAAAATTATACTAAAAAGTACGACTATTGTAAGACATATAAAAAAATCTACCATGGAAGATTTTTGTATGTGGTTTTCATACAGAAGGACGCTTACAATGTGAATACATATGTGGATTAAAAAAACTTTAATTTTGTGTTGTCACCGGCTTGTCAAAGTAATTGTCTATTAATTAAATTAAAGACAAAATGAAATATTTAAATTTAATAAACTTTAAGCCCCGTATTCATAAAAATATTAAACAGCATTTCAAATACTTTAAGTTAATACACAAATTTAAAACAGAATTCATATACAAATACTAACTATTACACAAGGTTTAAAATATGTATTTTAAGCTAATATTTGGTTATGAATACAGTTTTAAGACTTTAACTGTTAAAAACTTAAAATCTACGAGAAATTATTTAAAATTCTGAAACATCTAAAAGATATTATTCGAGTTGTTCTTAATATTAAGTAGAATTAATATACTATAAAATTTCGGAATTTTAGTTGATGTTTTTTAATTAGAAAATTATATTTTTAATTTCAAATGGAAATTTTCAACTTTAATTGGTGTTTTTAACTTTAAGTGATTAATAAAATTATTTATGAAACATTTCATAGATGCTTATGAAGAAGCATCATCATATTTATGAAGTGTTTCATAATATTTACTAAGCACTTCATAAAAAGTTATGAAACTTCATCATCATCATATTTATGAAACATTTCATATTAAGAAGTCTGTCAGTAATTTACTCTTTTCTCATTTTTGCAAAATGTATCGAAATCGTATCGAAAAAGAATAAATTTTCAGTAAAATTAAGTCGATATCGGCTACGACATAATACCGAAAATAATAGTGTTTTCAATTAACATCTGTAAGATGATGTAAATTCGAAACACTGAACATTCGATTTGTATTCGAAATATTAAACTTATTTCGATAAAAATAAAAACGAAAATAAATTTAGACTTTTCCTTATTTTTCTTATAAAATAATTTTTTTCATTTACCCAAGAAACAACTTTACGGACTGTCCGTTACAAACGGATTCATGAATCCGGCATTGACGGTACGAAAACGGACCGGAATTGACGTATCGGTCGAAGCTTGTACGAAAACGGACCATTAGCGTACAGTAAAATTGGATTACTCAAATTTTCGAGTAATCCACGGTATTACCGTAGTGCGTTTTGTTTAAAAAAAATCAAACAGTTTTATTTATTAATAAAATTAAATATTAATAAAATAATAAATATAATAAAATAGAAATAACCACGGAATAACTTTGATACATTAACTTGATACAGGTAAGTTGACAAATCTTAAATAGATTTTAATCCAGTAATTTCAATAGACTCTTACGCAACAAAATTTTCCGCATCAGTAAAATATGCAATCTCAACATGCGTAGTTATATTATAAATCATCCCGCAAGCACACAACAAATCTATTTCAGTCAATTTTTCCAAATAAAGTAGACCCACTGTTTTTAAATTATGAAAAGGTTTTAAATGATTTTCCAAATGACGAGGCTATGGATGTGGAGCCTACGTTAGAACAATCTTCATGTGAAGAGGCATCACTAGCGTCAAACGATCAGGATGAAATTATATGTGATAAAAACTCGGTACTGTCAAATGATCTGGAGTATATCGAAGAAGAAATACACTTGTCAATAAGAGAAGAGATACCAACATGGGCAGTCACGCATGGAATTTCAAACAAGGCGTTAAATGAGCTTCTGGATATTTTAAAAGGATCGTGAATACCCTCATTGTATATAATTTAATTTTTTTCTTATTTTTAATTCATACATATCTTGTTTTTCTAGTTTATTTTTAATGTAATTGTTAATCCATTTTTGTTAATATCTTTATAAATGAAAAAATTTAAAAATAAAACCAAACTTTTGTTTAAAATTAAAAAAAGGAGAAATCATTTAGATAAAATAAATATAAAAAAAAAAAAAATGGACCATTAAAAAAAAAACGGTACGAATACGGACCATATTCGGACCGTATACGGTATATTAAAAACGGAGTCTACTCCGTTTTTTAAATAAATGACGGACGGCTTACGGTACGTTTTGAACGTACACTCAATTCGTACACTACGTTTTATATACAGCATGACAGTACGAAAACGGTCCGTTTTAGCATGCTTTATACTGTTTCGAATCCGTATTCGATGTTTCTTTTATTCCGTTTTCCGGAAAACGGTACGGAAACGGACTTCGGATCCGTATATGCTGTACCGAAAACGGCACATAAACGGACCGGATTGTTTGCTGGGTAAATTTCAAATTAATTTTTATTTTGTTCCAACACTAGCCACGAATCGAACCAACAACCTTTTCTTTAAAAGTCCATCGCTTGCCATTTAAACCAAATCACAATGATGCAAGACGTATCATAAACTAAATTATTTTTTTTTTTTATGTTCAAATTATTTATATTTTCATTGAATCTTTCTTTTATAAATTCAAACTACCCAACAAACATTAAAAATTGTGTTTCAGATTTTATATATTTTTTTTATTTTATATTTTGACATCTCAAAATAAATCGGGAACAGAAAATAATAGTTATTTTTACATTTTGAAACAAAAAAGCATATATAGCAATAAAAGTCGGTGAACTGATTTAAGTATATCATATTCCAGTTTATTTCAATATTTATAAAATGTCATTTTTGTAAAAGTAAATTGTTTGCTGGTACATTTGTGTATTTGAATTCTACTTTGTTCTATAAATAAATATGACAACTTAAAAAAAAATTAAAATTCAAATTAAGTACAATCACTTTTAATATAAGTTTTGGTATCGATGTCTAGATATCAAAAAGTTCCACCTTTTCCGGATCTCGGTTCAAACATACATTACATTTTTTTATTATTTTTTATTGCTTACATTTATTAAATGCTGAAACAAGCAAAAGCTAATTACTAAAAGTAAAATTTTTGAATACAAAAAAAAAAATACTCAATAATCCAACAATTTAGATTTGATAAAGTATTGAATTCAATAAAATTTTTAAAGAAAATATGTATACTACACACAGAAAACAGTTTTGTAGTTGCAGCCGAACTTTTCGCCAACCGAATTTTGTGGTTCCACGTACTATCACTATTATTAAATTTTAATACTATTGTAACAACCGACATATATTTAAAAATTTCGAACTTTTTATTGTAACAATTGAATATTTTATGTATTGGATTATAATATTCTATAAATAGATTCCCGTGTATTCAACAAAAATTTTTTTATTAATAAAAAAATTTGTATGTCTCGAACTGGGCTCGAACCGTGGATCTTCCGTTGTCAGGCAAGTACTTTGCCTCTAGCCTTAACCCAATTTAAATAAGTTTTTTCCAATTTCAACCTTGAATGTTTTTTTGTTTAAAATTTAAATATGTATGTCTAAAAATAGATTTATATGAACAACAGAAACTCTGTTGCTGATCTCAATATTTTATTAGAGTTACCAAGACTATAAAAAATTAATATATTATTTTCAAATTATTTTATTAAAAAAAATTCTTATGCCACGAACTGGAGTCGATCGGGTGACCATTTGCTTGTCAGGCAATTACTTTATCTCTGACCCACACCCAATTTGAACTTGTATTTTCAAATTTCTACCTGGAACTTTTTTTTCTTTCAAATTGAAATATAAATGTCTAAAAATAGATTTGTATGTACAACAGAACTTGGTTTCCAAACCTTAATATTTTATTAGAGTAACCAAAAATATTAAAAAACTTTACATTATTTTAAAATTGGTAACGGAAAGTAATATCATAGATAGAGTGATTGTTTTTTTTTTTTGCAGGCAAAACTAATATTCGATTTAAACTGCAAATGTAATATATTTAAGGGATATAATCTCCGAAAAGTGGTTGGTTTTTGGTATTAAAGGTAACGTAGAAGATAATATTTTTTCAATCTTGATAAGGAAAACCAATAGTTTGAATGATGTGACTGTGTTTTTTGGTTAATTTTATATATTTTCTGTTTACAATATAGTTTAATTATTCTGATGATGAATTTTAAGTACTTACAATTAAAATTATTGAATACTGATTTAATTTTGTTGGTTTCCAATGGAATTCCAACCAATGTATTCTCTGTGTGTAGAATTTAAAAATAGTATTGTTGTTTAAATCGATTGTTTTTTGATTTAAACTGCAATACTATTTTTTAATGCCTCGAAACTTAGCATACTGAGCTATGAGACAACTTCATCATATTTATGAAGTGTTACATTGGACGAAAATCAGTAAAGTATTTCTTCATATTTATAAAGTTTTTCATAAATATTATGAAGCTTTTTCCCTGAGTGAATCATAAGTTTGATTAAATCAATTACAGAATCAATTGGATTTGACTGTTTTATTCAATAAACTATTTAATTGGAGGAATTTAAGAAACATTTGTTTGTGTGAGCATCAGGGATGGAATCAGTTTAGACTAGGCTTGCCACATCCCCAAACCCAGCCATCTTGATACTAAGCTGAAATGAGCTTGATTTCAAACAAACATCTTAACAAATAATATTACTCAGACGTAAAGCGTGATCCATTTCGAGGTTCCCTACTTTTTAAAGAAAAAACACAGAAAATTCAAATTTAATGGGGAATGTTTATTATCATTTGAAAGAACATTCGTTGGCATTTATTTTTTGAAGATTATGTCTATCAAATGTTGGCCGTTGCTTACGTCGCAGTTGGTCCATCCGTCGAGTCCAATTTTCGATGAGTCGTTCGAGCATTTCGACTGGTAACTGGCGAATGACACGCGTGATGTTTTCCTCCAAGGCCTGAATCGAAGCGGGTTTGTCCGCATAAACTTTAGACTTTAAATATCCAAACAGGAAAAAGTCTAACGGTGTGATATCACACGATCTTGGTGACCAATCGACCGGCCCAAAACGTGAAATTATGTGCTCACCGAAGTGTTCTCTCAATAAATCCATTGATTGATGCGGTGTGTGGGAAGTGGCGCCGCACTGTGTTGCGGCTAGTGGAAAAGTAACTTTTTTCCGATTATTTTTTTCAGTGTTTTTAATGATGCAATTTTGTCACAGACATTCCAAGTAAACAAAAAACACATAAAGCTTATTTTATGTTGGCCCGTTGATTTTTAATTGATTTTAGAAGTCAAATATACAAAATTTTCACGAAAAGAGGGGATTTCAGGGCTGTATTCAAAATGATCTCATTTGATTTTGGTGACAGATATTTTGATTTGGAAAAAAAATCTGCCTTCGGACAAGTATCTTCTGTAAAAAAAGGAATGAATTGAGACATTTTCATATGCACCTTTTTTAGAGCGAAAAACCCGACTAAAGGTCCATTTTTCCTTTAAATTTGGGTTAGGTAAGCAATATCTAAAAAGTCCCAGAGAGTCCCAGTTCCAAACCACTACAGAAATGTTACATAATTTGTTTTCAACGAACTGTGAAAAAATCAGCTGCCGATACCAGCCCTCCTGGGAGTTATAGCGATTTTAGTATATCACTCTCAGTATTTATTCCATAGAAATAGAACGGAAATTCTCGGAATCATTTATTTTTTTATTCTACATCTATTCTAGCACTCCACAGAAATGAGCATAACTCTCTTAAAACTGAAGCTATTGACTTCAAACCGGTATCAAATTAAAGCTTTTATTGCCACCTTTCAAATAAGAAATGAAATAGATTTTGGTTTTATATAAAATTTCAGAGTTTTTCAACAAATATCGAAAAATCATGAAAATTTGACGTTTATAATTCTTGTTCGGACCACCCTATAGTTTATTTAAAAAACTAATCATAGGGTATTTATCAGAAATAAAAGAGCAATTAAAATAAATTTTTTTGTAAATTTTTCGAAAATTTTTTTTTTTTTTTGATTTTGTTGAAAATTTGACCCAACAATTTTTTTCGGTGTACATTTTTTTTTCACTCATTCTGTTTGGGATTTCATTCTGACCAATCTGTAGAAGTTTCTCATCGATACAATTAAAATTACAGTTTAGGCAATATGATTTCCAAAAACTTCCGGCTTCGCAACACTGTGCGCCGTCTTACTGAAACCAAATGTCGCCGAGATCACGAGCTTCAATTTCAGGCATCAAATAGTCGGTTATCATGGCACGATAACGGTCGCCATTGACGGTTACGTTCGCACCGGCATCATTTTTAAAGAAATATGGATCGATGATTCCACCGGACCACAAACCACACAGCGTGCTGCTCGTGGTCTATTCGGTCGAATATTATCCAATAATGAATGCTGGGTCTCAAAATGGCTGATGGTGTTGCGAATAGTACGCTCACTAGGCCGATTATGTTGACCATAAGTTGAGCGAAGTGAACGAAACACATTCCTCACAGAACGTGAATTTTCGTAATAAAGTTGAACGATTTGCAAACGTTGTTCAGGCGTAAGTCTTTCCATTATGAAATGCCAAACAATACTAAACAAAAATAACATGACAGCATGACACGACTCACAAGAGGCTATTGAAAAAAGTATCTCTACTTGGATCACCCATTATTAAACAGCTAATACGGGGGGTTAAATTGCAAGTGTTGGTACTTTTTAAGTTAACAATTAAAATGAATTATGGGTTTTGGGAAAAATACAAGAATCAGTGTTGGGGTTTGGTGGTTAAACAATTGATGATACATTTTTTTATATTACATTTTTTAAATTTTAAAAATTAAAAATAAACTTTAAAACCTGAACAAGTGACAAAATATATTTTTTTTGACACTTGACATGACCTAAAAAATCTTGGCAATCAAGTTCATTTCAGGCTATGTGGCAACCCTAGTTTAGACACATTATTTTTATGTTTACTAATAAACGTGTTAATACATTTTGATAATACGAAGTTCATTCCTAGTTCTAGGGACCGTAAATAATGATTATTGTTCGTTTTTTAAATCAAAAATTCAATCACTTAGAACAGACACAAAAAAAAATTTATTGCACCATTATTATAATTTTTTGACAATCTTTGTATATCCGTCATGATTTTCTTCAATGGTAATGATTATTTTTGAGTAATAATAAAAAAAAAATCAGACATAATCATTATTTTTGAGCAAAAAAAATAAAACTCAAAAATAATCATTATTTATGATTTTTATTTTTTTCGCTCAAAATAAAACTCACTTTCAATTTACGACTTTATATATGATGTACTTACTATGTTGGTAAAAAACCTCACAAAAAAGTCATAAATTGAAAGTGAGTTTTATTTTGAGCGAAAAAAATAAAAATCATAAATAATGATTATTTCTGATTTTTATTAATATTACTCAAAAATAATCATTACCATTGAAGAAAATCCTTAAAACTAATAATATAATCATTATTGTGTAATTTTTATTATAAAACTCATAATGATTACGGTCCCTGCCTAGTTCCATTCCATTTTGAATTTGGATTTTTGAATTGAAGGAATTTAAGAAATATTTTAATTGTATGTCTTTTCCTCAAAATCAGAAGTATTTATTTAAATTACTGTACATATTGACCATTTTACGTGCATACCCATAACATGTGAAAAAATCTATAAATTTAATTTTTAATTAGATGACGTTCCAAGAATGTGTCGGTGTTTCCGTAGCCACTTAATAATTTTCAAATTGTGCATTTATATTAATTGCTTTAGCATTTTATTGATTTTATGTATATATTTTATAAAAACTAATTTGTTTCTAAATTGTTTTAAAAATTTAATTTTTAGTTTTCCTTCAATATAATTTCCTCGAAATGAAAATGATTCATATTCAAAAATTACTCGTCTGTGTACTTTAAAGATTTACATAATTCCACAAAAAGAATTGAATGAAAAAGGAAATTTGTTTTAGTAGCGTTGCTTATAGATTTTCCTACGATCTTGGCAATGAAATTCCATTTAATAGAATATATTTTTATACATTTGTATTTTTGTTTAGGTACAATACGACGAACATGATTTTGTACACATGTAAGTGCTTAATTAACCTTTGAAAGGTGAAATAAATATTAACAGGTTCATGATTTATAAAAAAAAATATATATACAGTCAGAAATAAAATTCTACATACACGCTTTGGTTTAGGAGTTTTATAGAGTTTGTGAAGAAAATTAAAAAATATATTTATGTTAATTTTTAAAGCATTAATAAATAAGTTTATTTATAAAATAAAAAAGTAATTCTTTTATATAATAAAAACAATAATAACAAAAACATTAAAAATGCATTGGAAAAAAGTCTACATACAGCTACAAAAATTAAACATTATTTCAAAATGTTATATAAAAAAAAAATAAAAAAATTATAACTTTTAGTATTTGGTCGTCCCACCTTGAGCAACAATAACTGCTTGAAGACAACGAGGCATTGATCTCATCAAATTTTCCGTAATATCGGGTGTTATTTCGTCCCATGCACGAATAAGGGCATTTTTCAATGTTTAACGGCTACTAATGTTATATTTTCGTACCGATTTTTCCAAAACGTCTCATATGTGCTCTATAGGGTTTAAGTCTGGAGACTGATGTGGTGAATTGAGCTGTCTCGGGGCATAGTATATTCAGGAGAACCGGGGAAAGTGAGCGATAGATGAATTTTCTTCATTTAAATCTCCGGGTCCAGATGGGATCTATCCTTGTCTCTTATAGAGAGGGATGGACTTAATTGTCCCACAATTGGTTAGGATATTTAGATCGAGTCTAGAGTGGTCTTTATACCGAAGGCGGGGAAAAAGTCGGAGCAGCTACCTAAGTCCTTCAGACCAATTAGCCTGGGCTCGTTTCTCCTCAAGACAATGGAGAAAGTCTTGGATCAGTATATTAGGGACACTGACCTCAGACGAAAGCCGATACATGAGCTACAGTTCGCGTATCAACGGGGTAAGTCTACCGAAACTGCTATCCATCATGTTGTCACAACAATAGAACAAGCACTGGAGGCAAAGAACATTGCCCTTTGTGCATTTATTGATATACAGGGCGCTTTTGACAACACGTCCTACGATGCGATTAGGGTATCCATGGCTAGGCAGAGCATTCCTCCAATCATAATTAATTGGACATTGGAGATGCTCCGCTCTAGGATAATCACGTTCGGAATAGGGACTACTTGTAGGACCGTGAATGCGACCAGAGGGTATCCTCAGGGTGGCGTTTTGTCGCCTTTACTATGGACACTGGTCATTGATGAATTATTCGAGGGTCTGAACGACTTGGGTTTCAGGACCTATGGATACGCCGATGATCTTGTCATTTCAATTGTGGGCTGGGATGACAGGACCATCTCCGAGCGTATGCAACAGGCTCTGAACTTCACTCTTTCGTGGTGCCGGGAAAAGGGGTTGTCTGTCAATCCGTCGAAGACAATCCTGGGACCATTCACGAGAAGGAGAAAACTTAACCTGTCTATGCCGGTCGTTGAGGGCGTAACGGTTGGCTTCTCTAGCAGTGTTAATTATCTTGGAGTGACTCTTGATAGCTCCCTCACCTGGAACGAACATCTTGACCACGTCTCCAAGAAGGCCACCAGGGCATATTATGCCTGCCAGAGGCTTTTCGGGAGAACATGGGGCCTAAGGCCACAATGGTCTATTGGTCGTTCAATACTATTGTTAAACCGATGATCACCTATGCTGCCCTTGCATGGTGGCCAAAAGTTGAACAGAGTAAGGCAAGGGATGCTCTTAAGAGAATCTACCGTCTTGCGTGTGTTGGCATTACAGGGGCCGGCGGAACTTGCCGACGGATGCCTTGGGGGTTATGCTGGGGATCCCGCCATTGCATATTTCTGTAATGGAGGTTGCCAGTATGGGTTCCTCTAGACTTAGTGAATTCGGTGGAATGAGGGGGGCGACCTAAGGGGTCACATGAGGATCGCGCGAATCCTAATAGATGACCCGATTTCCAAGGTTGCGGATATTTTGATGTGTTATTGTTTGACAGAGACATGTGGACCAATCAATCCTGGGAACCGGAAGATGGTTCTCAGGTGTGGTTCACTGATGGCTCTATGCAGTCGAATGGGAACACGGGTGCGGGCGTCTTTGGACCAGGCTTCCAGCGTGCCTTACCTATGGGAAAATATCCGTCCATTTTTCAGGCGGAGATTTGGGCCATCTGTGTCTGTGCAACGAGAGGGCAGATTGTCTTGCCAACCGCGGGGCCCGAAAGCCCTTTATTGGTCCTGAACCATTCTGTGGAATACCTGCGGGGTATGTTAGGGAAAGGCTCAGGGCATGGAGAGAGTCTGAATTCTCTGGTTACTGGGAAAACTCTCCTGGTCAGCGCCAGGCTAAAAGATTGATCTCTTTTTCCAGTAGGGGGTCGAGGCGACTCTTGTCGCTTGAAAGGGAGGGTTTGAGGACCCTGGCGTCTTACTTAACTGGACACTGTAATCTCAGATACCATCTGCACAAGAAGGGTCAATCGGACACGGATTTGTGTAGGTTTTGCGAGATGGTGTCTGAGACCTCGGAGCATGTTCTCTGCGAATGTCCCAGGCTTTTTGATAGGAGACTTAGGTTTCTAGGTGATCGCTTCATTTCGCCTTCCGACATCGCGAACATTTTGCCTAATAGGATAATTGGCTTTATAGGTAGCTTGAATCTGTAGGTAACCTTAGGCAGAACAAAAGACCTACATTGGTCGCGCTGCAGAGTGCCTTCTGATCTAATCTAATAGAAGCCAGTCTCGTACAACGTGTGCAGTATGCTTAGGGTCGTTATCTTGTTGGAAAATCCATTGATTTCCCAGGCCCAAGCTATCAACAGATGACTGCAGATTATGTTCCAATATGTTCTTATATTGATAGCGGTCCATATTACCCTCGACAAAAACCAAACGACCAACTCCAGATGACGCAATGGCGCCCCAAATCATAACGTTACCACTACCATGTTTGACAGTAGGTATTATATTCTTTGGATCAAGTGCTGTGTTTGGTTTTCGCCAAACTTTGGATCGACCATCACTTCCAAAAATGTTATACTTACTTTCGTCGGTAAATATAACACGCTTCCAAAAATCCATATCCTTGTCTAGATGTGCTTTAGCAAACTCAAGGCGAAGTTTACGATTCTTCGCTGAAATTAGTGGTTTTTTGCGTGCCACTGTGCTATTAAATCTTATGTCATGTAAAACATTTATTATTGTTCGTGGAGTAACAGTTATATTATAACATTTTTCAATGTGTTCCGCCAATTTTGGGGCACTTATTTTCGGATCCTGGTTGACTAATAAAATAATACTGCTAACATCGCGATGCATCGTGTCTTGAAAGCTTCTTAGGTCTGCCAGATCGTGGCTTACTTTCGGTACTATTGGTATTATTATAATTTCTAATGATCGTCTGTACAGTAGCACGACTTATTTTATCTGTCTTAGCAATTTCTCCATAAGATGTAAGGAGTTACCACGCTGTATGTAGACTTTTTTCCCGCTAATAATTATGTTTTTCCCTAAAAATTTCCATGTTTTATTTTTTCATATTTTTTTTCTTCAAATAATCTTTATTTTAAATGACTTAAACATTGATATAAAATGTTTTTCAATTATCGCTACTAATTCACTAGAACTTCAAAAATCCGTAGGGTGTATGTAGACTTTTTTCCTTGACTGTACATATATAATGAACATAGGATAAATTTTTCTTAAAATTAATCAATAACAAAAACATAGTCCACAGAAAAACAAAAGAAAAAATAAAGTAATTTAGGAACAAACAAAAGTTAAAATTCATGAAAAAAATTTCCCCAACTGTCAAAAGTTGGATAAATTAAGAAAGTTGAAAATCAAATTTTTAAATCAAACATTTTGTGTAACATGTCAGAATCTTTCACATTGTACAAGTTTTTTTAAATAAAACACACAAAACTGTCATTTCATGATTTTAAAGGTTAAAGAAAAACACACGCTTTTACTTACTCATACGACAACGCATTTGTCATTTTCATTATGCCCACATCTAATCTACTTCACATTCTCATTCATTACGTTTTCGTTTTATTTTCATATTTGATGATGTCATCAAATGGTTCAAGTAAACTTGTATTTTCATATCAATAAGTAATCTATGACGATAATACAGTGGAACAAAATTTGCAAACCAATTAAAACGCTTTTTTTAGTTTTGTCGTTTTTCTAGTGCAAATATTACGCAAATTCGTTACTCATACGCTTCGGTTATCTCAATATTGGTTTAAAAAAAAAAAAAGTTTAAAATTTACTCATACACTCAGGAAACTTCTGCTGTAAATATTTATTGTTGTTGCAGTTGTAATACAGTATATTTATTTTTAATTGAAAAAAAAAAAACAGTCATTTGCAGAAGAAATTTCAGTTTTGTAGTTCATTTGAAAAAAACAAACCACATCAAATTACTGTATTAGGATTTTACATCCATTTTATATCGTCGTTTTTTTTTATTTAAAAAATAAAACAAATAAATGTTTGTTTATGTTTTACTGCATATGTGGTTAATTTTTACTACAATTGTTTCTCCTCTTTTGAACATTAAAAAACAACTTTCTTCAAGTGAAATTTCATTTGTTTTTAACTACCTTTGCAGTGAACTTTACCTACATAGTACTCTAAGTGTAGATTTTGAATAATAATAATGATAATAATAATAAAGAAGAAGAATAAGAAAACTAAACAATTTTTATTAGAAAATTGAACAGAAACAAAGGAATTACCAGATATTCGCAGTTTCGTTCCCTTCGAGAACTCGTCAAGGGTTAGTTTATGTATTGGCAATGCATCAAAAAAAGTGAGCGTAGTAGGCGTCGTTAAATATTTGTATAATAATAATTTGTATAACAATTTAACACAACTTCGCAAATACTAGTAATTTTACTATATCAATAATTTTTTTATGGAAGTTTAAAAAAAAAATTATTTTTTAATGAAACTGATTATTTGACCCTTTCAGGAATGTGTTGATAGATCTATTTCGGGAATTTTTTAGGTCCCCATCATCAGAACACGTTTTGAAAGAGGTAACAATCCTATGCCAAACATCAAACATTCATATAAACTAGTTTACTTACTACATGAGAACTAATATATGTATGAGCTCGAAGTAAAAAAGGTTATCACCATTGATCAAAAATAAATTGAAAACTAGTTTTTTGTGTGTATGTTTTTGTTTTCAAATTTTAAAGGTCAAAAAAACATAATTTTTATTTTTAAGAAAAATTTTATCAAACTTGTAACTGTTGAATTTGTATGGAAAAAATTTTGTGAGTGCATTCTAAGCTAATATTCGTTTATGAATACAGCTTAGAATGTGTTTTATCTAAAATGTATTTGAAATATGAAATAAGATTTTGTATGAATACGGACGTTAAATTAAAAGTAATTTTTTTTTTTACTTATTATCATGGTTGGCAAACACTACCCTATGGGGAATGAGGTGTCAATTGACCTGAAAGTGACTGGTTAAAGAAGGACTTATCACAGGACTGGTATAATTTAATACTGAAGTGGGTTAAGCAGTGTCAATTGTCCTAAACTTACCAATCCTGTGACTGGTAAAGGGAGGACATACCACTTAACCAGAATGTTTATTAACAAGAAAAAGGCAGTTGGCCAGAATTTTTTTTCTTGTGGTATGTCCATCTTTGGTTAGTCCTGTGGCATGCCACTATGTGGTTTAAAGCAGGACAAATGACCCCCTCCTATGACAAGCCAATGTTAAAGTTGCCAGGGTAGGGTAGGGTTTAGCAGAGGACCGGTCTCTGGCACGAAGGGACCGATCCTGTAGCACACGCAGAACCGGTCTCATTCCCCATAGGGTATATTTTCATTATAACCGTAGTTGCCTACCGCGTCCACATCAATGCCGATATAAAAGTTTTAAAACTACGATTCCAATAGTGACTCCAAAAGTGTCTTCTAATATAAAGAGAAAACATTTTTTTTTAAGAAAATGCCCGAAACTTACCAACAAAAAAAAAACAAGCAGTTTAAGTCAAGGAGTTTTAAATTTGCTTAATATTTGATATATATTTATATCTAATTTTACCTTATTACTTTATATTACTTAATAATACCTCATATTGCATTAAATAACTTTTTAAATTAGTTTTTTTTCAGTGTATATTTCGAATGAATTAAAATAGAATAAAAATTTACAAAAATTTGTTTAAAACAAAAGAATTTTCATATTGAAATACTTTATTTCAAAAATTCTTAAAACAAATCTATAAGCCAATTAACCCTTCAAAGATCAAATGGCTACTGCGCTGACAAATTTTGAAGACCCTAACTTTTTTAATTTTGTAGATATTGATTTTCGACCGCTTGTCCATATAAGGAAAACCACTGTGCTGTGGTAGCCAACTACCGTTATTATGAAAAGTTATTAAATGCCAAAGATATTATACCATTTATTAAAAAACAAACTACACATGAAAAACGTTTTTCTGTATCAGTTATTATTTTCTTTTAAAATTTCCTTTTTACAAAAAATTCTTTATTTGAACCAAAAAGTTAATGATATTAAAATAAAAGAAAGAAAATCTGTTGTTTTTTAATAACTTGAAAGTTAATTTTTGATAGTTTAAATAAAACGAAATCGTTTATTTTTACGGATTTGGTAGTTTTTTTTTTAATTTTTCATTTTATTTTTGATAGTAAAAACTAAAGGAAATCTCTTGTTTTTAAGTATTTTGAGTAAATTTTTTAATAGTCAAAAAAAAAAAAAAAATTAAAATATTATTGATTTAAAAGAAAAGTGAGTAGACCGGTTTTAAACTATATGTCTAGTAGTTTTAATGTACATATTCCTATGTTTTTATCGACAAAATATAGTGAGTGTAGCAATATATGAAGAACAATATTCAATGAATATTTTCTCCAAAACTAATCCAAGTTATACGATGAAACTTACTGGATCGATAAAAAAACATCTATACTTTTTATATAAAAAAAAATGTTTGCCGATTTGAAGAAAAACTAAGTTTACACTAAAAATTCGGAACTAGTTCTGAACTTTATTTAAAAAAGTCTCGATAAAAAATATATTGATATAGCAAAATTACTAGTATTTACGAAGTTGAGTTCAAATTATTATACACTCACAATATTTTTTCCGTAAAGACTACTGAATATACACATTGAATTAACTGAAAATCAGTTAAAAACAGGACTACTTACTTTTCGTTTAAAACAATTGTATTTTTTAGTTTATTTTCAACTGTTGAATATTAATGGACAAAATCCATAAAAACAATAGATTTTTTTCGTTTATTTCAATACTCAATATAATATAAAAACTTTTTGTTTTGAATAGAAAATTTTAACTGAATATTTTAACTATTACGGAAAGTCCATTTCTTTGTTTATTTTTTTTGTTGAATAACAGACAGAACGTTAAAAAATATATTTCTTTGGTAATTTAACTGTATATTCTATTGAAACAACTTTACCGACTAAACTTTTAAATAGCTGTTGATTTTTTATGGAAAAGTTCTTGTGAGTGTACAAATTAAATTATACTACAAATAAGCGCAAAACTTGTCAATATTTATCGACGCCTACTGCGCCCATTTTTAATTTTTATTTTGAAGCATTGCCAAAAAGTTGTACCACACACCGAAAACAGTTTTGTAGTTGCAACCGAAATTTTGTGGTTCCACGTACTATCACATTTATTAAACTTTAATACTATAGTAACAACCGACATTTATTTTCAAATTTCATATTTTTATTGTAAACATTTAATTAGAGTTGGGATTAATCGTTCATTTTGGTGACTCGGTCATTATCGTTCAATTCGAGTAAGTGAACTAGTTCGTTCAATTCGTTCTTTTTTGCTTTGACTTGTGACTGATCGGCGTGTTGTGAACTGTGTCGTTCGTTGGACAATTATTACGCACTATTCATGTTTAACGATTTTTTTTTTTCACAAAAAAGTGTTATAAAATTGAAACTTTTCTAACAAATATTTATTTATTTTCTGTAAAAAACATTTTATTTAATTGTTTTTCCAAATTTGAAACAATATTATTACTGCTTTCTAAAAAAAATAATTGATTGATTAAATAGAGATGTAATTGTTATATAAATAAAAAGAACGAAATGAACGATCGAACGACAAGATCGAAAATTGGTGAACGAATCCCATCGTTCAATTGAGTGAGTCGTTCAATTGAACTAGTTCGTTCATGAACGACACAACTCTTAATTAAATATTTTATGCTTATGGACTATAATATTATATAAATAGATTCACATGCGTTCAACAAAATTTATTTTATTAATAAAAAAATTGTATGCCTCGAATTAGGCTCGAACCGGCGATCTTTAGTTTGTCAGGCAATTACTTTACCTCTAGCCTAAACCCAATTTAAATATGTTTCTAGCTTCTAGTTTCAAATTTAAATATTTCTCTAAAAATAGATTTGTATGTACAATTCGATTGCTAATCTAAATATTTTTTTAGAGTTACTAAAACTATAAAAAAAATTTATAGTATTGTAAAATTACCTTATTAATAAAAAATTCTTCTCCGCGAACTGCGCTCGAACCGGCGACCTTCTGCTTATCAGGCAATTACTTTACCTCAAGCCTAAACTCAATTTGAATTTGTATTTTCAAATTTCTACGTTGAATATTTTTTTCTTTCATGTTTATTATTTAATAATATTTGTATGTACAACAGAAATTGGGTTGCTAATATAAATATTTTATTAGAATTACCTAAATTATTATTATTTTAAAATTGGTAACGAAAAACGATTGTTTTTTTTTTTTGCAGGCGAAACTAATATTCGATTTTAACTGCAACTATTTTATTCAAGGGATAAAATATCCGTGGTTGGTTGTTGCTGTTAAAGGTAATGTAGAAGATAATATTTTTTCAATCTTGATAAGGAAAACCAATAGTTTGAATGATGTGACTGTGTTTTGGTTAATTTTATATATTTTCTGTTTACAATATAGTTTAATTATTCTGATGATGAATTTTAAGTACTTACAATTAAAATTATTGAATAATGGTTTAATTTTGTTGTTTACAATGGAATTTCAACCAATTTATTCTCTGTGTGCATTTCTTGTTCGTATCATATTGGACAACAAATACTGTAAGTTTGGCAGATTTTATGAAATTTTTGGGACTCATTGAACAAAATGTCTTTACTCCAAGGTTGGATACCGTAGTAGATTTTATATAACGGTGAGGTTTAATGATGACAAAACCTAAATTGATATGAAAATTTTCAAATACCGTTTTTAACATTTCCTCTACCTACTTCTACGTTTCTACCTCAAATATATATAAATTGTAGCAGTTATAAAATTGCTACAATACAGCAACAATAATATTTTATAACGGCAATTCGTGGTTAATAGGAAAATGATTTTGTATCACATGGAATTCGATGCGGGTATCGGTAAGGGTAAAGCAATTGTTGTTTATTTTTTTACGGTATTTTGGGGGTAACGATATTTCAGTTATTTCGGTATCGTTATATTAACGGTAACGGTTTTTTTTTTTAAATTATTTCGGTTACGTTATTTTAGGGATAACGTTTTTTTTTGTTATTTTGGTAACAATATTTTAAGGATAACGTTTCTTTTTTCTTTTTTTTATTAATTAATAATCATATAATTACAAATTATATACTATTACCCTAACCGAGCACTAGATACTATGGCCTTCGGCGCGTTGTAGCGAAAACAGACTAGTGCCTCTGGTGGGAATCGAACCCATGACCCCCGCACTGATAAGCCAGCACGCTACCAACTAGCCTACCTGGGCGCACTAGGGATAACGTTATTTTAGTTATTCAGCTAATGTCACTACACGTAAATAATTCTAGCCCCATTATGCCCGAATTCTAATGACTAGCCAGTTTATGATCAAGCTTTGGGAATATATATATATTTATTTACAGCGATAGTTTTTTTCTAATTTTGTCAGATTCGGTAACGCTATTTTAGCGATAACGGTATATAAGATAATTTGGTAACGATATTTTAAGGATATTGGTATTTTACGGATAACAGCATTTCAATTTTTTCGGTAATAGTTTTTTTAGGGATATCGATAGTCAGTTGAATGGCGTTGAATGGGTAACTGTATTTTAGCGGTATTTCCCGCCATCCTTGTAAAATATAAAGAAAACTTCACCTCGTTTTTGAAAATCTCATTCTGTGTGCATTATTACGCCATATTAGGTAATGCGTCTTAAACTTACGACAACAAATAACAATTGTAATTCAGAATCAATCAAAATTTATAAAATTTAATTAACAATTCAAAATACACCAATTAAAATGGAATTTCGGATTTTCAATTAATGTTTTCTGAATGACAGATGATATTTCCAGAATTGCAATTAATGTTTTCTAAATATCCATTGATGTATTGTTAACTTTAAACGGGACTTATGCCATTTTAACTGACGGGTTTTGGATTTTGAATTCTCAGTCTCAAATGATATTTTCTGAATTTCATATGGAATGATATTTTATAAATTCAATTAGAAGATCTGAATTTCAATTGATAATAGTTATCGGAGTTTGAAAAAGAAATTGTGAATTTTAAATAAAAGTAATACTATTCTAAAATCAAATTGATAGTTTTTATAATCACAGTTACAAAAGTTACAAAATTTATTGAATTCAATATGAAAAATTTCTAATTGCTCCACTGTAGCCGTTAATATTTTTTTTAAAAATAACAAAAAAAAAAACCGTTATTTTAAAAAAATATTTGCTATAAAAACAATACTTAATAAACATAAAAATCCGCTTATATGACAACACAGCAAATAAAATTGGCTAAATTATCTACGAGTAGAGCTGGCAGCCAGACATACATTCGTATGAATATGTATGATAATTTAAACTTCAAGACTCAGCCGTGTTTACAAATAAAAACAATTATTTTACTCACGAAACGAGAGTGAATGTTGTTGTTAAATATAAATGGAATATGCATAAATGCATTAATGCAATTTGCATAAATATTCATATGCATGTGAATGAATGTGAATATATGAACGTATGTTGGTACCAGGCTAGCCAGATACTTTTTTTCGTTATCCCCAAACATATCAGAAAATATACCTAAAACATCCATAATTAGAAAAACGGTGAAACAAAGTTGTAGAGTTAAAATTCTTTGTTTAATTTTACCACATTTACAAGGCCTGCCAGACTTCAAATAAAAAAATATTCCCAAACAATTTTTAAATTCAACAATGATTTCAAAGAATTTTTTAATTAGATTTATACAGGTTCATTGGAACTTGTCCATTGAAACTTTTCATTAATTTAATGCAGTTTTTCATAAAATTTTATGAAAAACTTCATACTCCTAATGAAAAAGTTTCATTAAAATAATGAAGCTTTTTCTATGAAATTTTCCATTCACTTTGTAAAGAAAACATTATTAGTTTAGTGAAAAATTTCATTAAAACTTGTTCAAGAAATTCTTTTTATAATGACGTTTAAAATTAATAAAACTATCACTGCAAACTAGTTCTGAAAAACAGTGAAATTGAGAACTATTTTTCGTGGACTTCTTCATTATTTTCAAACATTTATAATTTTGCTAGGAAACCATTCAAATTTAATCACTATTATTAAATATCCTATTAGATTTAAAGGACTTTCAATTACAGACGGTTTATATTAAAAATATTCAGATAAACAAAAATTTTATTTGTGTCTTCTTTTTAAAATCTTCAGGTTATACGTATTTTTCCCAAAATTAATAAGGTGATTAAAAAAAATTAAAATTATTATATAAAAAAGCTACACTGAAAGAATTATCTTTCATGATGTTAATGAAACTATTTCATAGAATTGTTTTCATTATATCCAAGAAATTTTATAATTATTAAGAAATTTTTCATAATTTCTCTTCATAAATTTCATGAAAATTTTCTTTAGTGCTATGAAATTATTTTAAAGACTTAATTTTTTTCATAAAATTTCATAATTTCATTAATTTTCATACATTTTAAACTTTAGTTTTAAGATTTAATTCTCAAGTGTGCAACATATTTTATAAAGTGCTTTATTAGTTCAATATAGCCTTGCATTAATTTTGGACTTCTATGAAATTTATGAAAAAAATCATATGAAACGGTTCATTGGCTTAGTTGCATTTTGCAAGAAATTCATGAAGAGTTTTCTTAATACAAGTTTTCTTAATATTAAAAATATGTATGAAACTGTTTCATAAATACTATAAACGTTTCATTGTCGGAATGATTCATTAGTTTTAAGAATAGTTTCAGTAATGCTGCAAACGTTTCATAACATTGAATTTAATGATACCTGTTTCATAGATTCTATGAAAAGTTTCAATGGACGAGTTCCAGTGACAATTTTTACTGAATAAATTTTTTACTGAAGTGTAGAAGAAGAAATTTTTTACTGAAGTGTAGATAATTCTCTCAGTGTATCTAAACTGAATTATTGATGGGCAAAAACCAAGAGTATTTTGGAAAATTTTCAGAGGGTGCTTGTTCTAGAAGTCGTAAAGGAACTTTGAAGGAACTTTTCTAAAAAATGACACAAATGACTCAGAAAATTAATTACACAGAGAGAATTCGTTGAACGAGTTTTAATGAAATTGTTTCACTAAACTCACTTCACAATGTGAATGAAAAATTTCTTAAACTTTATCAAAAAGTTTCATAGTTTTAATGAAACTATTTTCAATGAAACTTTTTCATAGTTTTATTAAATTTTTTATAAATTATATAAAATTTTTCATTAAAATGTATGAAAAACTGCATTAATTAAATGAAAAGTTTCAACGGACAAGTTCCAGTGACATTTCATAGATCCAACGCAAAAATTCGTTGATGTCATTCTCTCAGTATAGATTTTAACATTTTGTTTGTAAGTCTAGAAAGATGTTTTTTTCATACAAGAATTTTAATTTTTTGTTATATATTTTTTAGCTCATTTTTGATTAATTTAAACTTATGTCTGAAGTACATATATGACATCTGCATTTTTCTAGCAACTATTCCTATCAAATGTTTTAAGAATATTAGAAATTTGGTAAATTTGCTTCGAAAAATCAGGTGTCATATAGGGTTTAACTTCATTGATTTTATTGAAAATTTATTCAATTAAAATATTAATAAAAAATTGCAATATCCCCAAAAAATCGCCAAAATATTTTTTAAATCCTCCAAAAATTCCCAGTCTCCAATTGAAAATTTCTGTTCCCAGGACCAACAAAAAAAATCCCCAAGTCTGGCAAGCCTGGTTGGTACAAACTGCAGCTATTAGCAATATTTATAAACTATTTGCCGTTTCTCACTTAAATCAAAAAGAAAAACGTTTTTCAAAAAAAAAAAAAAAACGAATTATGCCACCAAATAAATACTGAGATGGATTTCGTTGACGCCAACAAACAAACGACGAAACGATTAGAACTCAAAATTTATGATTTTACTCAGTGATTTTTCTGTGGCATATGAGAAAAAAATCTGTTTTAAATGCCTACGACAGGGGCTGGCAAATCTTTTTTTATTGCGTGCCAAAACAGACATATTTTGTTATAAAAAAGTGTCGCGTGTCACTATAATTATATATTTTTTAAAAGCCATTTCTTGTAGAAGATTTTAGAATTCCCAGGTGAAAATGTTCATATATTGTCATATATGGCCACATATATGAGTTCATATATGAATCCATATATGTTCGGATCCGAAATTTAAGGGTATATGGACATATATGGTCATATATAATGCCATATATGAATGTTCATATATGGTCTATATATTAATTTTAATACAATTTAATGCAATTTTTTACGTTATTATCAAAAATATTGTCTTTATTAAAAGAAAAGGTTTATAGTACACTTCTAAGAACATGTTACTGATAAATTCATACATTTCATATTCAAAATGCATTAATTAATATAAATAGTTTAAATTAAATTTTTTTAAGAAAATACTATTTGGGGAAGCATTAAATGAAAATTAATAAGAGTATGGACAATGGAAAACCAACTTGTTCCAAAAAAAAAAAAATAAAATTCGATGATTTAGAAAATGATAATGATAGTAATCAAGCCAACCGACCAAAGAAGTCCTTTGGTACGAATACTTATGAATTTTATAAAAGAAACTTTAACTAAACTGTGTGTATCAAACACAAAATATCGTTGCCAAGTAATTAGGAGCATTTCAACTAGTAAAGGGATTTTGGTGCAAAAAGCTGGATTTATTGACTTGAAATACGGATTTTAAAAAATTCGTAATTTCTTAGTTTGAATCGCTCAAATTTTACTTTAAAAATTGATAGTTTCTTTAAATTATTAAAAAAATCAGTTTTGGCACAACAAAATAATACATTTTAGACTTATTCTAATTTTGAAATTCTATCACTGGCGCTGAAACTTAATTGCTATCAAAAATCTCCAAAATTTATTATATGTTGAACGTTTTTAAATCATTTTATTTTTTTATCAAAATTAAAAAAAAATATATATTGGTCAGGTTAGATACTACCGGTTCAGCACATAAAATGCGACTGATATTTCTTCAGATTAAGGTGAGATATCTCATAACTCATTCTCTACTATCGTCTTTATAAATTATACAAACTTTAAAATCTATTGTCTTTTATATATTTTTGTCAGGATTTCGTACAGCAGAGAGAAGGGGTTAAAAATAAAAACAATGTCGTCCTCATATATGGTCATATCTGATAAAAAAAATTAAAACATATAGCCCATATATGGAATAATATATGAATTCATATATGGAGATATATGGCATATATGAACCAATATATGCAATATATTATCATATATGGTGTCATACATATCCATATATGAACTTATATTTTGAATGTATTTACCAATATATGCTTCCATACATTACATATATGTTCATATATGCAAATACATGGAACCATATATCCTCATACATGAAACCATATATGACAATATATGATCATATATGAACTTTTTCACCTGGGTTTGGAAATTTTTTTTAAATGTCTGCATCAGAGAATAAGAATTTGTCTATTTTGCTTCCGTAGACTTTTTTTGGATTTATAATTTTCGAGCGCTTGTGTAAATTTGTATTGAGATATTCCGGCTTTAAAAAAATTACATATTTTAACTTTAATGTTTTTAAAGTTGTTTTATAACAATTTTATTGAATAATTTTGAATTTGTTGATCAATTTCATCGCATTTATTTTAACTCCATGAAATAAACACAAACCAAATAACTCCCCAAAAAGAAAATGAAATAAGTCCCCAAAAATTTGTATGGAAAACAACAACAGCAATAATTGGGGAGATATTTCATTTTCTGGAGATTTATTTCATTTTTAAACGGGGAACTTATTTCATTATGAAATAAATCTCCAAATTTTCAAAATTAAATAATTCCCCCAAACATTATTTTTTGTGCAGTAATTGCATTTTTCAAAAATGAAAATTATTTAAAATTTCAAGCAAAAAAATGGTAGAATTACTACTCGCATTGTATAACACAGGTCGACACGATTTTTGGGTCTGACAACTAAATGTTAAATTTTAGTTTCTTTTATGTTACTAATAAAGGGAAAACAATTTTTTTTTATCAAAGTTTGTTTTTGATCTAAGTGCTATACACTGCCGATCGTAAAACTCCAAAATTTACATATAGACGTAAAAGCTGGGAATGGATATTTTGGTGTTTTTCGATGTCTAGAATCAGAATTTTTGCATTAAAATATAAACCTAAGGAAAACATTTTTTTTTTGTTGACCGGTGTATCATTAACTAAAGTTTAGATAGTGAAATTACCTCGTGAAATAAATACCAATCAATAGCAATGAATTTAAAAATTATTGTCAGAAATTATTACTAAGAAGGGAAGTCTCCCAATGGAAATTTGGATATTTGATAAAAAAAAAATGTAAAGCACACGTATTTTTTTTAGCTGCCCAATCTCACGTTTCAGAGTTTAAAGGTGGGGCCAAAATTAACACATTTTTGAACGTACTCGAAAAAAACAAAAATTTGGATATCAATATTGCATATGTAGAGCGTTAGGGCTGCCATTTATTCAAAATATTTAAAATGTGTGTTAAAAGGCTTTTCGGAAAAAGTCGCATAAAAGCCAAACTATTACGAATGTCAGAAAAAGACCCACACTCAATTAAATTTAGTTGGCATTAAAATACATATTCTTTTTAGGTTAATCCAACGCCGGCTTTAATATCACTTAAAATCATTTTTTTTTTAATAACAAAAATACTGGAAAGTTATCGGGAATGTTTCGTATAAAACCTCTAACATTTATTATCCCATTTGCCTAAAATTTCGATATATGCCAAAAAAACGAAAAATGGGGTAATTTTTGACCTTAAAAATTATGACTATAGACAAAAATACAGAACGAATTAATATTTTTGATGCTAAACAAATTTTGTCCATTTTTAATTACCAACAATTTAAAGCTAACGAAAAAAAGCTGCATAATTTACAATTCAACAACAATTTATAAGTTTTGCTGCAGAAAAATATTTGCATGGGTGTCGACCTACACTCAAACAACAAAATTTCTGCAGCAAAATTATTATTAGTTACCAAAGTATGAAATAGTTTTGGCGCAGAGAGCATAAAAGTTTTTCTGCAGAAAAACTTTTGTTTGAGTGTAAATCGGTTGAAAATGCAAAAAATTTTCTGCATCAAAACTCTTAGTAAAGTATAACTTGTTGTTGGTTACACAGAAAAAATGATCAGCCTTAAATATCTAACTAATGATTTGATTTGAACTAAATTTGTTTCTAAACAAATATTTAATTAAATCAATTAATATTTTAATTGACTTTTAAATATATATATTATTTTAGACGTAATTCTCAACTTATTTTTTCAGACACGGTATGCTTAAATAGAAAATTTTCCGTATAAAGTACCAAATGCATTTGAAGTTTATAAGCAAAACAATCATACACACAAACATACAAACAGACGCAGCATTAACAAAAACACACATACCAACGTATCTTTCACACACTTTTTGTGAGTATCATATTTTTTTTTTTGTAGAAGTTATTTATAACTTTTTTTTTAATTGATATTATCATTGCCGTGATGCAAAATCAATTAAAATATTAATTGATTCAATAATTTTTTTAATTGAAAATCGTTTTTAATTTTTTCTGTGTAAGAAAAAATGGTTTTGGTTAATAAAAACATTTGTTCAAGTGTAAGTCGGTTGGAAATAAAAAATTCGTGCGAATATTTCACTTTCAACTGATTTACACTTGAGTAAAAATTTTACTACACCAAACTCATACCAAAACTATTAAATAATTTGTTTTGAATTTTTGACATAATCTTTCGATGACGAGTTATCAGATAAACAACAAGACTTTAAAAACGACAACGAATGTGTAATTTTTAAGTATACACAGAAAAAAACGAAAATTGAGTTTCAATTAATATATTTGTTGATTCAATTAAAAGTTTAATTTAATTTGGTCCTATCAATTAAAATAATTTGTAACTATTTAAATGGTTTTACTTTCGATTCGGTTTTAATCATACAGTGCAAGCTCGGTATTCACGACTACCCATTATCGCGACGGCTTAATTTTTAACATTGCATGTTCTATAATCGCGACAGTTTAACGAAAAACGGGTTCCATTTTCACGACTTTTATCTGTTTTTTTAAATTTGATTACAATGTCTATAACCAAAAAAGGGAAATCCCCGTCTTTTGGTATATTTACCTTTTTGGATGATTTTGATCTTCAATTTTGTCAGTTTATTAGTGTCATTTGTTGTGTAAACACATCTCTTAATATGGGAAAAGTTCAACATATTTTAAAGCCAACGAGTTCTCCAAAATTAGATATTTTAAAAAAAATTTAAAAGTGGAGATTCCATAAATTCAATTTGCGTGAATTACAAGTTGCACAAATCTTTGGTTTACCTCATTATAAAGCAAGAAAATTCATTAAAAAAGTTCGTACGTACAAACAGAAAGTGGGCATGGCAAACGTTGCACCTTAAAGAAAGCTGAGTACTCAAGAATGGAAAAAATGCTTTATAAGTGGTTTGTAAAGCAAAGGGGAAAAAATATTCCAATATCAGCAGAGATTTTACGATCAAAAGCCAGTCATTTGTATTCCAAAATTTATCAAACCAATTCAGGTTCCAATGCCAGTAAAATTTTTCTGTTATCGCGAAAATTCTGTTTTCGCGACCGGTCTGGTTTTTAAATAGTCGCGAAAATAGAGCTTGTTCTGTATCTATTAAAAATTTAATTGAATACTGTTTTGTATTTCACACTTATTTTTGGTAGATACTATTAAAAATGTAATTAAAATTTGCAAAAAAAAAAACGCTAAAATTAAAAAAACCATCTGTAAAATTGCAAAAAAAATCGACAAAATTTGTAAAAAAAAAAATTTTACCATTTTCGGTTTAAAGAAAATTGTTAATATCGAAACAAATATTTAAACCTCTGATCGTTTTTTAACAGAATTTTTCTTTATAAAATTGAAATATTTGAAAATGTTGTTATTCAAGAAAATGTCACGCGCCACTGAAAATCCGCTCGCGTGCCATTACTGGCACACGTGTCATAGTTTTGCCAGCCCTGGCCTACGACATACAACGCGAGGAGATGGCATATTGAGGAGAATCCATTTCGTATTGGTTTGGAACGAATATTATTTTCGTTTACCGATTTTTCTACACTATAAACAAATGAAACAGTTCATAAATTCATTCAGTCGTACATTTCTTATAAAACGGTCAAGTCTTATGACAGCTCAAGTTGTTGCCGCTTTTTTTACCCGTTAATTTTAAAATTTTAATTTTGTTTGAAAGTGTTTTGAAAATCTGGAAAATACAAAGTATTTTTGTATTGAAATTATATGAATTTGTGCTGTTTGTGTTTTTTTTTTTTTGAACATATGAGTAATGTGCAGCGCTTAATTTTTATTTTTTTTTTTTTGGGGGAGACTACTTTAAAAATTGTATGGATTTAAATTGAATTAAGTGATTTATAAATAAACTGAAGAACAAACTAAAAAAAAAAAAAAATAAAAAACAAAAATCAATAAGAAACAACGAAAACTATTAAATTGTTTGATTGGGGTAAGTGAAACAACATTTGTAAAACAAAATTTATTTGTGGTGTATGTTTTCTTGTTTGTATGCTATTAGTAGTGATGTTTTACATTTTTTTTCTCGAGTGTATGCTGTATGGGACAGGGATTTAGAAGAATCAATTAGTCAATTAGAAGTTAAACAACTTATTTTTTGGGGTTGGTATTCGTTGCTATCTTATTTTTATTTTTGATCTGTTTAAGTAAAAATTTTAAAGTTCTTACACTCAAAATCATAAATCAGTAATAAATTTGTGACACACTTTTGGCCTCTGTTCGAAAAAATTTGAATTTCAACATGATAATATCTGTTAAAACCAATTTTTTCAGGGTTTCAACATTTTTGTAGTTAAAAATTGTTCAGTTATTATGACTGCATTTGTTAGTAGTTTTTTAACATTTAAAAATAACAATTTATTTTAAAAGTAAGTAATTTTGGCGCCTTTTAAAATACATATACTTTCGTTCTACCTATAATTTTTAGTTGATTCTACCGACAAACTATTTTGAGCGCAGTACGTAAGTACTGATGACTTCTCGAGTAGAACTATTCTTCATAAACCATTATTAGTAAATATACAACTACATAAGTTTCAAGTTAGCCTTACAAAGTTCTAGTAAAATAATTAAAAATTTTTGTAAAACATTTTTAAAAAATTCATATATTTTACAAGAAATTTGTAAAACTAACTTGAAAATTATATAGTTGTATAATTATTGCTTAGTAATTCGATATTTCCCCAGTTTTTTTCTGCGTGTATACATTATAAGATATGATATATCTATTGTTATATACAGGCACGTAGCTTTGAATTTATTTGGAGGGTTGGGGGGGGGGGAGGGTTCGATTTTTTATTATGATTATGTTTTTTATGTAACTTATAAAAATATGTGCACACTAGGGTTATATCTTTTTTTTGCTAAATATAGGGCAGTAATGTATTAATAATAGAAATCGTTTTTCAGGTCATTTTGAAACAAAACCCTCCCGCATAAAGTGCATTTA
This sequence comes from Delia radicum, assembly GCA_021234595.1. NCBI lineage: Eukaryota > Metazoa > Arthropoda > Insecta > Diptera > Anthomyiidae > Delia > Delia radicum. Next base: position 307,680,040 of record CM037851.1, on the reverse strand, counting down.
ATTAGAATGCATTTTTTTAAGTTTTTAACATTCAAGTTGTTACTTATTGTATTCGTTATTTTGCTAATTTTGATGTTTATATCGCGAAACAACGCTTTAATCTGTTTTATCAAAATCCGCGAAATACGTCAAATTTGAAAACGTTTGTGTCATTTAAGTGTGATGTTCATCGTTATTTTATAATTACGTTAAAATTTTAGCTATATATTAATTTTTAGTTTAATTAAAGAAACGAAAAAATAATATTTATATTTTTCTGGATTTATATACGGCTTTTATATACGGAATTTATATACGGCTAGGCTAGCTAAAATTTGATAATTAAAAATAGTCAAAAGTTATAACCCTAGTGCATACAGAAACTTTCGACTTCTACTAACCCGATTAACAAAAATGAATATGATGATTTATATGAATCTTTATACAGTTTTACCCGAGAAATGGTCCCATATAATTATATAAGTCTGCATTTGTTTAGTTTTAATTTAACAATATAAGATTAAATTACATCCGATTAATGTCGCGATACAATTTAATCCGATTTTATATAGCTGTATAAATTTATATCTGAACTGATACTAATATATACAAAACAAGCTATATTTGTATCCGGTATTTGATTTTAAAACTTCATTAAAATACGAAATATTTGCAGAAATAATTATCGTCTAATACGGGGTTTGCTTAATAGTTATTAATCCGTTTAGACTTGAGAAACTAGCAAAAAGTTTACGACTTTATAATTTGTAGCAAATTCCATTCCATTTAGGCATTTTATTTTATTCAAAAAATTCTCTTGAAATTACGTAAAAAAAATATGTTGTTTGAGAAAAAAAACTTTGAAAATGAAGATCTAATGAAAATGAAGATTTTATGGAATTTAGTAACTGACACCATTGAAGAACAAACACGGAAAAAACTTAATTTAGTTTTTTACATTGAAAAAAATCTAAAACTAAATTAAAAACTCCTAATGTTAACCAGAAAGAAATCAATTCAAAAGACAAAAATTTGGGTAAAATTTTGTGCTTAAAATTATATACAAAATGAGATATGCAATTCATTATAATATTGCATTGATGTAATACATATTTATATCCAAAATATGATTGACAAATTTTCATTGCATTAATTTTATCCAAAATTAAATTGTGTTTTTTTAAATATTTTTTTTTTTTTAATATCTAAATATATATTATTTTGTATGTCTAGGTACATATAACGTCATTATCAATTTAAAAATGCAATAGACAATTATATATTGAGCGAGATGCGATAAGTTCACATCATATTAAAATTGTTCAACGAAATTAATTTTATATATGAATTTATATAATTATGTCCGGTTAAATACACCGGCAGATAAAAACTTATAAGTGTATATAAAAAAATAAAGTATTATTTTATGCAAACATTTTCACTCGGAAAATTAAAGATTTACTCGTATAACAGTCCAAAAACTACGTATTTTTTATTCGTGAACTCAAAAGGTTCAGATTTTGCAGACAAATTAAAAGCAAATATCCTATTTAAATTGATTCCCATTAAACTTAATAAATTTTGGATAGATGAAAAGAAGCGACTCAATCCCATGTTTTGGGGTTCAAAAGTTTAAAAGTGACGATGAAATTTAACACATCTTTGTGTGAAAATAAATATATTTAAAGTTTAGAAAATTTAGACTTATTTAAAAGCAGCGTTAAAATCGAGAAAACACACATTTTGAAAGCCATTTTGACACTATCTCGTGAGCTCAGGCTGCCACTTATTTGAATTGGATGCTAAATAGTAAATTGGATGCTAAATAGTAAATCCAAATTATCCCTCGAAAACAAACTCACTATATACAAGTGCATTTTAAAGCCTATATGGACCTACGGAATACAGCTTTGGGGTACTGCTGCAAACTCAAACCTAGAAATATTGCAGAGATTTCAGTCCAAAGTATTGAGACAAATCGTAGGAGCACCACAATACATATCAATATCTCAATTACACCGCGAACTAAGAATTCCTTTGGTAAAGGATGAAATTCACAACAATGCAAATCGATATATTTCCCGTATACAACAACATCCGAATCAGCTTGCGTCAAACCTGATGGGAGAAGCATCAACATTTTCAAGGCTGAAGAGGAGAGCCCCACTGGACCTAGTGAACTAGGTGTTATAACTGAAGGATGTCACAATGGCGACATACCATCACACATTTTGTTTTAGTTTTAAGTAGTATTTAATATAAATGATCTCATGTATTGCTGAATGTCACACAATTTTGTATTAAGACAGATTGCAATAAATAAAACTCAAGTTAAAAAAAAAAAAAAAAAAAAAAAAAACTTATTTGAATTATTTTAAATATTGGTGAACAAATTATTCACTATTTATTCTCCTTTTTCATATATCCGACTTTGTTTAAGATCAGAGGGAGCCCATCGGGGCTATACTCCATGTCTTGTATTAACGTAATCGAAAATTTTCCAAGGTTTGAGGCTTAAATCTGCTTCGAAATATTTAAAAAAAAATAGTCTCTGCGTGCTGAAAAAGATTCGCTTTAATGGATTTTGAGCTATCGTAGTATATATTGTAACGAAATACTGAAAAACTTGTTTTTTTAATTTTGGCAAATTTTTAAATTTCTGCAATTTTGAGGATTGTTTTAAATTTTGCAAAATTTTTTTTTAAATTTGGCGGTTTTTCCAATCCTTTCGATTTTTTTAAATGTTAAAATTAATGTTTAAATAGTATCTACTAAAATTTTTTTTGAAAAAAAACAATATTCAATTAAATTTTTAATAGACATAATAAAACTATAATTGAAAATAATATCAATTAAATAGTTACAAATTATTTTAATTGTTACTACAATGTCCTCAATAGGACCGAATTCAATTAAACTTTTAACTGAATGAATAAAAATATTAGATGGAACTCAATTTTAGTTTTTTATGTTTAGACATAATTAATTTTTAGTTTGCATTGTCTTTATTTTAAGGCAAACGCATCGAAATCTCTTATGAAATGACTGCATTTATTGCTTTTTTTGTCGAAAATCAACTCTAACAATGATAGCCGCCTATATTTTCTAATGAAATTTGAAGATTCGAACCATATAATACTGAACCAATAGGCATTTCCTTTATGATCCAAGTCAAAAATAAATATTTTTATATTAAACTTATCAATAACTTTGTTTCTTTCTAACGAATTGTATTAAGTTTTTTAATTTGGCTAATCATTTAGGGGGGGGGGGGGGGGGGGTTAGCCCCCCCCCCTTGCTACGTGCCTGGTCATATATAATATTATATTTCATATATAACATAATATTTAATCATTTATGGTATATGTCACCATATAATTTAAGATATAAAAATATATGCTGTCTTATAAAAAATATTTTTGTGTGTAAGGTTTATGTGTAATACAACTTAAGACATATTTACATATGACATTAAATGATGTAAGATATAATTATATAAGATTTTATATATGACATAAGATTAACTATTTAGTTTGAGATATGATTATATATGGTTCATCATCATAAATATTTTCTATGCGTATTAGATATTACTATATATTGGTATATATAATCCCATACATAATTATATATGCGCTAGATGTTTTAATTATTTTTCGTCAATTTTTTTTTTTAATATTTAATATAAAATTGTATACGTCATGGCATTTAAGTAAATAAAATTTAATCTCAACATATCTCATTCGATGCACCAAAAATTACTTATTTTTTTGGATCGAATTAGATCTAATTAGATTTGAATTAATATATTTTGGGATCTATCAGAATCTTAAATTAGATATTTTGGATCCCCCAATTTAAGATCAATTTTGATCTAATTTAATGCAGTAATATTTTTAAGGAATCTAATCAGATATTACTGAATACCCTAATTTTAAGATAAACTTGGATAAGAACAAATATCGATCAATATCAAATGAGATCTAATTATGTGTTTGAGACATAACGTCTGTTTGATCGGGTGTATAGTTTTTAAACAAACTTTGTGAAAAATATATATTTTTTTTAGTCGCGCTCCCTAAAGGAGAAATATTGATTTAAAGATGATATTTTAACACGTTGGTTCTCCCAAATAGGGTTTAGATTTTTTCGAAATTTAAATTGCGTTTCTGCTACAAAACTACAAATTAAATGACAAGTTTTAAAAATTTCAAAAAAGAATCTCAATTTTTTTTACTACTTTATAAAATTTTTATATGGCAACCGTGGTGTAAACTTTTTTATTTTAGTGAATAATTTTAAGGGAAATATATAAAATTTATCGATCAAATTTTGCAAAAACAAACAATTTTAAATAGTGTCGTAAGCTTTGAAGCACTCTTTACGAAACCAGATTAGCAGATTAAACAAGCGGACACTTCAAACATTTTCAGTGATTAAAATAATTGTTAAATATGTCAAAATATGCTTTTTTCCAAAAAGAAATATGCCAATACTGGGCTGATAGTATTTTTGTGTTTTTTAAAATTTGTATGATAAATATCTGGCAATCCACGACAGAAAATAATTTTAATTTTAATTGGTTAAATAAACAGTTAAAATTAAAATCGTTTTTCTGTAGTGGATTGTCAGATATTCCCAAATGTAAGTGTAATCAAATATATATGGAGCATTCTTTGTGAAGGGGAAAATTGTACAAAATTAAGCTTGGCGTACAGAATTTTATCATGCCGTAAAGTTTATTTGAATATCACTACTTTCAAAAGACGAGTGGTGCAATATGAAGGTAATAATGATTTAGACAATATGGAGGCACGAGTTAAAATACTACTTACAGTGACTCAATAAAACATAAAAAGGTTTGACGGAATCGATTTGAAATTGGTCTCTGTTGGTTTTTGGGTACGCTGAACATGAATTTAGTGCTGATAAATTCAGTGACTTTTCAATACTCGATTCTATTCTATTTGGATACTCGATACTTTGAACGGGCTACTTTAAAAAATCGAGTACTCTTAAAACAAATACTACACTCAGGGAACTTCTGCTTTAAAAATTTGTAGTTGTTTGGGTTGTAATTTAGTTTCTTTATTTTTAATATAAATGTCAGTCATTTGTAGAACAAATTTAATGTTTTATTAACCTTGTAGTTCATTTAAAAAAACAAACCACATCAAATGACTGTTTTATGATTTTACATTAATTTTTTACAGTCGTTTTTTGTTATTTAAACAAATTAATGTTTACAAGTTTGTTATAATTTTTATTAAAAATAAAAATTATGTTTTTTTCGACCTTTTGTTTGTTTATATTTTACTACATATGTGGTTCGTTTTTACTACAATTGTTAGTAATTTTGTTTACCAGTAAAAACAAATGACATATCGTCGATTGATTATTGTAGAGCCGCACCGACCAAAAACATTTTTGCGAGAAAAACGATAAAGAAAGTTTACAACAAAATTATTAAATTTCTACAAGATAGGTTTTCTTTTTTGTTTGCTATATCTATAGCTGCATTTATTATAAACAATATTGTTAATTTTTACGTCTTTTTGCACTGAGTATCCAGAGTTATTAACAATTTTTTAAAAAAAGATTTTTTTATTATATGGCCTATAAGCCGTTTTTATCACAATTTTATTGTTTTTCTTTCAAGTAGGTCAAAAGGTTTTTTTCTTTTAACCATTATAAAACTAGGATGTCATAGTGCAAATCAATGCTTAAACTTTTTTATTGTTTTTTGTTTTATATGCGTTGCTTATTTCAAATGTGTCAAACCAAGATTGACGAATAATGTTTTTACTTTTCTATAAAAAGTTTGACTCATTGGCCAAAAAGTGGTCAATACATCATACCAATGTTAAAAAATTTGTAAAAATAGGGATACGCAGCACATATGGGGCTGGATATCTCCTAATTCATACGAGGTATATAAAAACGGATTAAAGATTTGGAAAGAGGACATATTAATCATATATAATCAATTCCTAACTCAATTTTGCCAGAAATGGTCTATAGGTCTCAGAACGACCTAGTTCAATTGAACTAGTCTTATTCTTTAAACTAGTGAGCTAGATCACAATCATCAGCTCTTTTAGGTCTTTCGCTCTTTTCGTCTTTTCGAGTAATATTTCTTTTCTCTATGTTGCTTTTGAGTTTTTTTTTAATGTTGCCAGCTCAATTTTTTTTTAAATAATTTAAAATTTTTATAATTACGTACCATTTTATGATTAAACAATCATTTTAAATATATTTTAAAGTGTTGAATTATTCTCCGATAGTAAATTTAATAGAAAGTTACACATTTTGTTTACACATTTTGTTTCGCATCAGCTGATTCAATTCACTTCAAATTGTTCGTGTGGCACAGCTCAATTTAGGATAAAGAGCTGTTGAACTAGAAGAGCGAACTTGTTCATTGAAAGGAGCTGAACTGTAAAGAGCGATCTTTAGAAAGACCTAAAATGCCCAAGCCTAGTCTCAGCAATATTCATACGACGATATGTTAGTTGAATTTAATGAAATGTTAGTCGTCCTTTCTTCCACTGAAGTTTCATTTGTTTTTGACTACAATTGCTGTCTTCTTTACCTACATAATATCCTTAGTGTAGCAACAGCAACATTTTTGCTAGGACGATCCTTTCAGAAAAATTGCTAATATTAGCAAAAAATGCATCAGATTAGCTTAAATTTGTTTTAGGGTCACGAACTTTGCACTTTCCTTTTTTTTTTAATGAACTTTCCTTTTTTAATGTCGGCGAAAAACGTTAAAGTTATTGTTCAGACTCTATCCTTAAAATTGAAATGTTGAAGATTTATGAAACATTTGTCATAAATGTTTATGACACTCTTCATCATATTTATGAAAACTTTATAAATATGAGGAATACACTCACAATATTTTTTCCGTAAAGACTACTGAATATACACATTAAATTAACTGAAAATCAGTTAAAATCAGGACTACTTACTTTTCGTTTAAAACAATTGTATTTTTCAGTTTATTTTCAACTGTTGAAAAATTAATTGACAAAATCCATAAAAACAATAGATTGTTTTCGTTTATTTCAATACGCAATATTAAATAAAAACTTTTTGTTTTAAATAGAAAATTTTAACTGAATATTTTAACTATTACCGAAAGTTCGTTTTTTTTTGTTTATTTTGTTTATTGAATAACAGATAGAAAGTTAGAAAATATATTTCTTTGGTAATTTAACTGTATATTCCATTGAAACAACTTTACCGATTAAACTTTTAAATAACTGTTGATTTTTTATGGAAAAGTTCTTCTGAGTGTAATTAATGACAAACGATTTATGAAACAATATCATCAATATGATGCAACTTTTTTCCCCGAGTGTAGCTCACACAGATATCTTACTCTTTGAAATTTGCTGTTAGAGAACGTAACTCATGAGAATTTGTATAAAAAAATATGTTTGTTGTTAAAAGTAGAAGAGTTATATATCTATATAATCTATGATTCTCATAATATCTATTCAGTTTGATTCGTTTTAACTCATATGATTTCCATCAGTGTTGCCAGGAGATTTGTTTTTAAATCCCTACGTTAATGAAAAAAATCTCTTTTTTTCCCTACAGACAGAAAAAATATTCCTACATTTTTCCTTACACATTTTTTTAATAAATGCAAAAATTTTGTTTTTTTGCAGTAAATTATATTTACTTTTATTATAAATTTGTACAGTAATTCATTCAGGTACAATAGATTTTCATTAAACAAAAATAACAGAAAGTAAAAAATAACATAAAAACTAAAAATAAACGGTAAACAATTGAACAGTTCATGCGAATAAGGACGAATAGACCACTTTTTCGCAAAACACGTTTTTTTTGCATAAATGCATTTTATTAGCAGAGCTCTACAATCCTATGCAGAAATTTTGGGGAAATTTTGACTTTTAAGGCTAAAAAATGACTTTGAAAGTGCAATAATTCGTATATTTTTATATTTTTGTTTAAATTGGGAGTGAACTAGCGCACAATTTTAATTAAATACAACACAAAAACATACAAAAATTTTACTTTCGGTAACAATGTGTTAAAAGAACATTACGAGGAACAAACCACACTTATTAGATTGACAAAAAATTTTACCGTTCTTGAGTTATAAGACATTAAAGTGAGGAAATCAAAAAGGGCGAATATCCATCCTTAACAAAATATTATATAAAAATTATTTAGCTGCGAGTTTAAAATTGATATTAGCTAAAATTTGAAATTGTACTTAATTGTCCTTAAAGAATTACAAACAAATACCAACCATAGTTCGTCAAGTTTTGCAAGTCTCATGAAAATGTAGTCAAAATCTGCTGCAAAATAACACATTTTTATTCAAATTTCAATACATTTTTTTTGGATATTCGCCCTTTTTCCATTTAAGCAAAAATTGAAGTCCAATTTTTGGCAAGTTCTCTTTCGAATACCTTACTAAAATTTTGTATATAGGTAGATGTGACTTAAATCTTTAAGCTAACACCAAAAAGTTGACAAAATTTTATTTTTAACCGTTTCCTGCGTTTTTATTGTCCCCTGTAAAATTTTACAAATGGTCTATTCGTCTTTATTCGCATGAACTGTTCAATTAAAAAATGCCATTTTTAAAAAATACTCGTATAAACACTTATGGCCTGTTTCTCGATTTCGAAAGAATGCTTTCTTTCGCCTTTTAAGCGAAAGAAAATTGATTTGGGTTTCTCTAACTAAATTTCTATGCGAACGATGACTTGAAGTACAAGTCGAATGAAAACGTAAAAGTTTTCATACAAAATTTGGTTTCTCTATTTCGAACGAGTTGTCAACTGTGCGAACGTAAATGTCAAAACCATTTTCATTTATGCAAAGCCAAGAGCGCATGCAAACAATGGTGGCAAATATTTAAACGTATTTCTCATTTTTCCACTGCCACCAGATTTGTTGGTTTTATTCTGTTACACTAAAAAAATATAAATGGGTATTTTTTTCATTATTTATTATAAATAGAATAAAATTTTTAATAAAAAAAATCCCTACAATTTGACTGGAAAATAAAATCTGTCCTTTTTTCCCTACAGATGAATTTTTTGGAAAAAATCCCTACGAAAAGGGAACAATCCCTACAATTGGCAACACTGATTTCCATCCAAAATTTAATTTAGACTTATAAATTAGCGAATATATTATTTAAAGTCTCTGTTATTATGAAATAAGCATGATTTTGCGTATGTCAATGGTCACCGATCTTCTTTATTTATATTTTTTTTTTGTAGATTTTTTGTTTGATTTTGAGTGATTAGACAAACTTTGTTTGGATATAAAAAGGGCGGTTGTTGACGTTGTATTTCTTCTTGTTTTCTTATGTTTTTCATCATGTGTATTTCTGTCTGTCCGTCTGTCGGTATGTCTAATATTTTTTTGTTTTTTCTAAATTGAAAACATAAGACAACCTCGAAATGGCTCATAAATTTGCCATTAAACAAATGTTTGAAAATCTGTTTTTTTTTTTCATTTTCATTCACTTCGATTATAGAGTATATATAATTTTATTTTAAAATATTCACCAAGTTTTTACAGACTACAATATATGCCAATGTTTAATGGTCTATTTTTAGTAAAATTTTGTTTATTATTTTTTTTATATACGTTTTTGATGCGACAATATTTTGTGTGTGTATTTTTTAATATTTTTTTTTTGTGAAAATGGAAGGAAAATTAAATATTTAATATTATTTTTAAGTTAAAGTCATATTTGTCTTTAAATTATGTTAAGAACAACAAAAAAGCCACCCAAATGTAAAATGCACATTAATTTTCTTATTTTAATGTGGATGTTACTCATACGCCTTGGTGGTTTTAATAACACAGTGCAACACATAAAATGCAAACTCCTTCTCGTGTGCAGTTATTCAAAGTACTTATCGAAACTAACAAGATCCGATTTGGGTTTTGCTAGTTTAGCTGCTGTTCGAAGTGTATGGCCTCATGCATACTTTGGCTAAAACTTAATTTTTCCGAAGAACATGCAATTGTTCTCACGGCTATATCTCGGAAACCAATTGGAATTTGGTTATCCTGTCTTCGGCACATTTGTAGCTACAGACCAGGAGAAGAAAAAGTGTTAAACAAACTAACCTGAAAAAACTGCATCAAGTGCCTCAAAATTGCTAAAAGGTCGTAACATTTTTCTATTCTTTTTCAAGATTTTTGGCCCATAGCATCCAAACTGTGGGAAATTTAGTAAAGTAATTTTCAGAAAAAATATTCCTTATAATATAGTTCATAATTCTTCAGAACATTATAATACCAGAAAAGGCTTTTTTACATTTTCCATCTGTGTTTTATATTGAAAATTCGAGAAATGTATGGAAAATGTTGCAAAAGGCCAAGAAAGATGAATTAATCAATATCCATTAAAGTTGATGCTCTCGGAGAAGCCTGTGAAGTTGATGCTCTTGGTTTTTTTGTTGGTGGTTCAGGTCCATGATATGAATCATCATCATCTGAGCAGGATAGTATATCTCTTTCGGTGTGTCTATTAAATTTATCGTCCTGCCTCTACCAACAAACTTCTGCAAGCAATGCATCCAGATTTATTCCTTTATATCGTTTTTCCATTGGCATGGTGACCTGATGGAATCACTCTCCTTTATGCGCTTTAAAAATTAGGTAAAAAGTTATGAATTCCGTTGCGATAATCCCAACTTAGACAACAATCCCAACTGCGCTTCAAACACGAGGTCAAAAATTCTGAATTCCGTTGCGATAATCCCAAATTAGCCACAATGTAAACGATTTCGTTTAGTTAGCAGTTTTGGTTCATCAACTTCTACATTGGGCGCATAATCTGGATCTTGCAAATTGGATGGCAATTAGAAAACACTATCCAGTGACCATTCGTACATAATCTCAGGCCTCGGAGGTTTAGGTGGTTCGACACCATCAAAGCGTATCACTAGAAGTGAGGCAGTAAAAGCTGCAACATATGCTTTTTTCTTCAAATTCCTCTTATTTGTTCCAACAGCATAATTAATGCTTGCGTAACACCTGGTTTCATCATGACCGTTTTGGTCTTTTACCCAGATTACCAGCTTAGAAAAATTTCTTCGCTCCTTCTTTCCAACTTTGAGCACTGTATGACCACAAACGTAACAAAATTAATTTATTTTTGGGCACATGTTTTTTCCATATTGAAGGATTTAATGTTTTTGCTGTTCAATTGCTATTCAATCAAAACAACAAAATGAGGCTACATGAGATTTGTATTTGTATTTCTTGGGCTAGTTAAAACTTCATATGCACTTGCAACAACTCCATCTATGGAACAAAAAATTGCACATATTTGAAAAACTTAAATCTAGAATTTTCAATGTTAAATAAAGCTGTAAAAAAAGCATTTTCCAGTATTATAATCTTCTGAAGAATTATGAATTATAAAGGGTCCGCCAAATAAATTTTTTTTTTTAAATCCTGAACCAATTGGACTTTGTATGGCGTCATACCAAGGTCTTTATGCAAAATTCGTCTCAATGATGTCTCCGAAATGTTCAATTGTTGAGAACGACGGTGAATTGATGTTGATGGCGCTTCACGCACACTTTCTGCCACAGCAGCAATATTCTCGGGTGTACGCACTGTTTTTGGCTTTTCACGCTTTGGTTTATCGATGAGGATGCCAGTTTCTTTCACTTTTTTTCACAAGATAACGAGCATACGGACCATATTCGTTCAGCGGAAGGATAAAACTAATTATCTGTCAAATCAGACATGAGCTAAGTGTTACCATTCACGAAATAAGCACTAGTTGAAAAAAAAATGTTAGATGGCGGACCCTTTATTATAAGGAATATTTTTTCTGAAGAGTTCTTTACTGAATTTTCCACAGTTTGGCAGCTATGGGCCAAAAATAGTGAAAAAAGATAGAACATATTTAATTTTTCGACATTTTTGCAATTTTGAGGCACTAGATACAGTTTTTCGGGTTAGTTTGTTTAACACTTTTTTTCTCCTAGTCTATAGCTACCATTGTGCCGAAGACAGGAAAAAAATTAATGTTTTAGCCAAAATACACATGAGGCCATACAATCCGGACAGCAGATAACCTAGCAAAACCTAAATGAAGTTTCGTTAGTTTTGATAAGTACTTCGAGAAATTCCATGCTAGAAGAAGTTTGCACTCGATGACTTCAAAAATGTTGCACTGTGTAATGGAAATTATTTCATATTCATTTATTGTTTCTTTCATTTTTAGATTTTTTGTTGCATTTGTAATATTTTTATTGATTTAAAAATTTTCAATATTTATTTACTTAAAGTGCCACACAGTTAGTAGCCATTATTTTTTTTTAGTTATTTTCTTTGGTATTTTATATTTATTTATTTTATGTGAACCAATAAATTTTCTTGAAAAATTAATAACAAGAATTAGTCGTTAGTGTGTTTGGAAATATAACAGACCTCTAATTTTGTTGCCAATTTCAATCAATAAAATGTTTGAAAAGGGAAAGAAATTGAAATAACAAACGAAAGTTGGGGATAAAAGATTTAATTTAACACGCCAATAAATTATAAAAAGAAATAAATCAATAGAACAATTGCACTGTGCTACACAGAAAAACCACTCGTCCCCGATGAAAAAAGTTCTTATCTACTCATATCATATTGATATCATTATATATTTCGATATATATTCACATCTTATACTTGGTTTACGAAACATTTTCATTTATCATTGTATCGTATGTTATATATTAGCATATCTTGTATATCTGATCATATGAAATAGAGAATAAATAGATATTTTTTTTTTTTTAAAAAAAAGAGAAGCAACACTCAGGAAATTATTCCTATTAATTAATGTGTTACTTTCTTTGGAAATTGGAAAGTGGCGAAATGAAAGGTGGGGAAAGATGAAGGGCTTCAAACATGGCAACACTGTAATTGCGCGAGATGATAAGTCTTAGAACAGTTGTTGCTCGCCACTTGATGCAGAGTTGGCGAACTTATTGAAGCTTTTTGGTTCACAGCCCTGATTCATTATTTTACTTCGGTGGGGTTAAGTGCTATGGGAACACTGAAGGTGGGAGCTGCGATACATATGAGGGATAGAAGACTCATAGATATTATTTTTCTAAATTGATGTTGCCGTCACCGGGAATTGAACCCGGGACCATCTGTGTAACAGTCCAACGTGCTTACCATTACACCACAGAGTCCACTATATATGGTCATATGTAACTGTATACGGTACAATTAATCAAAAATAATTCTATCACATTTATATATAAATATATATAGTAGGGCGGGTCGATTTAAAAATCGCTCAACGTTCAAGGAAAATTGTATTCTAGGGATCAAAATAAGAAACTTTGCTGAAGGAACCATACCTCTACAACGAATTTTGATGTCCCGACTTTTGACCCGTAGGGTGAAATTTTGAAAAATCAAACTTTAATATTTCAGAAAGTGGGAGGAATCTGTCCAAGATTATGAGAGCTAATCCTTCTCCGGGAGACGCGCTAGCAGATTAATGCATAAATCATCATTCTAGGTGACCGTTAAGGGGTTAAAATTTAAGTTGAAAGAGGGCCTTTTTAGCCGTGTTTTTATAGCAAAATGTACAAATCTCTGGATAGAGATATTTCAGAAAGTAGGAGGAGTCTTTTCAAGATTATGGTCTCTATTTCTTCTCCGGAAGACGCTCTAGCAGATGAATGTATAAATTATATTCGGTTGGGGTAGATTCGATTGGGGCACTCTAAATGGGTCAAAGTGTAATTTTTCAAAATTTGACCCTACGGGTCAAAAGTCGGGACATCAGAATTCGTTTTAGAGGTATGGTTCATTCGGCAAAGTTTCTTATTTTGATCCCTAGAATACGATTTTCCTTGAACGTTGAGCGATTTTTTTGCCTCCATACAAATCGACCCGGCCTAATATATAGCAAAACATATCATTGTATATATTAATAAAAATTTAATGATAAAAATTCACTTTCACTTTTACAAATATTTTTAACACCGTTTATAGTTAGAATATAAATGAGTTTCAAAATTTACTGCAAAAACATGAAAAGCTATGTTGTATGTATGTTTCGTAATGATTATTAATATTGTTTTTTGATAACTTATTAAAAAAAACAACAAACTGCTGGGAAATTTCCAATTTTTTCTTAGGATTCGTGTTTATTGACCCAAGTCTGCTCTTGAAAAAATCTGTAGAGGTTCTATTTGAAAATTTTGCGAACAAAGCGTTTGATTTTCGGCCTCGGTAAATGTTGTTCTTTTTTTTTGCTTTTTTTTTGTTTTAAATTTATTATATGTTAAAATTTTGGGTCATAAAAAGCATATATTTTTAAAATTTAACATTATTTTTTAAAATTAATGTTTATATGTTTTATAAATGAATCACAAGTAGTACTTAATTGGATTAAAATAAAAAGTACTGAACTCGAAAACATTTTAATTTTTTAATTAAAAAACTTATCAGATAAAATTTTATAATTTTATTGTGTATAATTTGATCAAATATGGTAGACCCATTTTTCGGATCAAACTATATGAGATTAGATCCCGATATAATAAGATCAGCTTATGTATGCCATTTTTAGGACCAGATGAAATTTAATGTGAAGTTTAGTTATGTGTGATACTATATATAATCATATATGATTCTATCGGAACTTTTTTCGTCGGGTAGTTTAGTTACAAAACCGGTTTGATAAGTTGCAATTTACTCTGAAATTTTCGAGATAACGAGAAAAGAGAATTTATTTCGACTGCTGCACTTAAAGATTTTGAGATAACGAGAAAATAGTATTTATTTCTACTGGTGCACTTAAAGATTTGTAACTCTTTAATGTTTAAACTATTTTGAATTTTAAACGGTATTTGAAAGAATCTTGCTTGGTCTTTCCGAATTACACAGTTACAAATCTGTAAATGCGCCGATCGCAAAACATACTCTTTTCCCGTTATCTCGAAAATGTTAGAGTATATTGCAATTTCTCAAACCGGTTTTGTAATACACTCAGCTAGACCTACAACATAGACTGGGTCACTTGAGAAGTGATTGCAAACAATTTATTTTTGTAGCATCGCGTTATTTTTCACCTAGAAAATTTAAAATTTTAAAAATAAATCTTTTCGTTTTATCTTTTAGGAATGGAACATTAAATTATCTGAAGCTGTAAAATAAAAAGCACCTCTTAATAGATGAGCGTATAGATGGGATCCGCCAAGGGCCCCATGTATACATATAAGTGTGGGCTATAGAGCTATTTCAAGTATATAAATGAGCTATTTTAAGTATAAAAATGAGGACGAAGTTTTTTTAGTGTTTTTTTTTTTTTGGTTATTTTTGTAAAATTTAATGTTGAAATAATGAATTTTACATGAACATAATACCCGAGTGAAGGTGATAGTACAAAATTTATTGACTTAAGGGTTTTCCAAAGCCCGGCTTCGCCGAGGAAAGTCTTTCTGCGTGACCGGCCTTCGGCCGGGCTGAGAGGTTTTTTCCTATATGATAGGCAGTTTATGTTTATCTTAGGCAGTTTATGTGACAATCAGTTTAGCGGCTTCGCTGATTAGAGTTTTTGCATTTTGCGATTTTATCAAAAAAATTTGCTGTAATTTCGATGTATTTGTAAGTGTTTTCGAAAATAGAGCTCCTGGCAAAATTTGTAAACGGGTGTATAAGTCCTGAGGAAATTTCCATTCATTAGAGTATCCACACTTGCACTCCTGGCAAAATTTGTAAACGGGTGTATAAGTCCTGAAGAAATTTCAATTCATTAGAGTATCCACAAGCGTACCGGGTTTTTGTGACTTTTTTAATTCTGGAGACCACCATTGATTTTTAAGAACGCCCCATAAAGTGCCCAAAGTAGTGTAGTCTTAAAAGGTTAGCTATACTTGCCAAGCGAAATAAGTTAGTTCAAAATGGGCTAGATGGCTCCTGTTACATTTCAATTAAAACATTTTTTTTAATTACACAACCGTTTTTTTCCAGACGTTACAATTTATCTTGATTGTAAAAGAAACAAAAACATATTCTAACCATGATGTCATTTAAAAAAAACAGTAAAAAACTGCACTGGTAATCAGAAGTAAGTCAATTTGTTAATGATGTCAATTCTTTTATAACTAAAAAACATTTGTTAGTCAAAATCCATTGTTAATAATTTTGAAGTCTTATCGTGACCTAGCAATCTTTAAATTTGAATCATGACGTATTAAGTATTTTGCAGATTATAAAAATATTTAAAGCAAATTCTCCAAATTGACAAATTTTGAAATTGAAACATTAAACATGATGTATTGTGTTTTTTAAGCTCATTTAAAAAAAAGGGGTTCAATATTGTAATATAAACAAAATATTAATGCAAAATTAGCGAAAAATTAAAAAAACAAATTTAATTTCTTTGAATAACATGCACCCCATATAAAAACATAAACAACATTTTTATGTGGTCAATTTACCACGTTCCCCGTGGCCACAATACACAACATTAAAACGCAATATGATACTTTTGTTTGCCAAAAATTTTACCATAATACAGGAAATGGAAAACAGTAAACATATAAGTACTAGGGATGCCAAGCGCGAAATCCCGAATCCCTAAGTCTCGGGATTTCGGGATTTAGTAAATCTCGGAATTTTTTTATTATATTTAGTACCTCGTATTTTTGTTAATAGAGTAAATTTACCCAACTTATAGAAGGAGTACAGTTTTTTACACTTTAATTTCTGTTGAAATTTATCAACTTTTAGTAGGAAACTGTACTCCTACTATTAGTTGGGTAAATTTACTATATGTGTGTAAATGAAAAAAATACACACATTACTTGTAAGCTGGTGAACAAAAAGTGTGTAAATTTACTACACTAATGCGTAAAAATGTAATTAAATTTAGAAATCAATGAATTTTACGGAATTTTTGCGTAAAAAAACATGTTTTACGTGTTAATATACGCATAAAATGCGTAAAAATGACATGAGTATATTTAAGCCCAAAAAATGTTTCAAATAAATCAAAAAATTTATTTTTAGAAAGAGTTTTATAAATGTGTTGTTTAATAATAAATTTAACAATAAATATTTCTATATAAGTGGTTGTCCAAATACAGAGCTTCGAAGATTGAGTTCTATATTAATTGAATTCGTTAAGAATCAAATCACATTTGTTTTAAATCGAATGAATTTTTACTTAATCAATCGCAGAGAATTCATTCTTTGCAATTGACTAGTGGGTAATTCATTCAATTTAGCTCATTCGATTTTATCAATCATTGGGAATTAAATTGATGGGAATTGAATCAATTGGAATTCAATCATAGGGAATTCAATAATTGGGATATCAATCAATTTTTACTCAATCGATTTACAATTTGGGAACTGCCGAAAATATACTGTTATTTGCATTGTAAAAAAAATTACTGTAAATATAGCAAAAAGTTTGTTGTTACACTCATAATAATCTATAGGTAAAATACACGAAAACCGTTGTTCATTTTACGAAAGTTTTGGTTATTTTGACATTACGAAAAAATTTGTAGAATATACAAATCACATTTCGTAAAGTTTTGTAAAAACTTTTTTTAAATAAAAATGTGGTGCATACCTTACGGGTTTATTTTAAAATTAAAAAAAAAAATGTAATGGTGCCACACCAGAATCGAACTCACTATTTCAGTGACGTCCTGCTGTGTTGAAGTAGACCCCTCTACCATTTGCACCAAAGTAGCTGATGCAGTACAACAAACTAAAAAGGAACTTAAGTCGAAAATATTATGAAATTTTTCTGAAAACTAGAAAAATATGCTACAAATATTTAATAAAAAAGGTAAAATGTCAATTAAATATTTTTATTATGTTTATTGAACTAAATAAAATAAAATAATATAATTTTTTTTTAAATATATCAAATAATATATTAAAAAACAAAATAAAAAAATAATAATAATAAAAAACTTAAATAACAATTTCAAACTAATTGCATTTTATTATTAAATATTTTATCTTTTCAAATATTTGTTTTATTGAATTTCATACTAAACCCGGGTCCTCTTTGACTTATTTTAGGATCCTCTTTATTAAACAAAATACAAAATATCCATTTATATCAAAACACAAAATAGTAATAATGAAATAAAAAAATAAAACATAGAAATTTAAAAAAACATTAATAAACAAAAAAAATATAAAAACAAAAAAAAAAAAAAAATTTGTCCTGGCCAGGAGTTGAACTCGCAACCTTCTGATTGCAAATCCGACCTCTAACTACATCAACATCTATATGTAATATTTGTAACATTACAAATTTTTGTACAATGTACTAAAAAAATATTACGAAATCATGTTTGTATTTTTTTACCAAATTTGTAAATTTATATAATTTGTTTTATACAAAAGTTTTGTAATATAAACAAAATGTTTGTACATTCTACGAAAAAAAATTTACAAAAAATATATTTGTATTTTTAAGCATGGATTATTATGAGTGTATTACAGTTTTTGTTTACGGTTTTTAGTCTAACAACAAAAATTTAATTCAGGTTTTTGCTAATCTTTAGCATACTAAAATGATTTTTTCAATTATCTAAAATTCAACTTGAACATAATTGAAATTTTGTAAAGTTTACAGGTTTATTTTTGCTGTTCTCATTTTATTAATATTTAGAGAAAAAAATCTGCTCATTTTAGCACTTTTTCCTGCAACGTAATTTTTAATAAAATTCTGGTAGCTTTTTTTTGCTATTTATAAAGGTTTATTTCTATGAGTGTATAAAAGTAATGTACACATAGTTGTATGCAAATGTAGAAAAAAGATTTTTACACTGAAAAAATAAACAATTATGACTGAATAAAAAAAGTGCTATCAAATAGAATGATTTAAAAAAAAGTGGTATCTACACACAGAGAAATAAAGTACCAACTGAATTAAAAAGTGTATATTAATGTTAACAACTTATAAATTCAGTTAGTACAACGATATTAACATTAGATATCTGAATATTTTGGGTGTTGGAACTAAAATTCAGTTAAATTAAGCGAAATTTGTTGTGAATGCAAATGTTCAGTTTTACCAACCGACTGAAATGCGTATTAACCGAATTTGAGTCTCAGTACCCGAATTTTAGTTGGCAAATAGCAAAATTTTTCTCTGTGTGTAGCATTTTTTTTTATAAATTGTTAAATGTTAACTCTCAAAAAATAGTGATTACACTAAAATGGCAACCCGGTTATATGAGACAGTAATATTTAAATAGTAAACAAATAAAAAAAAAAACATTTTCAAAAAAAAAATGAAATAAAAATTCTTGGGGGAGTTTTAGAAATTGCGTGAACATTTTTCACCAAAATGACCCAAAAAATAATTTTTATTATCAGTACAACATTGCCCATAGCTTGGTGCTATGAAGAAATTTTGTCAATAAAAGTTATAACCCTAATGCACCGTATATAATAATATAATTCAACATTTATGTTTTTATATAATATAATTATAATTATATAATATAAAAATATAAAAAACATAAAAAATATAATTATAATATAATTATAATTATATTCATAGCAATTCCTATTCTCACTTTCACCATTCACCTCGGTTTGTTAACCTAATTTTCTCCCAAATAATTCAAATGTATTAATTTTTTATTGTCCAACAATAGTCTTTACAATCAACAAATATTCAAAATTCAGAAATAAAAATGGAACAAATTATTTACATAAGGGAAATAATGAGATTCGAATATCGAGGTGAACGGTGAAAGTGAGAATAGGAATCGCTACCATTATAATATAATTATATATAACTCAATAATTAAATATAATAATGTATATTCAACTAATATTAACTGGGCGATTCTAATACTTTTATGTTGTTTTTGGCAACAATTCAGTTACCAATAGAAATACCACCCTGAATTTTTCACACAAATGTAGAGGATAAAATAAAAAAAATGCGAATTTGAACTCAAGATCCTCAAAAATTGCCTTTGACCCTTCCATGAAAAAACTCAATATGCATATATGCATGCTCCGGAATCTGAAATTTATGTTTCCTCGATTTCATGCAGAGTATGACAGTTATGTTAAATTTTATTTATTTATTTTATAATCGGAGATGCTCGATCCGAATTGTGATTGAGTTGAGAAGTTTTTACTTTACAGGGTGATTCAGTCACGACCCGCCGAATTTCACCAGCGTATTCCTTGGCTCATTTCATGAAAATATGTCCTCTATGACCATCCTCGAAAATGCAAGTGTGCGAAATGGCAGCGGTTTGAAAATTTTCGGATTGGTGGTCGGAGGGTAGTAGGGTAAAATTGCTTACTTCTGAACCAGAGGTCGGATTTTTTGTTTTTGGGCTTTTTGGAAAGGTCTTTGGGAAACCTTTCAGAATTAATAAAAAAATTAAAAAAAGATACGAGATACAGAGCTTTTCAAAAAAAATTGGAAAAAAAGACATAAGAACGTGCCATTACCTCAATTTGCTCAGCCAGGTGGTAGGTAACTTATGTTACCTAAAACGAAGCACAGGGTCTTAACATTCCAAAGTTATGACCAATTGACTGAAATGCAAACATTTTGTTTTTGTTTTTGGAAGCGCAATAACCGCACACACTCATTTGTTTTTGTAATTTTGTGATTTCGCTTCCAAAAACAAAAAAATCCGACCACTGGTTCAGAAGTTAGGAATATTACCCTACTACCCTCCGACCAACAAACCGAAAATATTTAAACTGCTGCCATATCACACACTTGCATTTTCGGGGGATTTCCGAAAATTTTCCGAATTTTATGCTAGTGAAATTCGGCGGGTCGTGACTGAATCACCCTGTATATATAACAAAAATTTTGTAGATATAACAGTTTTTGGTTGCTGTTTTTTGTCTGCAAATATTTAGCAAAAGCTTTTCAGATTTTACCAGAGCAAATTCCTGCTTTCTTTTAACTAAAATAAATTCAACAGTTTTATTTAAGCTACTAATATTTAGAAAAAAGAAAATCTGCTAATTTCAGCAGTTTCTCTGCAACGTAATTATTTACTAATTCTTGGTAGATTTTTTCACTATTTGTTCAGGTTTATTTCTATGAATCATAGATTACATAGATCTCAAACTCTTCGAAATTAACTGTCAGTGCACGTAACTCATGAGAATGTGTTGGACAGGTGGTATACCTATACAAAAAAATAGTTGAATGTGTATAAAAAAAATTTGTTTTGTTGGTAAGAGTAGAAGAAGAGTTTGATATCTATGTAATCTATGCTATGAATGTACTACTATTACAAAATGATATAGAGCAAACGTGAATTTTTTTATTTGTAATAATTTGTCATTTTGTAATTTAATTTTTTTTTTCATTTATCAGTAAAATTATTTACATTATTTAGTTAAGTGGTGCTGATGTTCGGTTAGTAGAAAGTGCAAAATGCGACAATTGTCTTTATCAAGGTTATCAAATGTGGTTTTATTTTAAATTTTTTTTTCGCGATAATGTTAATCAGTCTAATTAAATATTTATTTTGTGTGTTTTTTCTATTTCTATTTTTGAATATCTTATTACAAATTAGCTAAAATTGTTAGTTGTCAATACTCATACTCATTTTCCTTAAAAGTTTTTGTATTAAATTAATATGTTCGTTATAAGTTATATTATTAATAAGGGCATTTATGAAGGTATTCAATCGGTTAACCGTTAATCGATTAATCGATGAAATGATGTCGAACAATTGTTCGAGTAATTCGAAGTGGCCAATTTCGAGTAAAGAATAACTCGAACAATTTTGGTCGATTAATCGAGTAACTCGAGTAATTTAAAAATATGAACTATTTTATATTTTTTTAATATTTTGTATAAAATAATGTGACTGTTATAGTGAATATTTAAATGTTAAGTGTATTTTTATATTAAGTGAGCACTGTTAAAAAAATTATATTACGAAAAACGAAGAACTTAATGCGAAAAACTCCGATATCGAAGAAACTTGGATATTTTTTAAAGAAACAAGTTCTAAGACTGGGGTGTTTAAGATTATTGGTGCGGATTTGAGGGTTAAAAGTGGGATCAAACATTATTTTTTTTTTTTAATTTAGTTGCCATTTGATCTAAAGAAACTACATATAAATACTATATTTTCAAAAAGGAATTTTTAAATGTCATTTACTAAAAACTTTTTGTTGGTCCCTTTTATGTCGTTGTAACAAGCCAATTTTAGAAGCCCTATATGGAAATTCATAGCGGTCCTACGAAAAATTTCCACATATTAAAATTTACATATAGATGTAATGAAGTTTTCATTAATATGATGAAAATCTTCTTAAATATTCCTGAAAGTTGTTTCAAAACTTCTTTATAATTTTTTTTAGAAAAATTACATATCTCAAAATCCCAAAATGATGGGACAAAATGGACTATTTTTTCGTTTAGTACTAACACACTAATATAACAAAACTGTGTCAAGTCTGAGTGGAATTACAAAACGGATCACCTTACAAATATTTTTATAAAACAGTTTAATACATATTTATAAACCAGTTATATTGAAAGAAAATCAATGAAGATTTCAACATATTTATAAAGAATTTCATTGATATAATAACGCTTTTGCTTTGAGTGTACTGAGACAAAACCGTCGCAATAATAAATGATCTTAGCAAATGTTTTTCTCTTTTAGATGTACATACTTTTTACTAAAATTTTTAATTAATTTGTTAATTTTTATATATATGTTATATTAGTACTAATAAAATATAAAAACTTACAAAAATGTGAGTTTTTGGAAAATAAAATTAAAGTATTAAAATTGTTCGAGTTACTCGAGTTATTCGAGCAATTTTAAAATCTTACTCGCCTACTCGAGTAAATTAAAAACCTCAAAATCGAGTTACTCGATTACTCGAACAAAAGCAAACCCGACTAAATTGAATACCCTAGCATTTAGGTAAGAAAAGGAGACCCCTGGTTCGAAATATGGCTTCTTAAAAATTTAAAAAATCGTAAAGCATGTACTAAAATTACTTTACAAAATTAAGCAAATTTTTCACAAAATCTGGACCATTGGTCATATGACGTATCATTTTAAAGTTAAATTTGTCATCTTTAATTTGAGGCCTCATTGATTTACGTAGCGTCGACACTTTTCATTATATGCTTAATTTTTAAAGTAATTTCTGTAACTTTTTAACGATTTCTTCCATTATTAAATCGTTCTATGTCGAGAACGGCGGCATGCAATGAGGCCCCAAGAAATTTGGCCCCAAAGTGAAAAATGCAAAATGGCCCCAAAAAAATTGGGGCGAATTTTCATTTTTTTTGGGCCAACTTTCATTTTGAAAAAGTGAAATAATGCCCCAAAATAAAAATGCAAAATAGCTCCAAAATTTTGGGGCAAAAATTCATTTTTGAATGTGGGGTCAAACTGCATTTTTTGAATATGAAAAATGGCCCCAATTTGTGCCATGTGAAATTTGGGGCCAAATTTCATTTTCATAAAATTTGCATTTTTACCAACAGACAAAAATTTATAACGGTACTGGTTACTATTTGTTTTGATCTTGTTGAAGTTTAAACATTATTAATTAGTAAATAATTAGTTTGCTGATACAACACGTTGGTGACAGTCGCAAGAAAGTGCAGTGAAATGGAGTGTATATTTTTTTGTGGAAAAAAAAACTAATATTAATTTGTTGTACATAGTGGATCAAAAAATGATTTTAAAAAAAAAATCTAACTATAAAAATGTTGTAAAATATATTTGCTGGCGTAATTCTTGCAAAGCTAGAATTATCCTGTTGCAAAATGGTAAATGTGAATTGGCCAAGCATTATATTGACCACAACCACAACAATGACGAAGAGGCTTATAAGGAGCTAAATGCACTAAATTCAATAAAGAAGGAATGTGCAAATGTTGCCTCCAATATTGGATCAAACTTTTCGGCTATAAGTAACGTCAGAACGGCTTTCCGAAATACTTGTTCAAAGTAAGTTATTATATGTTGTAAATATTAGCTGGTGAATTATTTGTATTTTTTTAAAAAGAAACCAAGATGATACTAAAAACATTGAATTTGCAAAAATTAAGAGAGGCTTACAATATATTGCCAGTAAAAATTTAATAACATCTCCGAAAAGCCCTCTAGAAGTAATAAATGCTTTTATGTATGAAGAGGTATGGAGAAAGTATGGGCAGACGCAAGACGAAAGCAACCCACGCTTTTTTTATACTGCATGTATAACAGGTGATGGATACAGCTTCTGTATCTTTTCATGCCTTAAAATAATTGACCTCATCAAGGAGAACATTCGACCTGAGGAACGCAAATTCCTTATAGATGCTACTTTTAGTATTGTTCCTGAAGGTTGCTTTAAGCAACTATTAATAATTTACATTAGCTATTTTGAGGAGGTATGTTATAATCATGTTACATTGTTGCTCCATTTAGCAATTATCTATTTACAGATTTATCCAGTTTTTTTTGTGCTAATGGATAAAAAGTCAAAAAAATCGTATCAAGAATTGTTGATATATATAAAAAATAATATATTTGATTTGCAACCATCTGTGTTCATTAGTGATTTTGAACATACTATGAGGGAGGCAATTAGGAGCGTTTATACTGATGTGAAACTGGTTGGCTGTTGGTAAGAAATAGCCCCCATTTTGAAAATTTTTTTGTGTCGCACGCAGAAAAAACTTTATTTCGCGAAGCCGCCTGCCGCGTTCTACGGAGGAAAAGAACCCCTAAGCCCGGCCGAAGGCCGGTTACGCAGAAAAACTTTGCTTGGCAAAGCCCCTTAGAAGTTTCTTTTGTGTCGCACGCAGAAAAAACTTTATTTCGCGAAGCCGCCTGCCGCGTTCTACGGAGGAAAAAAACCCCTAAGCCCGGCCGAAGGCCGGCTACGCAGAAAGACTTTGATCTGCAAAGCCAATAGGGGTTTTTTCCTTCGTAGACCGCGGCAGGCGACTTCGCGAAATAAAGTTTTTTCTGCGTGCGACACAAAAGAAACTTCTAAGGGGCTTTGCCAAGCAATGTTTTTCTGCGTAACCGGCCTTCGGCCGTAGAACGCGGCAGGCGTGATTTTTTGTAAAAATGTTTCTATATTTTAATAACAAAATGAAAAATTTTTACTAAAAATCGCGCGATTTTTGGTAAAAATTTGGCAAAAATTTACTTTTTCGGGTACACCTCAAAAAAAAAAAAAAAATATTGGACCCTATCTGAAATAAAAAAAGAAATTTTTTTTTTATGTGACGTTAAGGGCGCTAAGGCCCCTGGAGCCCCCCAGGGGGGAAAACCCGGAACAAGTCAAGTTTAGTGACATTGCCCAGATTTTTTTTATTTTTTTACCCTAAATAGTGTTTTCTGACCTGATTTCAAAAATTTTTTGTCGGAGCGCCCCCTAGCGTCAGAAATGAGCATTAAAGTTTAAATAGTTTTTAGAAAAAGTAGAAAAGTAGAAAAAGTTTTTCTGCGTGGAAAAGATTTTCTGCGTGACCGGCCTACGGCCGGGCTTAGGGGTTTTTAACTCCAGTATGTCTTAATTATGGACGGCGGGGATCTCGAGTGCCCGGCCTCTGGCCGGGCTAGTGCGGATTCTCCTCCAACTGTTGGATTGTAACCAAAAACTGCAAAACATAAACATTGTCCATTTAATAACTTTTGAAATTGACTATCAGTTTTAATAAATTTTTTAAATACTTATAAAGACTTTTTTTCATTTTGTTATTCAAAACTAATATAGTTCTTTACAGGTTTCACTTTTGTCAAGCGCTAAGGCGAAATGTTTCAAAAAACCATGCCCTATTAAATTTTATACGATCGTCTGAGGCTGCAAAAATATTATATCGGAAATTAATGGCACTTCCGTTGTTACCAGCCAATTTAATTAAAACGGGCTGGGAGGACACACGCCGAAATATATTATTAATGGACGGAGAGAATAAGTTTAGTTCATTTTTGAACTATTTTGAGAGGCAGTGGATGCGAAAGGTAAAACGTTTGTTTAATATAAATTGATTTTTATTTTAATTTTTTGAAATATATTTATTTAGGTTGGCCCAAGAAACTTTAGCGTTTATAAGGAGTCCATTCGGACAACGTCTGCAGTAGAGGCATACAACGGCGTATTAGGAAAATGTTTAGAAAAAAGCGGTCACTTTTTTAAGTTTGTTGCAGCAATTCGACAAGAGGGGTTTTTCAAAGGCCGTAAATTCGAGGCTGTTTGTGAAAGTGGTGGTTGTTCTTTACCAAAAAAAACGACGTCGCGATATTGACAAACAGAATAAATTATTGGAAGGTACAAAGATGCTGGAAGAAGGAAAAATAACTGTGTCCGCATTTTTAACAAGAATGACGTATAAGCAAAATGGTATATGCTCGGATTATATACCTGATATATTTCAAGAAAAGGAATATTTAACGTGTGAGGAGGAATCCGAGGAAGAAGTAGCGGAAGTAGCAGAAGCCGTGGTGGAGGCAAATGTCTGCGTGGTTTGTCACGATAGACGCCCTAACATTGTAACGTTGCCTTGCAAGCACCTAAAAGTATGCAGCGAATGCAATCTTTTGTTGCAAGCTGCAGCTGCACAAGAAAATGAGGATAGGTATAAATGTCCTTATTGTAGAGCGGATGTTATGATTCCATGCAAGTTTTCACATAATGTTTGTGTTTTTTTTCCAATAAATAATCATAATAATGCTGTGCATAAACAAAGTTGTTTTTTCATAATTGAGGGCCATTTTTCATAACTTTGATAAATTGGGGTCATTTTTCATATCTGACAATTGGGGCTATTTTGCATAATGAATAAAAGCCCCAAAATCAAAAATGAAAATACGCCCCAAAAATCAAATTTGGGGCCAATTTTCATTGGGTTGGGGCGATTTTTCATAAAATTTTTGGGGTTAATTTTCATAACGAAATTTAGCCCCAAAATTTGGGGCATATTTTCATTTTCGGGTTGGGGCCTAATTTCTTGGGGCCTCATTGCATGCCGCCGTCGAGAACCAATTATTCTAGTGAGCCAAAATTAGGTCCCAACCTTAATTGCATAAAATATATATGCCGAATTTAAACAAATTCAGAAGGAGGGAGGGAATTCAGTTGGTAGGTTTAATTTATTTTAATTTATATTTCAAATGCTAATTAAATATTTAAATTTACAGTTTCGAAATTTCAATATTTTTTACGAAAAAGGAAAATTTTATTTTCATATAATTTATGAAACTTTTTCGTGAAATGATGACGATCTATGAAACATTTCTCATATATTTTTATGAAACACATCATCATATTTATTAAAACTTCATAAATATGATGAATAATTATTAAATAATAATAGTGAATAATAACAATTGATGACAAATATTTATGAAATAATTTCATCAATATGATGAAATATTTTTCGCTGAGTGTAAGAATATTAATAACAAATATCGCGAATCGATTTTTTTAATGATATAAAGTTTTAGCTACAGATATAAGTTTAAATTTTTTTTTCACAAGACTTTTCTTTTTTAATTTATATATTTTATCCGTATTAGTGAATACACCTATTATTTAGTAGTTTGGTATTAATTGTGTATTTTCTTTTTTCAAATTTTCTTTACAGTTTAATTTTAATCGCCGAAATGTATGCTACAAAATATTTGAGCTTTTTAATACTGTTATGCCTGGCAGTGTTATCATTCTATAGTACACCAACAACGGCATGTTCTTGTATGCCAAGTCATCCACAAACTAGTTACTGCAGTGCTGATTATGGTACGTAATAATAAACAGAAATCAGTTTAAATTTTTTTTCTCCTGATTTACGACGAAAGTGGTAAGAAATACAAAAGAAAGAGAAAAAGTAAAATAAAAAACTTCACCACAGCTCTTTAAATACACTTAGAAAAAGTTGAGTACAAGACCATTAAAATAAGAAAATTTAAAATAAATTAATTTAAATATCGACATGTCGGAACATTTTTAATATTTTTTTTGGAATTTTTAAACACAAATAACTCTTTAAAAAAAGAAATTTATTTTTTCCAAAAATATGTGTCAAAATTTGAAAAAGTTCAAAGCAAACAAAAATCGTCAGGTAAAAATCGTTCGGTTTGACATGGAATGACTAAGATTTTTGTTTCAGTCTGTTTTGTTTCAACACCGATGATCTTTGTTTGAAGTTGCCCTACACTGTTTCGGCTCTTTTATACTAAACTAGAATGGGTTCTTTTAAAACCAGTTCTGAAACTAGTTGTCTATCATTAATGCCTTACAATTTAGTTAGTTGATTCAAGAACCGGTTCAAGGCGTTGTTATCCGTTAATAAAAAATTTTTCTGGGTAGAATCACCATACATTGCATAAACCCAAGCTCCTTAGCAACTTTTTGAAAATTTAGTTTTTTCCCTACTGGCAAAGAGGTTGGTCCCAAGTGCCAAACAGAACATGTCGCAAGGTGGTAGGGCCCGGTCATTGATCGGACTTTTGATATGATAAGGAACAGTAACTTTAATATGGCGTTGTTATAGAAGAGAGTTAATTGACACATTTTAGACACCTTGCGACGTGTTGGTGATGTGTTCTAAAATAGTTTTTTAAATAAATTTAAAAAAACCATAAATTTTAAAAAATCGACTCGTAGTCAGAAGGGTTTGATCACAGAACGTTCAGTAGGCTGCTTCTTGAGAAAAATTCTAATTTTTAATTAAAAAATAAAATAGAACATTTCATTGATGTTTTTCATAAAACTTTTTATGGCGGTAGGTTTAAACACTTTCGACACGCCATTTAGATAAAAGTCTTTTAAATTTTATTGTTAATGGCATATGTATTTTCCTAGTTTAAGTGGAGTTTAAGTGTTTTTAATTTTTTCAAAATTCGTTATAGTTCACGTTTAGTTGCTGTTCAAATTTGGGGGTTATTAGCAAATGTGTGAGAAATGTTATGTACATTTTCATAACTTTTGATCACGTCAACAGAAAAATGATACAACAAAATTTCGTGTCATTTCAAAAATCTAATCCTCTTGTTTAAACAGTTAAACAAAACTCGATATTTTTCGCGGAAAGGATATATGATGTGATAATGAAAAACTGAGTACGCAGTTTAATTACATGTGGTCTCTTGTTTAATGTGCATATCGATTTTCCCATGCGTTGTAGGTTGCTATGTGGATATGCAAAACTGTATACAAAATAAGAAATATACTTTCAGAAAAATTCTGTTTATTTCTAAAACCCTCTAATTCTCAACATATAATTTTTTTATACTGTTAGTCATACTTTCAGGTAGTTGTAAAATAAATTTCAAAAAAATTAATTATGGTTTTTTTTGAGAAATTCGTGAATTAAGGAAATTATTTCAATTTCTTGTGCTCCCCGGTAGGCTAGTTGGTAGCGTGCTGGCTTATCAGTGCGGGGTCGTGGGTTCGATTCCTACCAGAGGCACTGGTCTGTTTTCGCTACAACGCGCCGAAGGCTATAGTAGCTAGTGCTCGGTAAGGGTAATAGTATATAATTTGTAATTATATGATTATATGATTATTAATTAGTAAAAATAAAAATATTTCAATTTCGTTATTCTTTTCGCAAAAAAAATAATTTTTTGCAATATTGGAAATTTTATAGTTGACCTCTCTTGGCTTACGTTTAATGTAGTTGTTCGGCTTTAGGTCACGATAAATAAAAACTCAAATTGATTTTTTTATTTAAATTTTATTTTAAATTGTCGATATTTCGACTAGAGTCTCTAGTCATTATCAAGAAATATTTTAAATAAATTTAAAAACAAAAATCACAAAAAACACTTGTTGTCCTTCTTAACTCTTTGTTTCTACTGCAATATTTTTAAAAAAGAGGATTCTTCAAA
The DNA here is from genome assembly GCA_021234595.1 of Delia radicum. Taxonomy (NCBI): domain Eukaryota; kingdom Metazoa; phylum Arthropoda; class Insecta; order Diptera; family Anthomyiidae; genus Delia; species Delia radicum. Next base: position 307,650,185 of record CM037851.1, on the reverse strand, counting down.
ATGGCAGCACTTTTGTAATTTTCTGTTGCCGCATTTGAATCCTATGATATTTCAAATATTGTGTATTTCTTTCGTTTTTGTTAAAAACCCCCCAACATTGAAACTCCGTTATCGGAAAAGTGTGTCGACTCGTCTTAAGTTAGGTTTGATCACAGAACATTCAGCGTTATTAGCTGGCTAACAACAAAGATATATTTTTGCTTGTGCTTTTAAATACAAAAAAAAAATTAAATAAGACAACACAAATACTACAAGAAAATAAAATAAAAATTCGACCCGAAGAAAAGTTAAATACTAAATATAGTTGAAGTGAAGAGATATGCTTTCTGTCACTGGTTAGGTCATTTGATGTAAATCAATTAAAATTTAGAGAATGACAATAAAAATTTATATTCAAAGAGCAGAAATTAAAAAATCTTAAGTAACGAAAATTAACTATTATCACACTAAAATTTCAGACCGATATTCCCACGCATATTGCGATTGGGCGCTTATTTTCAGGGTTATTGGCTGCACCGTTTTTAGAGATTGGCTGAACATTGGCAATCTTTATAATAAATTGTATTAAAATTGATATTGTTTTTTATTTGTTTTCCGAATTTAACTTTTTTAATTTTTAATTTTTTTTTTTTTTTAATACGCAGTAAATGGTTAATTTCGGAAAATAAATAAAAAACAATCAATACTAATTTTAATGCAATTCATAATAAATATTTATTTCATATAATTTAGACATAATAATTTAATATTATACATTTTTTTCTGGTTTATTTTGATATGTAGGGACAAAACATTTTCTACTTTTTTTTAAAATTTTGACATCAGGATATAATGGGTTAAGAATTTTCTAGAAAGCTTATATTTACTTTGAGTAATACTTTTATTTTAGTAGAAAACAAAAACAAGTTCTATGAAATTATTTCTAAAATATTTCATTTATTATAAATTTCAGAAGAAAGGTGCAATTTTTCAATTTCGGGATGTTACGACCCTAGATACAAATAGGATAAATATGACCCTGGGAAAAAAAATTGTTCACATGCAATAAAATAAGTATGTTCGATTACTTTCCTAGTAAAGTCCAGTAAAAATTACTCAGTAACAAAATTACAGAGAGTAAGACAAATATACAAATAAGTAAACGAACGGAAAATTTGTAAGAATTGGTAAAATATATAAAACAGCTGATTTTAAATACCAAATATTAAAAAAAAAATCAACTGGTCGTTATGGAAAAAAGTTAATTGAAATTATCGACCAGAAATAATTTAGAATGTTTTTTAATTTCTTCCATAGTTAATTCTTTAATATTTTGCACTTTAAATCCATAAACAATTAAAATTAAATTTAATATTTGTTTTTGTTTACTAAAAATACAAGCATATTTTTTCAATCATATGTCACCTGTCACTTTACTCTCTCTTCTTACTATTTTTTACTGAGTATTTGTGTAAACGAACACCTTCCAGTAAAAACTTTTACAAATTTGTACAAATTTTTCCGTAAGCGAACAAACTTATTGTCAAGATTTGTTGCTATTGTGACAGACAGTCGTCCTTGTAAATTGCTTTTGTGTACATAAAAACAAAGTTCTAAACTTCTGTAATATCCCATTTAAATTATTTAAATCTTTTCTTCATTAAATATATTTAACTTTCAATGTTTTTCCAGTTGTCGTCATACGGGTATTGCGTAGATCTAATCGTTTAGTTGCCCATCAAGCTGCCTATAAAGTGGAAATTAAAAAAGCCTATAAGGTAAATATAAAATTTATTATCTCGCCATATAAAACAATAAAATAATCACTTAAAATGTCACCCCGAAAAGATGACGCCTGAAGGTCATAAAATGCTTAAACATGGTCGCATTTTAACACCCCTCGAGGACAGTATGTGTGGTGTACAATTGGAAATTGGTAAATTGTATGTTATCGCCGGCCGGGCACCACAATTGAGTTTATGCAATTATGTGAAAGAGTATCAGAAGATGAGTATTATCGAACGGAAAGGGTTTTCAGGAGTTTACCGCAAGGCATGCAAATGTAATGTAAGTATATCATATAGAAATGGCTGTAAATTACAAAAAAAAAACAACTCTACATTTATTATTGGGTAAAAGGATATTTTGTTTATACACACAGAAAAAACTAAAATCGAGTTTTAATTAAAATATTTGTTAATTTAATTAAAAGTTTAATTGAATTCGGTGCTATTAAGGAAATTGTAGTATTGTGTAACTATTAAATTGATTCTCTTTTCGATTAAGATTTTATTCATATATATTAAAAATTTAATTGAATATTGCTTTTAATTTCAAACAAATCTTTAGTTTATACTATTAAAACTTTAATTAAAATTTGAAACAAAAAAAAAAAAAAAAAAATAGTTCAAAATTGGTGGAGGGAGTGGGGGGCAAGTCGCTAAAATTCGAAAAAAACGTCAAATTAAAAAAATAAAAAATTTAAAAAAAGATCTTTACAATTGAAAAAAAAACAAACTTGGAAAAAAATCACCAAAAATTTTGTAAAAAATTGTTAAAATTTAATTTTTTATTGTTGTCATTATTGGTTATAAAAACTGGAAATTTTATGTACACCAAATTCATTTTTAATTAAACAATTAATAGATATTATTAAACTTTTAATTGAAAGTGAGTTTGAAATCAAAAACAAGTAAAATTGAAATATTATTGACAATCGTTTTTTCTGTGTAGATAAAATGTACACTAAAAAAAAGGTCAGTAAGGTCAGCAACATATTTGCTGGCAGGATGCTTACAGAAAAAATTGTTAATATCAGCAAAACAACTAATAAATTCAGCAAAAATTTTGGAAAATTTTGCAATATTTTCGATGTTATTAGCAAGTTTTCTGCAATGATCCTTCCAGCAAAAATGTTGCTGACCTTACAGACTTTTTTTTTTAGTGTAGTTTTAGCATTTTGAATTTCAGCCAATATTTGTTTATATAACACACAGTAGCAAAATTAGAAAATGTCGATTTGGTTTGAACCGCGATATATATTATTAACATGTTTTGTCTTGCTGATACCAAATCTGTTTGCCAAAACTTTCCATCACGTCACAATTTTGAGGAAATCGCGATTAAAGACGCGAAAGATTGCGATTTTAACCATGATTGAACATTTTGAACACAACACATCCGAACAGCTCAAGAGTAAAGTGTGAATCATTAGAAAGCGTCAATTGCATGATAATAGGTATCAAAAAGATCCGAAATAGCCATTTTAGGCAACTTTAACCGCGGTTTTCTCAAAATTGTGACGCGATGGCGTGAAGTTAGATGTAAGATTTGGAATCAGGGCATAAAAGAGTATATAAATCACATATCGGCATTCAAACCAAGGTAGCTTGTCCAGGTGTGTAATTGAGGATATTTTCTTTAATTGGTTATTTTTTTTTTTTTAATGTCTAGGTAAATACATGCTTTGGTTCAAATTGTTTGAGAAATTTCGAAAGTGCTACTGGCTGTAAATGGTCACCCTTTGCCAAATGTGAAACTGAATTCAGTGCCTGCATGCCTTCATTCTATAGAACTCCGGAAGGCACAATAACCCAATGTCGTTGGCGGAGAACGCCACTCTACGATGAATGCATGTCAAATCCTTAAAATGGTTATTACGCAAAAAAAAAAAGTTTTGTAAATTTAAAATAATTTGTAATTTATTTCATGTTATATTTAGTAGATATGTACGTATGTTGGAATAAGTATGTTTATGTAGTTTTAAGTTTATTGTTTTTACATTAGTATACGAAATTTAAATTGGATTGCGACATGACTTTATGTTTGTAATCCAACAATTTCAATTAAAAATTTACTTAAAAGTATACTTAAAATATTTAATAAAGTTTTGTTTTGCTACTTACCAAATACTTGGGTGAAGGAAAGAACGATTGCTCAATCAGTGGGAAAGCTTCCTTGCCTAAGCGTCGTTGAAGTTGTTGCAAATGAGCAAAAACCCAAGGTTTATCCTGAAATTAATAAATTTTAGTTATTAATCAATCTTAAATTGTAGAGATTACTGCAGTCCAAGATCTAATCGAATCACAGAGCCAGATTGTAAACCACAATACAGTCCAAATACGCTCTTTTTCAAAATTAAAACAAAACTTCAGTCATTATTGTTTTAATAAGGCAATGTGGGCCTAAACCTGGTTTTTGAGCTATATAAGTTTTGAGCAGATTATAAGACAAATCTTTTGGCATATTATTATTTCTTTGTGACAACTGGTATAAAAAGTTACATAACGATTTTCAGAAAAACTCAAAAATAGTTTTTTAAAGTGAGCCTAAATTAAAAAACGTTTTAAAAGCGTATAAAGTGGTTGGACACTTATGTAAAAATATATCAATGGCTAACTTTAGTGAACATATGAGATATCATATTAGCAAACATTATGTTTTGTTGAGAAGTTTGTGAATTCGCCATTTTTTTTTTTAAATTGAGGTAGCGGAAACAAAACTTTTTTTGCGGAACAATACAAGGGATTCACTTTTAATTTATACCGACTCTGGAAAGCAATTTTTCACAATAGGCACGATTGTAGTTAAAATGTTTAATTAGTTTAAGATTTTGAAACCACTTAATTATCTTTATCCACTAAACAAATATAGCCGTTTAAAAGTACTGGGTCAAAAAAGGAATTGGGTTGAAAAATTAATATTGATCTAATGTCCAAAAATAATGCCATAATCGCATGTTTATGTGTCCATCACTTAAGATTTATAAAAATAACAATGAAAATAAGCATTTTCAGGATATTTTTTCAAAAAAAGTAAAATTTTCCTATATGAATGTGCCCTTTGACATCGGTGTGGCATAGGTTAACATTTTCCTATTGACCAAAATATGTTTTCAAATTCTTTTTGAGCTATTATCACAAAATTATCTGAATCACCCGATAAAAAACACAAAAATAAATGTTTGAATGAAAAGGACTTTGGGAAATTGGTGTCAGTGCTGAAGGTTTTTGTTCCGTGTTTGACTCAAAAAAAGAACTAATTTTATTATCAGTACAATAAAGTCATTTTCATTAAAAAACTTATTTTAAATAGCACAACACTACGTGTTTGTTTTTGTAGAAATGGCGGTAAAGCATTTGTACAGATGATGCTATAAGTACCCAACAACAAAAACATCAAAAGAATAGATAAGAATCAATACATGATTGAATTTCGATTTGGAATTCTATGTTATGAAAATTTGGATCGGAAACAATGAATTTTATATGGAAATCCCGATAGCGGTGGAACTTACATACTTTTCCGAAAGATCTTTTCAACTAATTTGTGAGAAATTTGTCTTCAAAGCAGAGGCAATAGAGGATATCTAAACTTCTCTTTTCTCGAGTATTTTAACGTTGGGTCCAAAAAATTTTAATTTCTCAGATATGCACATGTGGTATAATATTAATTTTTGAGGTTGTAAACAAAAACCCTTATGTGCCAAACACAAATAAATGGTCATAGTTTCACGTTTGTATGGATATGTAAAGTTGCTAGTCTACGCCGATAAGTCCGAAACGATTGACCACTTGGAGGACAACATTCGCCCCGTTATTGCCAATATACGGCCACAAATGTTGGAAAAAGTCATCGAAAATTGGACGTCCAGAGTAGACTACTTCCGAGCCAGCCGTGGCGATCATATGCCAGAAGTCATATTTTAATTATAATGCCAGAATATTATCTTTCGAATAAAGCAAATTTCATGTCAATTTAAAAAATTCATCTTTGTTTTATTCCATTTCAAAGTTTTATAGCCTTATAAAAAAAACACACTTTACAAGTCATTATTCCATAAAAAAACTAAATCTCAAAATTTAATTTTATTTTTCTAAATAACCTTTCGTTTAAAATTATTTATACATTTTTGAGATTATTCATACTAAATTTCAAAATTCTATTTTTTCAAACAAAAAGGATAAGGAATTTTAATGCGAAAATGAAAAAAATTTTCCACTGTGCGCAGACACCGTACAACCAAACCGAACAATAATTACATGTAAGTATTAAAATAGTTAAATAAAACCTCATTTTTTTATAACGTTTTGGAACCGTTAATATTTTCTTTATGGTAGAGAAAGTATATCGACATTAAAGAAATTGACAATATTAATTCAATACTTACAGGAGAGTCTCTTTATTTCATTAAAAGACCCCAACTTGTCCGGCAATTTCGAGGCAAACATGTTCAAACTTTGTTAATATTGTTGTTTTAAAAGAATATTGGAGAATTACCCTCATAGAATTTGAAAAGTAAAAAAAAATTAAATTTTGTAAAGAAAAAGTGCCATAACATTGTAAATTTTCAACCGAAAAACTTCAATCGGAAAACTTTAACCTCGTAGAAGATAAAAAAGTTTAAAAAAAAATTTGAAATTTCAATTGTTATTAACTAAGAAAATCTCTACATATTTATATTAATAATATAAAAAAGTATAAAACCGTTGAAACGTCAAAATCGGCAAAAAAAAAAAAAAATTACCGAGTTACAAATGTTTAAATGCGACAGTCGCAAAAAATACTCTTTTATCGTTATCCAGAAAATTTGTGGGTATATTGCAACTTCTTAACCCGGGTCTGCAATACACTCAGCTTGACTTACAATCTACACTAGGTCACTTGAAAAGTGATTGCAATTTTTAATTTGGTAGCACGTACAAGTAGGGGCGAAAATCAAAAGTTGGAAAATTATTGTCACTCTAATGTATATGTGTGCTTAGGGATTTTGGAAAGGAATGGTGGTTAATGAGGTAATTTTTGGAAACATCAAAAATAACGTGGATTAGGTGGGTCTTAAATGATACAAGTCTCCCGCTACAATTGGGATTTTGAAATTGTTTAACAAGTATTTCTATAGTCGAAATGGACACCGTATTGTTAAATATTTTTACCTGGAATTGATAGATTGAGTGTAAGGAATTAATACTTGGCACACCACCGTATTTCAAACCCAAAATAGTTGAACGATAATCATTAGAACCATCTCGAGGAGGTTGACGTATGAGCACAAAATCAGGGCGGAACATACGAGGAATCTGAAATTTTCAAAATAAAAATTAAAGTAAGTATATAAATAGAATAAGAGATACAAAATAAATTCTTGAAAAATATTGATGTAGTAAAACACGGATTTTTTATATAAACTGTTAGACCTACATTTGAAGAAAAAATTGTATGCTCAGTTAAAAAAAATGTCCAAAATTATAGAAAACATTTCCAATTTTTCGCTTTAAGCAAAAACTCATCTTATCTGAGTTGGTCTTAAACGAGTTTTATTGTATAAATAATTTAAATTTGTAGTATGTAGTATAATTTTTAAAACTTTTAATTGATTTTCTTAATGATTCTTTAAAAACTAAAACAAAAATCACACTCATTTAATAGAATGTCCTACAGAAGTCATTATAGAATAGCAATTATGTATGTTAAATTTAACTCAAAACTCCTATTATAATTTAATTAAAGGCATCCCTACTTACCCTTGAATCTCCTCTATAAACTTCCATTGTTACCACGGGACCAGATTCTGCACTAGCATGTAAGGTAATATCCTTAAATATTTAAAAAAGAAAACAAAAAATATATAAAAATTTCCATTTCCCTGCGACATTGTTACAACTTACCCTAAATTCAGCTTGTTCAACACGTATATCATAATCGCCATGTAAACGTTTGCCACGGAAATATTTCGACCAATCTGTATTATGGTCATCGAGTACCAACAAAGTAAAATATTTATCTTTATTGAATGCTGGCGAACGTGTGGCACTTTGAACAGCGGCACCTTTTGATGATGAAAGTAACAAAATATTGCAACAAAAAAACCAAAAACAGAAAAATTTATTGTTAACATGTTTAAATACATAAAAATTAAAGAAGCTTTGGTAATTTGAAGCCGAGAGAAAATTGTGTTTTTCTTTCATATATATATAGACTGGATTTTAACTTACAGTTGTGTACAAAATAATAGCAGCATATTATTTTTCTAAAAGAATGATTGATATTATACACTGCGTTGCAAAACTATAATTATACATAAATTTCACTAAATTTCCTAACTTGAAAAAAAGTGAAATGGTTTTAAATGTCAAACCAATGGAAAATTAATAATATTTAACAAAAAACAATTAATTTATTTTTTATTTCATTATTTAAAAAGGAATAACAAAATTAATTAGTGTTTCATAACTATAAATCATACATGGGGCTAATGAATTAATTGGATTAATGAAATGATTTCATTAGCATTACATTGTGACATGTTGCGCCGTCTTGTTAAAACCACAGCTCCTGCAAATCATGGTTGTTCAACTGATGAACAAAAAAGACAGTAATCATGGCTCTATAGCGGTCACGATGGCAGATAGACTGATTGAGGCCTTTCTCTACGCTACGTTCAACAGCAGCAATGACTTCTTCTGTACGCACTGTACGACGTCTCTGTGGGTGCATATTATCATTTAGAGTAAACGTGGTGTAAACGTTCCATAGTTAATCGAATTAATTACTTTGATTTACGATTATGTTAACTGTAAAATAGACTTTGGACGCGATACGTACGCAGAACCATGATTTTCAAAATAATTTTGCACAATTTGAAATCGTTGTTCAGGCGTCAGTCTATTTTTGTTGAAATGCCAAACCAAACTAAACATAAATCACTTGACAGCTGACAAAATCGCCGCCAGTTAAAAAAGTGTTGCCAACTTAAAGTTCTATACCTGTATAAAAAACACCCTTTACTTCAATAAAAATAAAAATTTAAACACCTAGATAATAGAATGGAACATTGATCCAAAATGGAACGCTATGGAATGGAACGGGGAACTAGTGGAATCGTAACACCTAACACATATGCACTATCTGTGAGTCCAGTTTGCAAAAAATTTGAACGTTTTTCGATATCTCGCTCAGTTTTCGAGATACTAGCCATTTTATAAAATTACGTTTTATTTTCAATGGCCGGTACCTCCGAAATTAAACGAGATAGGACAAAACGGACGAAATTTTAATTTAATAAGATTATTAATACACACTGCTAATACAAATAGGTTAGTTATGAAAAAATTCCCGAGATTTCATTTTTTTACAATGCGGTCACAGGGTGATTTATTTGTTTTTTTTTATTTTTAATATAAATTTAGATACATTTTTGTCTTTTGTTTTATTGAGCTAAAGATCCTTTATTTTATAATTATAATTATTTATTTCCAATATTTCGTCTTCGCATTGGAAGACTTCTTCAGGGAAAATTTTTTATGATTCAAAAACTTAAAAATAATAATTACAAAAAAGGCGGGAATAAAAAAAAAAAAAAAAAATAATTTTCCCTGAAGAAGTCTTCCAATGCGAAGACGAAATATTGGAAATAAATAATTATAATTATAAAATAAAGGATCTTTAGCTCAATAAAACAAAGACAAAAATTTATTTAAAAAGATCGAAGAAAAATAAGAAAATTTAAATTTAGATACTCCGACAAAACAAAGTTCATTCCCAGTTCAATACAACTTCGATACCTGTAATAAATGTTCTAATACAACTCATTCCCCATTCCATATCGTTCCTTATGTTTAGTTTTTAAATTCCACTTATTCTCAGTTTCATTAAATTTCGTTCCCAATATGAAGCCCACAAATTCAACTCATTGCTAGTTTTATTCCATATCGCTTCGAATTAAAAAAAAAAAATTCTGTAAAAAAAATATGTATTTTTACTTTCCAACCCTGTTTCCAACCCAGGATTCTTTTGTAAACAAATGTTTTTTTTAAACAATTGCAATTGGTTTTTTTATGCATTAACGCAAAATATATTTCATTATCATTAAATGGTAATATTTTTTTTTCATTTTCATTAACTACTGGTAGTGAAATTTCAATGGTAATGAAAGCTTCCCATGTATGATATAATTACACTTAACATATTGTATTAATATTTATAAAAATTTAAGAAACATTTTTTAAAGCAGCAGTTCTAATAATGCGTGAGGCCTCCTTTTTTGAATCAACTCGAAAATTTGAGCAGACATACTGTCTACCAGATTTATTAGAAGTTCTGCCAGTATAGATTTCCACGCATTAACAACTGCTTCTTTTAGATGAAAAACGCTTTCATATTGACGGTTTTCTGTGTAAACTCGATAGGTTAATACTCCCCAAATATTCTAAATGTGGTATGATCCGGAGATCATGCGGTCGATTCCAATACTCTTATATTTTTGATGATAGCCATTTAAGTCTGACGACTTACATGTACTGAGGCATTGTCTTGTTGGAAATCGAATTCTTCTTCGTTGCTATTTTCAATAAATGCCATTAATTTCTCTTCTAATACTTTAATGTACTCGGAAGAATTCATTCTAGTGCTTGGATATGCCAAATCAACCATATCGTGGAAACAAAAAGCGCCCAAACCATTAAGGATCCGCCTACGAATTTTATTTTTGAGAAATATCGTGGTTCCTAACGTAGGTCTCTCCAATAGCTGTTAAAACCATCGGAACCATCAATATTGATCTTTTTCTTATCAGAAAAAATCCGAAAAGAAATTTATAAATCCCATCAACATCGATTATTTACTTACATTACTCCAGTCGGTTTGTAAATTCCTTTTAGCGAGTTCAAGTCGAGCAGTTTTGTGGCGGGGTAATAACCTTGGCACAGACATCAGCGTTTGGCGATTAATTCTCTGGGATTCTTTTAAGAGCCTACTCTTAGAATACTATGTAGGTAAAGACCAGCCAGAAAAACATTGACATTTGTTTTTTACTGTTCAAAAAATTAGCCACAATTGTAGTAAAAATGAAACACATATGCAATAAAAAAATGATTTTTTGCACATAAAATGTTCATGAAATTTGTTCAGTAGACTCCGCACTACATTATTGCCAAATATAGTTAAGCAATATCATCAAGTCTGAATTAGCTGTAGGCCAAAAGCTGAGGACACCTTAAGTCGTGCACTGGTTTTCAAAATCTTTTGAGGTCCATAAAAAAAATTGGTAGTCAAACTGGCCAAACCGAGTACAGGGTTTTACTAACCTTTGGTAGTACAATCGAACCTATACTGTCGAGCCCTTGCATTTTTTTCACTGTTGCACTGTGTTATAAATTAATGTATTCCCAAAGAAAACAAAATTTACATTTAGTGAAGAAATTTTTCGTGTGTAGTGCACGGTTTGGCAGAGAGAAAGTATCAAAGTTCAAATGTCAAAAAATAATTATTTTGAAGGGAACACAAATTTTAACAAACTTAAAAAACGTATTTAAAATTACTAAAAACCGTTGATAATAAATACAAAGTAGGCCATAAGTTATGTCATAGGACACACGGAATTCGATCAGTATACCTTTAATAGCCATGCTGCTAACTTAAAATCGAATTGGCGGATTATAATGAAATTTGGCTAAAATTATGTATTTACCATTGTTAATAAAGCGTTAAAGTTTCAACAGTATGTATCGAAGTTACGGAGCGTTTTCTTTGAATTTCGCTTTTGTAGAAAAGCGAAAATCGCCATATCTTCTTAAGTAAAAACACGAAAAATTTAAGTTTTGAATTGAAATAATTTCTTAATAAGATAAATACTTTTTTCCTAAACTTACTGGTATTCGTTGTTTATTTTTCGAGATAACCTCGAAACTTATGCAAAAAATTATAGAATGCGTCTTTAAGCAAATTTTAGATATATTTTTTTTTGTTATATTTCTTTTATGACTTTCCCTAAATATTCTAGTTAATACAATATTAATTAAACTTTGTATTTAGTAAAGTGTTGTTAGTTGTTTTAACAGATATTTTTTGACTAAAATTGCAGTTATTTTTATTAATAGTTAATATTAACTACACACACAGAGAAAAAATTAGCTATTTACCAACTGAAATTTGGTTACTACTACATAAATTCGGTTATTACCAATTACACCAATTACAGTCGGATGGTGTAACTGAACATTAGTTTTCACAACAAAGTTCGGTTAATTTAACTGAATTTATAAGTTATTACCACTTTTTCAATTCGGTTGTCACTTTATTTCTCTGTGTGCAATTTTTAGTCATTGTTATGAAAAATGTAGTCATCGAATTTTAAATTACATAAGTAGCTGTTTTAAGGAAGAATCCAAAATAATTATTATAATTTTTTTTAAATTATTTGTAAAAGTTGATTCATAATTATTATATGAAACGTTAAAAAAGAGCACGTGAATTTACATGTTATTTCTTATTGAACAATAATAATATTAATAATTTATTGAACAATAAAAACATTAATATTTTATTGAACAATGAAAATATTAAGTTCACAATAATAAATACGCGTAAAGGGGAAACAGATTTGCTCATAATAAACAGGAAGAAAAATTCAATCGGCACATTGTTGGGGCAAAGCGTCGGCGACATTCGATTATGGCAGAACATGGGATTAACCATCTTGACAGTATTGTCCTGTTACCCGCCACTGTTTTCAAAATATTGGTAATAAAAAAATTTTGCACTTTTAAAATAGCTTTAATTAAACACATTTAAAAACCAGCAATATAGATCGGTCTTAGTCTTATACATCATATTTAACTGAGTGAAATATAATAAGATATTAAAAAAATACTTCAAATTGGTTAGAATATTGGTAAAAACTATATTGGCAAAGAATTTTGCGAGTGTTACTGGCAAAACACATGCTTTGCAAAGAAAATAATGTTTTTTCCGTACAATATAGCAATGGTTTGCCATTACTACTTTTTTGGTACGGTTGGCAATTTCTACCTAAGTAATTATAAATTTACTTTTTTCTCATAAAACTTATAAAAATTCTGCCCTTGGTTTTAGTTGTTTCTACGTACATAATGCTCTGAGTGTAGAAATTAATCACTTTGTTAAAACCTTTCTTTCGAACATTTTAATAATCGCGTTAAAAAATGTTTTGATTTAAATAAAATATTTGGTTTTTCTGAATATTTTTAAAAACCAAAAGAGTTTAATATTTTTAAACAGTTTAAAACTTAAACTTTATTTGAAACACCAAATATTTTTTATAAAGTTTAGAACATTGGACAAAATGGTCCTATATAAGAAAAACTGAGGGCGTCGTCAAGTAAACAAATAAATTAGTCTTGTTATACTTGTTCACTTTATATTAAATAACAAAAAAGGCTAAAAAAAAATTCCTAAACTTTTTCTTGAAATTGTTGAAAAATGTATAAATGCCGTTTTCCGGCTAAACGTGTTCAACAATTGCTAAATCAAGCCAGAAAATTGCTGTATTGGCAACATTGTGTGATACATACAACTCGTGATAGACGTATGAGCGATATTATTTGAAACATTGAAAATTAAATACTCATACGCCTAGTATTCGTTTTTCTAATTTAATTGGTCATCTTTTTACACAGTCAAATGTTAATTACATTAAAGTCGAGCAACTTTGCTATAAATAACAAGAGTTTAAATTTAACTACAGAAATGTCCATATTAACCCATAACACCCTACATTTACCAAATGGTAACACAAAACATGCATGTACGTTTGGGGTGATTAGTGTAATGAAAATACCGTAATAAATGAACACGGTTTTTATAAAGTAGAATTGTAAACTTCCACTAAAATGTATTTTTTTTTTCATTGATTATAAAAGCTACATAACCTCAAACTTGCAAGGAAACTACCCAGAAGGGTACACACCGATTTAAATGAATTCTATGTTATGTAAATATGTACAATATTTATATCAAAATTTTGTATTTTTTGTGTACATTACTAAAAAATATGAATTTTAAAAAAAGAATACAATATGTTGGCAGTGGTAACACTTATGTTTCCTATACTAATTTCTTTTTAATATGGAATAATTAAAATCAGATATTTTACATATATTTATTAGAGTGTTTTTTTTTTTGGTTTTTGTTTTTGATTTTGGGCTATCATAACTTTTTAGAAGGTTTTTATGACAATAAAAATAACTTCTTCAATTCCCGCGCGGCGGCTAAAATCGCGATTTTTGGGTACCTTCTTTTGTAGAACAAAAACCGCTAGATATATTTAAAGTCTGACTTCACGAATCGATTCTACATGAAAAATTAGACTTATAAGCAGTTTTTTTTGCCGTTTTATAATGCACCGGATAGCCATTAGGGTGGTTGAAAAAAATGGATTTTTTTATTCTTTCGTTTTAATTTATTAAAGAGGATTCTTACTTGAGAAAAATGGCATACTATACTTATTTCTATTACTACCCGTTAAAAAGTTATTATTCCTTAAACTTTTATTTTTACATACCCACATTTATTTTCGTTTGTTTTAAAATTTTTCCTAAAAAGTTTTGTTTTTTTTGTATTAAATGCTTTACGAAAAAGATTTTATGGTAATCGAAGAAGTTGAGCAAGTGCATAATAATGATGAAGTGGGTGCAATGCACAAGATGACGTATTTCCTTTACGTGATTCCTTTTTTTCTAAGACGCCGTTTGATATTGTAACTCTTCAGAGTTTAAAAACTCTAGTTAATTTTGGAATAAACATCTCATTTATGCTTTTTAATGCAGCTGAGTGGGCAGACCAGAAAAGTTTTTTAAATGCAATTGAAACCTCCAAAAATATTCAATCAACAAGCATTTACACCGAACAACTTGTTGGTAAAATTTCGAGGTTGAACAGTAGTAAAAAATAGAGATAATTTAAATTGTTTACCTCTACCAGCAGTTAAAAAAAGGGCAATTAATCAAATAATTTCTATTTATTGTTTCTAATAATCATTATCAATGTTTTGTTAATAAAATATGCGTACTTTGTTTTTAATAAATAAAATTTACTTTGCAATAAAAATTACAAAACAAAAAAATGTTGTTGTTACTGGCAAAAAAATGTAACGGGTAGTAACAAAAATAAGTATAGTATACCATTTGTCTCAGGAAAGAATCTTCTTTAATTGTGTATATTAAAAAAAAAAAAAAAATTAAAGAATAAAAAAATCGTTTTTTTTCGACCACTCTAATGGCTATCCGGTGCAATGTAAAAGCGTAAAAAACTGCTTATAAGCCTAATTTTTCATGTGAAGTCAGATTTTAAATATATTTAGCAGCTTTTGTTCTACATGGTTTCATTCAAGTATCTTAAACATGGTTTCATTCAAGTATCTTAAATCTGTCAGTTTCACTTAGTGGATATAATTTAATAAGGGTTGATAGGGATCGGCACGCTGGTGGTGTCGCTATTTATATTAGAAAGGGGATATCATACCAAATTAAATGCAGCTCTAATGATGAAGATGAAAACAATGTTATTAATAATAATAATACTGAAAATGATGATCATGAGAATAATTTGGTAGAATACGTATTTATAGAAGTGAAATCTGAAGGAAGAAAATTACTAGTGGGAAGCTTGTACAGGCCTAATAAAAGAATACAAATGAACAATTTTCTTAAAATTTTGGAAAATCTTGAAGTCACATATAATGACGTCATCCTTGCTGGTGATTTTAACTGGAATCTTTTAGCTGATAGCAGCCTTCTCAATATTATGTCTCCACTGGGACTCTTATCAGTAAACAAAACTACCCCTACACACTTTACTTCATCAAGCAGCACTTTAATAGATCTTTTTTTTTGTTAGTAATGAAAGAAACATTTTATTATATGATCAACTTTCTACACCTTGTTTCTCAAAACATGATTTATTATTCATGACCTATAATTTTCACTTGCAAATTCCACCCCACTTGATTACCTATAGAGATTTCGAACACATTAACTACGGTACTTTGGAAGTAGAATTTCATAAAATTAACTGGAATGCAATATATTATATGATTTCTGCGGAAGATCATTAGCTTTTCTTGAGTACAATATATTACATTTGTTTAACCAATCTATCCCAGAAAAAACCAAAATTATAAGCCACACAAAAAGACCTTGGTCTCATCTAGAATTAAAGAGGCTATAAACAAAAGAGACTTTGCATTCTCACGTTGGAAGCAGTTTAAAACCACAGAGTTACATGTCGACTACTGTGCTGCAAGAAGAGAAGTACATAAAATTATAAAACATGAAAAATCCAAATTTTATGCAGAAACATTTTCCTCGGCTCTGGGATCAAAAAAAACCTGGAAGACAATAAGAGAAATCGGTATCGGCAAGTCTGATAATAATGAACCTGTTCCTGTTGATCCAGATGCTATAAATGAAAAATTCGTAAACATTCCTATGGTTGAAGCCGATATTAGTTTTTACAACAATAACCAATACAATCGTGATACTAATTACAATTTTTCTTTTGATTGTGTAAATTATTTCGATGTCATAACTAGCTGTATGTCAATAAAATCAAATGCTGTTGGAGTAGACGGAGTTCATCCAAGATTTTTAAAAATTCTTCTTCCAAATATATTGCCTTTCGTAACTCATATTTTCAACACAGTAATTACTACTAGTTGCTATCCGACAAACTGGAAAAAAGCTAAAATTATACCAATACCCAAAAACAAATCAGATTTTAGACCAATCGCTATCTTGCCCTTTATGTCAAAATTATTTGAGAGAATCATTCATAACCAGATGTCTCTTTTCGTAAGTGATCAAAATCTATTAACTGACCAACAATCAGGATTTCGCAAAAAACACAGTTGCATAACTGCACTCGTAGATGTTGCTGAAGATATAAGATGCGAATTAGATAAACGGAAAACAAATTTTCTAGTACTCTTAGATCATTCGAAAGCTTTCGATACAGTCGATCATAGTCTTCTCTGTTTTAAACTTCGTAATATGTTCAAGTTCTCTACAACCGATACACAGCTGATATCAACATACCTCACTGGCCGGCATCAGTATGTTGAAAGTGGTAATAAAAAGTCAACTTCACTACCTGTGATAAGAGGCGTACCGCAAGGGTCAATCGTTGGTCCTCTATTATTCTCGCTTTATGCTAATGATCTTCCGAATCAACTGCGGCACTGTAAGGCAAGATTGTATGCTGACGATGTTCAAATCTATACCAGTTGTAATTTGTCTGAGATTGAACAATGTGCTGTAACATTGAATGCTGATTTGCAACGCATATATGTATGGGCTACCGCAAATGGTTTAAGTATCAACCCTAATAAATCAAAATACCTTGTTATTGAAAAAAGAAATTCTACAGTCAACAACAATATACCTCATTTATATCTAAATGATAATCGTATAGAAAGGGTTAATTCAGCAAAAAATCTTGGTGTTATTTTTAATAGAAACTTAACATGGTCTAACCATATTGTGGTCGTACGAAGTCCATGCTAAGAACACTCTGGTCCACACAGTATTGCACACCTGTTAAGGTAAGAACACTTTTAGCTAAAACCTACTTAATGCCTATTTTGATGTATGGATGCGAATTATTTGCCAAATGTGATTCCAGAAGCCAACAAAAACTTGAGTCAGTGTTTAACGGTGTTATACGTTATGTTTATGGTGTAAAAAGATTTGATTCTATTTCTTCTTTCACAACTAAATTATATGGTATAAAGTTTGAAGATCTACTTAAAACTAGAGTACTAATATTAATGCACAAAATCGTTTTTACTCAACAACCACAACATCTGTATAACCGCCTTACCTTGTGTAGATCGAATAGAGGAAAACAAATTATATTATTCAGACACCACAGTTTAATATCAACTTGGCAATTTTTCATTAATGCAATTCGTCTTTGGAATCGACTCCCACAAAACAAACAAATAATAAGTAACGCACAGAACTTTAGAAAAGAAGTTTTTATACATTTTTCCAATTAAATAACTTAAATTATTAAATTAAATTATTAAATTAACTGATTATTTTTTTTTCTCTGATTTTTAGTTTGTTTTTACAATTATTAATATAATCATGCCATTTTGTAACTTTTATTTATTTTTTTTTTTTTTTTTTTTACTTTACTTTAATAATGCAATTCTACTTTAAAGAAATATTGTAAACACTGTATTATGCTAATGAAACGTTCTATACTGCAATAAGAGGCTCTTAGTCTTGTGTATAGAATTGAATAAAGATATATCTAATCTAATAATCTAATAATAGAAAAGAAGGTACCCAAAATTCGCCATTTTAGCAGCCGCGCGGGAATTAAAGGAGTTGAAATTTTTCAAAAATAAAAACGCCATTATTTTTATTGTCGCAAAAACCTTCTAAAAAGTAATGATATTCCAAAATCTAAAAATTAAAAAACACTCTAATATTTATATTGATTTTCACTTCTTTTTGCATATATTAAAAAATAATGCAGATATAAGTACACTCCCAGCAAAATCTCAGTAATGGGCTCTCATTACCAGTATATAAATAATAATCAGTAGAATTATGGCGTGCATATAATTGGCGTCATAAACTTTCTTCAAGGATTACGTTTTTGTAAGTAGCCTTAAATATTTGCTTCATGAAAAAATTAATAAAATTTGTACACTCGCTTAACCACTGCATTACAAAAAAAAAAAATAAAGGCTTACCCATATACTTTTCAGTAATTAAAATGTAAGTAGTTGACTAAAACACATTATATATGTAATTAAATAAGTAAAGTAGGGTAAGCTTGACTGCTTATAAAAACGACTTCGTCACAGATACATATTATTGATGCCGAGTTATAATGTGTTGAAATATTAGTTTTGATTATATATCCACTTACGTGGTAATGAAAGTTTGTGCTGGGCTATAAAGAATAGCCTATAGAAATTATATGATAAAAACGGGTTTTTATTGAAAAATTTTGACGGAGACATGTCTTAGTATTGCGAATTTAAAATATATTTATATTTTTAATTAATGTACTCAAACAAACAAAAAATTTTGATACGAATATTGTATATGTTTTACCAACATATCAGCTATAGTATGACAAACATGAGGGCAAAATTTACAGAAAGCATTTTGTATGGAAAAATACAAAAAAAAAACACTTTTTTCGCTACATTTATGAACAATTTTTGTAAATTATATATAAAATTATATATCGTTGAAAAGCTTATTGAAAAATACACAACACGAAGTAAAAATAAGATTTCCTTTACATATAATAAAAACAAGATATTTGGAAAAAAAACCGATATTTTGCACTTTTTGTATGGGAGCATGCCTCAAATCTACAAAATAAAATCCAAAATGAATATAAATTGAATGTGTTCTAAAAGATATGAAGTTTGATATGCATATTGCGTACGTTTTCAACATAAAGATCTCAAAAGGGCTAATGATAGAATTTCGCAAATATCCGATCAAATCCGAAATAGGCCGAAATCGAAAAAAGCAAAAACACGTACCGGTACACATAACCATATAAAGTATCCAAAAATTACTACATCAACAACAAAAAAAGTACACCGGTGAATGCTCCTCTGATATACTTTTCCAGTGATAACACATTTGCCTATGGTTTCTTTGGAAGAAATGCCTATAAACAAAAAAAAAAACCAAAATAGGGTCCTATTTGATACCACTTTTTAACACTTAAACCTTTCAGATGGCACATTAAAAAACAGGTCAAATTTAGATTTATGTCCTTTTTAACATTTATAAGATTCATTGAAATCGGCGTGTAGTTAACTTCCCAGCAAAACCTCACATTACCAAATCAGGGGTAAAGTAATGTATCGCCATAGGGCTTCATGCATTACTTTACACGTTAGTTCACTGATGAATTTTACAGGCGATGAGCCTCAAAGTAACTCATTACCTTGTAGTGGGTAAAGTAACTGGTTACTTATATGGTTACATGGTGGGAAAAAGTAATGTGTCTATAAATAGATTTTCATAAAAAAAATGCATACAATTTTTTTTTTTACAAATATTTTTTTAATTAAATAAATAACTTTTTTTTTATTAAATAAATAACTTGATCATGCTAGGATTCGAACCTGGGGTTTCTGGTATCTAACAATTAGTTAGGCGAGAACTCTACCAACTGAGCTATCGATACATACAATATTTTATTGCTTAACATGTAGATGAGTTGTTGTGCTTCGTGTTTTCGTTCGTGATATCAAAAATATACAACTTACCATTATGCTTACAACAAATCACAAAGTAATTTGTCTATAAATAGATTTTCAAAAATATATATTCATAATTACTTTATGCTTATAATTCATGTATTATGTAATTGATGATCGGTAAGTCATTATTTTATGTTTTGAAGTAATGTAAAATGTAATGAGGTCTCATTACAAGGTGATTGTTCAATTATCGGTAACTCATTACTTCTTGTTGGAAAAAATTGATACAGGTAAGGAGTACACATTACAAGGTAATGCATTACTTTATCGCACCCATTACTAAAGTTTTGCTGGGTTGTTAGTCAAATGCAAAATATATTGACTTTTAAAAGTCAATGTATTAAAAACCGATATATTTATTAAAAATATTTATTTGGAAATACAACTCCAATATTTCAAAATGACTGACTTGTTTTTTTGAAATATATTTGTAGTTACAAATGTTATTTTTATGTTATTTTTATGTTATTTTTATGTTATTTTTATTGTTGTAAACCTGACGGAAAAAGTTCCGATAGAAAAATATATGATTATATTTTAACTTATCTGAAAAACGGCATACAAAAGCTGATCTCATGGTACCTTATGGGATCTAATCTCATATAGTTTGATCCGAAAAATGGGTCTATAAAATGTGATCAAATTATACATAATTTGATACAATCTTATCTAATAACTTTTTTAATTAAAAAATTAAAAAAATTGCAAAAAATTAAGATATCAGTAGTTTCTATTTCAATCTAATTAAGAACTACTTGTATTTCATTTATAAAACATATAAATATTAATTTTAAAAAATAATGTTACATCCAAAATTTTCAAGTAGAAGCCTTACAGATTTTTTCAAGAGCAGAAACCGCACTTTACCCATCCTTGTTATACAAAATTATTGAAAATAATTACTCGGTTTTATGGATCAATACGATATTTTGTTTATGAAGGATGAATCACCCTATGTAGTACTTCATCAATTTCAGATTGTTCAAAACAAATATTTTGTTAACCACAAAACAGGATCAGTAAACAGTGGGAAAAATTACAATCTACCACATACAAATTAATTATGTCTTAACTACTGTTTCTATCTTAATAAAATTTGTGGGAGATTACTCAGAAAGCTCGCGACTTCCACAAAAATTTTGTGATGTTGGCATGGTAGAGAAAAACAGGATAAACTACAGAGCACGAAAGTACCCACTTTTTATACCAAATATTAACCTTATATACGTTTAATTATAAATAAGCAGGAATTACACTAAAAAGTCATTAAAACTTAAAAACCTTCAATGGGTCCACAATGGACTATTATTTGTGGATATATTGGATCTCAATACAAATTTCACCTACTTACGAGTATTTTTTAACTTGTTGTAGTCATTTTTGTAATAAAGTTAGCAAACGCATATTTACTTATGACTTAACGTTTCGCACCACTTATTATTTAGAACATAATTACTACTTATTTTTAATTTCTTTGTAAGCGAGCGATTAAGAGTGACTACTTACAAACACGACCTCGCGACACAAAAATAATGTGTATAGGCTCAAAATTATAAGTTGTGCAAAGCTATTATTTCCATTATATAACCACTTATTTGGTAATTAAAGTTTTTGCTTGGTACACTCACATAACACTCAACCGGTTTTCATCCAACAGAATGGATTTGGTTGCTGCAACCTTCTAAACTCGGTTGAAACAATCGAATACAGTTGCAACAACCAACAATTCAGTTCCACCGCCGAATTAAGTTGTGGCAACCGAATTTACAAGGTTGCAGCAACCGAGATAATTTGGTTGGATGAAATCTCTCGATTTTAATGAGACTGTGTCATGTGTTCTTTTATACACCAAATATAAATGGATCGAGGGTCTTCAATTTTGATTAATTTTTGTACAAATACTCAGGGAGCACATAACATCATCAATTTTTCAAAGAATAGCGATTTTTCACGATTTTAAATTAAAAAGAAATCAAAAAATCTTAAAAGTATGTAATTTTGAAGAGCTCTATATGCGAAAGTTGTTATCGGATTTTTTTTTCATTCATAAAGCATTAGATGTATGTGGTAGCCTTCTTTCACACTTATGCAATAAAAAAATGCAATTTTCAGATGCATTTTCAAACAAGACGTCAAGTTTTGTATCTTTTTTTTTTGCAAAATTTATGCAAAAAAAACTTAATTAGTGAAATGTTTTTATTAAATTTCAACGTTTATTTTCTGAGTGCTGAGTGAAAACAAAGGGCAGCTCTGATACTTTAATAATATATGATAGTATATTCAGATGTCGTCAGCTCTCAGAGGTCGTTAAAACAAGGGTATGTAATAAAAACATCAGTCCAAGTCGATATTTGAAGCAAAACATTTGGTTCAAAAGTGTTCGATTTTCTTTTAAATCTTTTTAATATTTCTTGTGCTCCCTTGGATAGACTTTGAAACCTTTTGTATATATATATCCCAAACTCCATATTTTTCTTTGAAACATTCTATTAAAAACAAAAACGAAAAACGAAGTAATTTAACCTCAATTTTAAACCAATTTTTTCCGTACATTCTATCATATACCAATTCGGCGTGGACCACACTGACGATCTTCCTTATTTCACCTTAATCCGTTGCCCATTTGGAAATTGCAAGTAATTTTTAATGTTTTGAATGTTTTATATTTATTTTAATCGGAAACATTATTTGATTATGTTTCATGAAAAAATTCCCTAAATGAAAAAATCTTTGCTTTAAAACAAATTTCTTAACAGGTTAACAGTAAAAACAAACTTAACAGCCAACTCTACACAGGATTTATATTAAAGTAATAATAATATTTAAATAATATTTGATACTTTTATTGGTATAAAATTTAGAACTGTTTAGTAATTTTTGTAAAATTTGTTTTTGAAATTAATAAACATGTTAAGAAGTTAATAAAAGTTTGCTTTATTCCTTTTTATTTGTAGATATTCTTCTAAAAGAAAAAATCTGGACGACTTTTTCCATCAAAAAGTACCAAGTTTTTTTTTACCATGTTTTTTTATTACACTAGTTCACTTGAAAAGTAATTGCAATTGTTTTTTTTTTTTGTGGCACCATGTTATCGAACAGTTTTTAATAAATTTGATAGATGGTACTAAGTTTTTTCTTTATCACTAAATAAATGTTTGCTTCTACCATACACAATTACTAACCGAATTTTATTTGTAAAGTTGATCAGAAATAGCAACAGTGAGATATTAGAACTATTTGTTAGTTGCTTTTCCCTCTTTTTAATTATCAGTACAATATTTTCGCTTTATTAATAGAAAAAATAGCGTCTTCTCAAATAAATTTTAATGGTTTTGACCGAATTTAACCAATCTTTCTTCAAAGTGCATGATAAAATGAATGATTAGAAAACTCGGCTATTATTTTGCACACAACTGTTTTATGGCATGCGAAATATTTATGCTGAAGTAAGTAGAAAATAAATTGTGTATACCCAATATCGAAGCGCCTTGGTCTCGTGCTGCCCCTGTCAAACTTTGAACACGTTGCAACAAGCTCTCACGTGACTTAGCTGGACTAGTGGGAGCACTTACGCCACGCGGTGGTACCGCTGCTGCTGATGCAGCAGCTGTATTAGCTGCAGCAGTAGTTGCGGTATTTTTACCAAAACTTAGTGAAAAATCTGGTGCCGCACCCTGAGGTTGTGGTGGTATAGCTCCAACACCCGGTGCCGGGGGTGGTGGCATATTTGGTGGTCCACCCTGCGGCACAACACCCACCGGTTTGGTGGGTTGTTCCTGTATGGGTCGGGCTGCTGGTGGTAAGTCATTGGGATCGATATCATCTTGCTCGGCAGATAAGTCTCCCGAGCTAAATCTATATATTATGGCGAATTAGAATGTAGTTGATGGTAGTATGCAAATAGTTGGTTGTGGATGTATACAAAGGTAAGCAAGCGAGTGATCAAGACAAGGATGTATTATCATATTTTGAGATTGAGTTTTTGTAACGCAAGACATATTTTCAAGGACCAAAGAGAGAGAGAAAGAGAAAACAAACAAAGAAAACAAAAAGAGAAATGGGGAAAACCATATGAAATTTTAAATTAGTGGCTAATTCAGCGTTTGAACGGTCTTGTGTTTTAAACGTTTTTACCTTCTCTTCAGGAAATTAACATTGGAAGTAAAACTGCTTTTAAACGATGAGAAATTCAGGGTGCCGGTTTTAGTTTCCTTCTTTATAATTGTGAAAATAATAAACCAAATTTTTAGGATATCAAAAAAAAAAACGAGTAACAGACGAAAGGCAAATAGAGAAAACGAGAGAGAAATAGATAGAAAATATACATTTTACTTATGATAAGAATAAAAGGTGTATTTTTACATATTTTTTTAAAGTTGCATTTAATTATAGTTTTTTTTTTTTTTTTTTTTTATTTTGGTGCAGTTGCTTGCAGAAAATTAAAACAGAACATTGAAATAAAAATTAAAATTATTAAAAAAAAACAAAGCTTTGAAAATTATTTTAATTATTCAAAAAAGAAAGGAAAACCTGACAAATCGCCTACGACGTCACGATTTGTTAATGTATACTTCAAATGAAAATTTACACCAGCAAAGATGGTAAAAATTATTAAAAAAACGAAGCCTGAGCTATTAAGATTTAAATAGATCTTATTTGTAAACTTCTCGGTAAGAAAAGCTTTAAAATTTCATATGCTTTTCATTTTACACAATTGATTAGTATTAGTTTTGTTATAATATATTAATTTTATATAAATTTTCAAATTCGCTATTGAAAAATCGGGAGAATCTGCAGAATGGATGATGAATTTTTTGTTTGTCGGTTAATGTTGGTAATGAATGATTTTATGTTTGTGAGTGCTTTAGCTATCGATTTCGTTGAACACTTACAAAAATGCTTTATTTTGTAAGTGTTTTGTAAAGGTATTACAAATAGTTTTTCTTATTTTTTTCGGACATTTTTGTTTATTAAAATGTCCAATTTTAAACACTTTCTAAAAGATTAAGCATGAAATTAAATTTTAGAAATTGTTCGATATTCAAATAAAATCAACAGGTTTTAAAAACGTTTTAGATTTGTGCTTAATAGTTCATTTCCATTTATTGAACTAATTCGTACTTTTAGTTTATATGTTTCTTCAACAATATTATTGAATTATTTATATTGTTGTATTGGTCAATTGTTTGTTTAACAAATCTGCATAATATGAGAGAAAATCAGAAATGAACTGTTAAAACTTACTGTGCAGATTTGTTAAACAAACCACAGACCAATATAACAATATGAATAATTGAAAAAAAAAATTCTTGAACAGACATATGAACTAAAACTACGAACTAGTTCAATAAACGAAAATTAAAGGAATGAACTATTAAGCACAACTCTACCTCATAGAAATTGTTACAAAAACCAATTATATAGTGATAAACAATGCAATAGAATCAACTGAGCTTTTTTCAAGTTTTGCATTAATTCTTTATATACAAAATAACTACCCCCAAAAATATTAAAACTACCAAAAAGCTGTACAGATTGTTTTTTAAATTCGCCACTTTTTTTTTAATGGTGACGCTTTTTGTTGTGAAATTAGCGATATTGGCATTTTCTTAAATATAAAAGTATATACGGAAAGCTTATGAAATGGTCTCAAATGTTACATTAATTATATATTATGTCTGTTCAGTATGATTGCCTAGCAAAGAGCGTATCAGATATGGTTAAAATGTGTATCGTTAAAAACTTGTTTAAGTACCTTTAAAATGATATCAAATAATGCATAAGCTTTCGACCTTTCCAGTGATGTATGTTGCAATTTCCACCTTTTCTTTATTAAAATAACGCCATAAATAAATCATATTTATAAAATATAATAAAGTTACTGATTGACTCACTGACTGGCCCAACATCGCTCAGCATATACTGCAAGAGCTACAAGCTTGAAATTTATCATGGAGGTCAATCCTCCGAGGTAGACGCCCGCTATGACGGCATTTTTGGCACTAGCCCCCATTACCTAGAAAGCTAAAATTTTCAATGTGTGTTCTTTCGGATATAAGTTTGGAATTTTGCCAGAGAAACGTGTTAAAAATGGGGTAAAAAAAATCACTTGGCCGCCTGGCAAAACCTCTGCATATAGGAACTTGTAGTTTGGTATGTGGGTTCCCAATCAGGAGAAGACTTCTGTATAGAGCGGATTTTTGGAAATTCTTACTGAGAGGGACAAAGAGTTTCCCCGTTGGTGGAGCAACTTAAAATTTGATATGTTTGTACCTTATCATGAGTAGACATCTGTATTGACAGAATTTTTAGAAACTCTTACGGCGAGGTGCAAAAAGGAGGAAGATCTAGTCCTTGGTGGTCTGATCAAAACGCTACGGCTGGGAACTTGAAGTTTGGTATGTGAGTTAATAATAGGGAATACCAATATGAAAAGACCGAAGAGTGGCAAAAGTCTCCGCTTTAGCCAGAAATTATAAAATAAAATCATACGTGCCATCGAATATGAACTAGCTTAGTGATATAATACTTTTTGAATATCTGGCCAGGAACGAAAAAATAAGCGTTAAAATAGGAAAACCTCTCCCCCTTAATGGTCAGGCCGAACCGCTAATCCTGTGTGTGCTTAAAGTTTTAAGTTTAAAACATATGTTCCCTGCAATATATCTTAAATCACTGTTAAGGTACTTTCTGAATTTCCGGACGCGATTTTCGGAAACTCGTGATGGGAGTGGTGAAAATTATCCCCACTGACGGCTTGCAAATACCCTCTTAGATCGAAAACATAAATTTGAAGTATTTGTATGGTCGGACAAGTTCATTGACACGTTATATTTTGGTACTTTTTAAAATAACGTATTAAAATGCGGATTTATTTGGGGAAACGTCTCCCCAAAACGGCCTGCCAAAGGTATAACCTTAAAATTTTGTTCTTAGATTGCTCAGCCAGCGTAAACAGCGAAAAATCGCCGGCTTATGCACACAGCATTAACCGTTGGATCTATTTCCTTTGAAAATCCTATAAGCTAAAAATCTGAAACTTGAAATCACGAAAGCATAAGCGGATAAAATAATTTTTAAAAAGAATTAGTTCCTTAAAAAATAATTCCATTTCCATACCAATATACCGGTAACAATATATCGAGCTTTTCAGCTCGTTTTTCAAAAAGGGCGTGACCAGCAAAAAATCTCACCATTTAAATTAGCGTGAACTTTTAGTGAATGCTCAATTTGGAGTCATTTCGGCTAATTTTATTTATGATAAAAATACAATATTTTCGATATTGACAAAAAAAATTTGTTGGTAGCTACAATATTCCCAGTAAAATAGTAAAATCTTAATAACAGGTTGCAGAACAACTTATATTGTATTACAGTACGTTCTAATTTCTGTTCTACAACCAATTGTATGGAGTTTATACTATTTACAACAAGTTTTTTACCTCCAAACAAGAACAGGTTGCTATATAACTGGGTCTGGGACAGTGAAGTCTTACATTTTAGTTTCAGAAAAGGTTCTATTCAACCGTTGGTAACATAAGCTGTCGTGGTTTAGATTCTGAAGTAACCAGTTCTAAAAAATGTTGCTGGGTTGCATTGCAAATTTTTTAAGTATAACATACATATCAATTGAATTTTCTTCGTGAGAAATAATTTTTGTCTTAAGCAATTTTTTCGTATCCCGTATAGTTTTCGAGAAAATCGAAAAGTTTTAATTTTTGCAAAAAATTTTCGATTGAAAATTTTGGTTTTTATTGCAAAATTAATTTGAGACAAGCCATATTAATAATAAAAAAAAACATTTTTGGTGTTCGGGCTTTTGTGTTAGAGCTTGTTCCGCCAAAGCGTGGACATCGCTTCAAACGACAAGCTCAATTTCTTTGCTTTTTACAATGCTAAACTTAATGGCTTTAGAATTTTAATACGAAAAGCTTAATACGATACTATAACGTGGAAAAAAGCTTGACTAATTTTGACTAGTTTGATAAATGTTTAAAAACGTTGAAAACAATGAAATAAGTTTTGTTATCTTAGGCTCTGTCACTGTAAATCTGGAGACTTATTGTGAATCAAAATAACTTAGTATTCTAAACAATTTTATAAGCTTTCCGATCAGTAATATCCACTAAAAACTGGCGGTGAAATTAAAAAAACGAAGAAACATTTAAAATCTTCACATTTTTTCAGGTATTTATATGACGTTCACGCATAACTGCCAAAACGTGTGGAAAAGAATAAATAACTTTTGTAATGGAATACAGAGCTTAAATAGTTGTTTTAGCAAAACACGTGTGCAGCATTTAGGCACACACAGAGAAATACAATGCCAACCGAATTGAAAAGTGAATTTTAATGGTAACAACTTATAAATTCAGTTAGTGCAACGATATTTACATTAATTTCTGAATATTTTGAGCGTTGCAACTAAAATTCAGTTAAATTAACCCAGCTTTGTTGTGAAAACTAATGTTATACCAACCGAATGAAATTCGTAATAACCGGTTTTGAGTCGAATCTCAGTTGGCAAGTAGCTAAATTTTTCTCTGTGTGTGTGAACGTTTTATTCCACGCCAAATAAGCTTCCAGAACAGTTTCTATTTTAGTTCCGCGGAAAATGTTTTAAAACCTGTTGTATGTTAATTGACTTGAATTGTATGTAAATAATAATTTTTGCAAAATTTAAGTGTGTTAATATTTTTTTTTTAGAAATCGATAACTTATATTACATTTGTCTTTCTAAACATCGGTTTGTTTAGATTTTATATAAAGATGACATTTTACCGCAGAAATAATTGCTTATAGCGGATATAATCATGTGTAATTTATTATCACCTCCATTGTAGCATGTCAAAGTTTCATTAAACTTGTGATAATCGTATTTAGTTTCCGGTTAACCTGAAATCATTCTTAACTTTGGATATAAGTAAACAAATATAACACAAAAAAAGTATCTTCAATTAAAAGAAATTAATGTCACATGAATGTCAAAAGAATGTCTCTAATAACAATTCTATAAAATAAAATGTAAAATGAACTTAATTTCTTACAGAAAAAAATGTGCATAATGTTAAGCAATATATGGTAATATTAAAATACATATCGATGGTCATAAACTGATACACTAACGGCGAATAAACTGATATCACTACAACCGAAGTTAAACTGCTGGAAAATTTCGAAATTTTCTGCGGATTCTTGTTTATCGTGAAATTATTTTTTTGCAAGACGTTCTATGAAAATCCATGGGACATATATATCCCATTGGTCGTCAACGGTCAAAATTAGTAAACAAACGAGTTTATTTCTACTATCTAGTTTACGTCGTATGAAACATGTTTTTCAACGATTTTGGCTAAGCTAAACACGAAGATGTAAACATTTTTAGAACTCGACTTTTGAGTGTAGTCCTAAAATTTTCTTTTTATGTGATATTTCGAAATTGTGAAGTGATACAAAAATTTGGAGACCAGATTTGCAAATCAGAAGATAAAATTCTACAAATATCACTTTTTAAAGATTAAATCAAAAAGAAATTTCTTAAATTTCTATACGAATAAACAATATAAAAAACTGAACAAAAACTTCCAAGTTTTTTACATTTGACGACCAATGGGATATATATGTCTCATATTGTATCAGTGTCCTTTAGCAAATGGAATGAATCAATGCCAACTAACTCAATGTTTCTTGAAATTTTGAGCCCCTATGTCCAATAGCATAGTTTTAATTTTGAGTTCACCCTATCCGGCTCTGACACCATATTGTTCCAAATGGTTGTTATTATCTGGAAGATACTTCGGTCCTTTTTCGATATACATCACACTCTGAAAAATCGGCTGGAAAGTGTAGCTAATACAACAAAAACAAAAAATGGGACACCATTCCATTCGTCATCAGCCCTTTCACACTAGACATCAAACCACGTATTTTGCCAAAACACGTATTTAAGCTATTTATTGTATTCCAATGGTTCTATATTCTTTTCCACTGGTTTTGGCAAAACACGTGTTTTTCTATGTAGTCTGAAGGCCGTACAAGATAAGTCCGTTATATGACTTATATACACGCAGAGTAAAAATATGGTTTAAGTGCAACATGTAATGATTGATTTGTATTATATAATTGTATGATCCTAATGATAATAAATATGGTCCTAATAATCATAATATGTTCTCAAAACGCAGTGATCCTAATATGATCAGCTAAATTGATCAAATTTCCAATCACTGCATGATGCTCTTAAACCATACTTTTTTATCTGCGTGAATATTACTACTACTGCTTTTGTAGGCCTATTTGTCACGAATTAGAAAAAATCTCGAATCAGCTGCATCAATTTATGAACATCGATATTAAGTTTAAAACATAAACTTAAATAAACTAAAAAAAGACAAACAACTTAATTATGCTTGTGATATGTTGTAGCTTATATTAAGTAGTTGGTATTTGTATGATTAAGGATAAATGTATTATCTTACCGGTGGAGGGGCGCAAATTCGCCCACACCCAGCAGTAGCTGCTATTGCACTTATATTGACCGTGAAAACGCGAGCTCACTTTTTAGTGGCACGCTGTTGTTGTTGTTTTAGTTGTTTGTTTATTTGTTTAGCGCTGTAATTGTTGGCCTAGTTGTTATTTGTTGTTAATATCAGTACTTAATTCAGCCGAGTGCACTTATTAAGTTTCACGCCAAATTCTAATCCAAATTTGAAAATAGCCAGCAGCTATTTATGGTGCTGAAATTGATAATTGTAAACAAACAAATAAATAAATAAGTAATATTGAATATTTTTTTATATTAATGAAGTAATCGTGGATTTAGATACACTCAGAGAGAAATGTTAGTTAATATATGGGGCATTCTTTATGAACGGGAGATCCCCCTGTCTAAAAATAAAGTATGACTTATGGAGCCAGGCAATATGGAGCCGCGAGTTGAGATACTACTTACAAGGACGCTTAAACATATGCGAAGGAGTGACGGAATCGGCTTGAAAATTGACACGCGGGGGTTTGGGGTCGCTGAGCTCTTTTATTATTATACATCTTATACAGTATTATACAGCTCTGTGTATCAAGAACAATTTTGAACATAGTGTGGTCTCCTGTTCCCTAAATTTGTTCCCTAAATTTGATTTGTATAATTGCTGAAACTACTTAAAATTAGTTAAAAATTACGTTGAAGAAAAAACTGATGACGCTAAATAGATAAGATAAGAATAGGAATCTTTGAGCTAAATTTTAGTTTGCCAGATTAATTTGATACTTTTATCTATGTAATTACTCTGGTAAAATTAACAAAAAATTTGCTAAATATTAGTAAACATAAATCAAACATACATGTCACAGTGACAAATACACCATAGGGTACACACCGATTTTAATGAATCTTATATACGAGGGCGGACCAATAAATCTGTGACTTTTCGAACTTTTCGAAATGCAACACTGATCCCATCAAGTACCACCTCTTAATAGACTACTTTCAAATTTTGAGCAAGTTCCGTCATTTACTTTGCGTTTAACAGTTGTTCAAAACATACAACCTTGTGAATCATTAAACATTATTTTTTGCGAAAAAAACCGTCAATCAAACCAAAGAAAAGCTTGATAAATACTGAATCATCGATTTCAATGGTAAACAAGTGGTTTACTGACTTTCGTTGTGGTCGCACAAGTACAAATGACGCTGAACGTTCTGGACGGCCAATTGAAGTCAATACACCCGAAAATGTCGAAAAAATCCACGATATTGTGTTGGCCGATCGAAGAGTAAAAGTGCGTGAGATTGTTGATGCCATAGGCATTTTATATGGCAGTGTGGTTTCGATTTTAAATGATCAGTTGGGTTTAAGAAAGCTGTCTGCAAGATCGGTGACGCGTTTGCTCTCAATTGAACATAAGCGTAATCGTGTGACAACTTCAAAGGATTGTTTGGAGTTGTTAACCACAATTCGAATGAGTTTTTGCTGCGTTTTGTAACTGTGAATGAAACATGGAGCCATTGCAATACTCCGGAGACTAAGCAGCAGTCTAAACAATGGGTTTCTCCGGGTGAACCGGCTCCAAAGGAGGCCAAGGAAAGTTTGTCGGCCAATAAGGTGATGGCAACAGTTTTTTGGGATGTACGAGGGATAATCCACATCGATTACCTTCAAAAGGGAAAAACAATAAACAGCGAATATTATGCCAACTTATTGGACCGATTTAACTCGGATTAAAAAAAAAAACGACCCCATATGGCCAAGAAAAACGTTATTTTTCATCAAGATAATGCACGGCTGCAATGGCTAAATTCCATGAATTGGGCTACGAATTGGTACCTCATCCGCCATGATTTAGCCCCAGTGACTATTTCCAAACCTAAATAAATGGCTCGGTGGAAAGAGATTTAGCTCCAAAGATGAAATTATTGATC
This sequence comes from Delia radicum, assembly GCA_021234595.1. Taxonomy (NCBI): domain Eukaryota; kingdom Metazoa; phylum Arthropoda; class Insecta; order Diptera; family Anthomyiidae; genus Delia; species Delia radicum. The sequence goes on along the minus strand of CM037851.1, from coordinate 307,617,729 downwards.
AAACAAATGCCTATTTTATGGACCTCGAAAAATTTTATTTTTTGGAAGGGATACAAAAATTGGAGAAACGTTGGACTAAGTGTTTTGAGCTAAAAGGAGATTATGTTGAAAAATATTTTTTTTTTTTACTAAAAACAACCTTGTTTTATCAAAAAGTAACGGACTTATTGATCCGCCCTCGTATTTAAGAATTTTGGAATGGAAAAATAAAAATATACATTTTGAAAAAATCTTAAGGCTGCAACAAAATTGACTTAAGCCAGGTGTAGGTATGAAACGTAAATAACAATTTTTTAAATTTCATTTTAATTTTGAATTTTCAACTTCGAAATCATAACTTAAATGTTTCTGTTGTAAATATAATACACTAATTGTTAATAAATGTAAGAGAAAGATGGAAAAAATCATGTGAGGAACAGCGCTAGAGGGAGTGCCGCACTTTCGATCTAAGCGACAACGTCATCAACAGCTTCATTTTTTTTTTTAAGAACTCATTTTTTGATCAAGTATACATATTAACAAACCAGAGTTAATAGAAATTGGGAATTGATAATCCAAACAATATGAGTTTTCCCTCATCTTATTTTACAAGTGTAGCCAAAAGTTTTATATCTTAAAGCTTTTTAGTTGGCCGAGTTGCCAGAGTTTATATACGTAACTATATATAACTTCTTAAGTTTTTATTTGTAAAAACAGATCTCTTATGAAAGATTGGATCTATAAGACATTTGTTAGAAAATTATACAGTATTTTTTTCAGAAAGTTTAAAAAAATAAAAAAACGCTATTTTTCGCTAATATTTCAAAAACTACATCTTCGATTTTTCGAAGATTGCATTGAATCGCGATACACATTTTCAATAGACTTTGTACCGCTGATTCCATATCTGGTTTGTAAATTTTTCCATCACGTCACTATTTTAGGAAAACCGCGATTAAAATGTCGAAAATGGCAAAAAACGTTAAAATTAGTAAATGAAATTTGACCACGTTTTTCTCAAAATTGTGACGTGGTGGATAAATTTAGATGCCGGATTTGGAATCAAGGAATCAAAGACGATATAAATCACATAACAGCATTCAACCCAAGGAAGCTTGACGAGGAGTGCACTTTGTGGTGATAATGATTATATTATTTTGTATAATATATCCAAAATTCAGAGATGGGTTCTTCATGGGGGTCAAAAAATATTTAGATTTTAGTAAAAAAAATTAATTTAATTTTCTAAAAAATGTTAAAATGTTCTTCAATAGTTCAGAGTATACTTTTTAAATGGTCTTTTGCGCTCTGAATTCAGAACTTCTCCAAGTCTTCGAGTTTTTGTGATATTGATTCAAAAAAATTCATCTTGGAACAATTCTGAACACAGCTTCGGATTCGGAGTACCAAAGACAATGAAAAAAGTATACTCTGGACTATGGGTCGTGAGTTTTGCGAAATTTTAAATCCGAGTACATATATTAAACAAAATTGAAAATTTTACTTTTTAACGCAAATAATATGAGATTTTCTTTCTAGAATCGAAGTATTTTTCAAACAGATATGGAACCCACCTTGAATTTCGGTTATGGCGTACAAGACAATATGATCTATCACCACAAACTGCTGAAAATAATTAAAAATGCAGTTTTGGAAATATTCTTTCAAACTTTCTCTGAAGAGACTGTATGATTTTCTAACAAATATAATATAGTTCAATATTTTATACGATATAAGATTTGTTAAAATCGCATACAAATTTAAAAATTTAAAGCAGTTTAAAAAATATGAGTTATTTCCCTCACTTCTGATGAAAATATCGAACTTTAAGCCGCTATTCAACTTGAACTGCACCGAATTTTTAAAAACTTATTACAGCACATATATCATAGTAACGATGAATATCCATAGTAACGTTGAATATCCAACGATATCCATAGTCACATATCCGAAGTGCATATCGAACATTTTTCGAATGACTCTAAGACTATAAGATTTTTTAGTATTGAAACATTAACACTTTCCTAAACTAGTACACAAATTCAATTTAATTTCGCTGTAACATGTTTACATTGTTGCTAAAAAAAACTTCAACAATTTCGATTAAGAAAATAAATATTTGTTTTATCAACTTGAAAAATATGGGTTAAATACCAAGTGTTAAAGTATTTCTTGACATTTTGCATTAAAAACTATCTTTTCTTTTTAGTTTGTCGGTATTTCACTATGACATCAGGTCAGTGAACTAGTAGTCACTTTTGTCACATACACACACACACACACACATACATCCAGAGACAAGTTGCAAAAACTACTATATTTATGCATATTATATGCAATACTAACCATAAATACAAACATTCATACATGTCCTTTTTATGTATCACATCCTAGATAGCATTTAGACAGACCACAGAGTAGTTTTTATACTTATATAACTTTATGTAACTTCAATTTCATAATTTCGATATACAACCAACAACATTTGTATCACTGACATAATCTCTGATGATATTCCTCTGACGATGAGGAGGACGATGATGATATCACAATAACGGAAAAACAGTTATAATTCTAAATGCTTTATTTCATATTTCGTTTTTTTTTTTTTTTTTGTTCACTTACCCTTAAGAGGTATAATAATAACAAGAAATGCGAGTGTGTGGGTTTCTGCAGTTGATTTTTCCAAATGTGATGAAAAATTGCAACGGAACGGTAGTCTAGTGACATATAAAACAAACAACAACGACAAAAAAAAAACACCAAAATAATTGTATATCCTTATGAATAAAGTTTTCCTTTTTATTTCATTTCAGTTATTTTTTCGTTGTGTGTGTATATGTATGTGAATCTGTGTGAATGTTTATTGTTCTTATCACTGAATAGAACAGCACAAGAAAACCAACAAAAAAAATTACACAAATGCGCAGCAATACTATGGAAACTCACACTCCCGCAAGTACACAAACACATTTATACGCTCGCTTGTAAATGCCAACAGAGTTGTCAACTTAGGGGTTTTGGATTTATGATTAGCGATTTTTGTAATAGAATAGATTTAGATTTTGACAATGTCGCTAAAATACAGTTTAAATTCAAAACTTTTGCAAATGACTATTGTAATCTCTAATATCGCCGTTGCCGATATAACTGAAATAACGTTACCGACACCAAAAAAAAAAAAAAAATCAGTTGGAATTCGGTCAAAGCCATTAAAATTTATTTACTAGGACGTTATTTTATTTGAAACTACAAATAATCAATTAATACGCCAAAAAAAACACTACTGATAATTAAAAAGAGGGAAAAGGAACTAGAAAACAATCCTATCATCCAACTGTTGGCATTTCAAGTCAACTTTTTCAAATAAAATTTGGTTAGTAATTGTGTACGGTAGAAGCGACCATTTATTTAGTGATAATACAAGACAGTTGGTACTATCTATCAAATTTATTAAAAAAAAATTTCGGTAATCAAAAGTGGTAACTGTGAATACGATTTTCACAACGAATTGTGCCAGATTAAATTAGAGTTTCAGTAGAACCAACCGAATTGTGGACTGCATTGTTTATAGAGCAACTAATGATTGGTATTGGTAATTTTTAAATTCAAATTTAGCACTTAACATTTATAAGCGTTTGTGGTGTTATGGGTAGAGCGGCAGCCAATTACTCCGAATTTCCGAGCTCAACTCCCGAAAAATACAAACGCAAATATTTTTTTAATAAAAATGAAATACTAAAATGTTTACATAGCAAATAAGCCAATTTAAACTAAATGTAATTGTAGCGCAATCAGTTGAACAGAGTACTATTAATCTAAGTACCAATTCTTGAAAAACAAAAAAAGTTTTTTAACTTCAATAAAGTTTTGTGGAACGTAATAGCATTTGTGTGGAATATACTAATATTGAATGAGACACCTGAATATTTAGCATTCACGACCAAAAATATAAAATAATTGAAATATAGTTGTCGTAACAGCCAGAATTCGAATGGCAACGAATTTGGGGTGGAAATACCTAAAAACCCGTTATAGTTCAAATACCGTTGTCGAAGTTATTAAAATAGAGTTACCCTTAAAGTACAGTTACTGGACACAGAGAACAATTTAGCTATTTGCCAACTGAAATTCGGTTACTACGACTCAAATTTGGTTATTACGAATTTCAGTCGGTTGGTACTACTGAACACAACATTTGTGGCCGTATATTAGCAATAACGCGGCGAATGTCGTTCTCCAAGTGGTCAATCGTTTCGGACTTATCGGCGTAGACTAGCGACTTCACACATCCCCACAGAAAATAGTCCAGCGTGGAACTATGCGGTTAACAAAGGTTTACTTCAATAAATCAATTGTGGCGCGAGCTGTGTGGCATGTTGCGCCGTCGTATTGAAACCATAGCTCCTGCACATCATGATTGTTCAATTAATGACCAGCATCGTTTCTAAAGAAGTACGGACCAATGATTTCACCAGTTCATAAAGCACGCCAAACAGTCAGTTTTTCTGGATGTAACAGTGTCTCAACATACATTTGATGATTATCATCACTCCAAATACGGCAGTTTTGTTTATTGACGTATCTATTTAACCAAACGTGAGCGTCATCGCTAAACAAAATTCGCAAAATTCGAACACAACCATGATTTTCAAAATAAATTTGCACAATTTGGAAGCGTTGTTCAGGCGTCAGTCTATTTACGTTGGAATGCCAAACCAAACTAAACATAAATCACTTGACAGCTGACAAAATGCCAGCCAGTTAAAAAAGTGTTGCCAACTTAAAGTAGTGTACCTGTATAAAAAACACCCTTTATATGTTGCTACCATTAAAATACACTTTTCAATTCAGTTGGCACTTTATTTCCCTGTGTGTCGAATAATACAAAATGGCATTGCCATTGAAATACTGTTAACGAAATAACTATAAAATCGATATCGAAATAACTAAAATATCGTTACCCTTAAAATACTCTTGCCGAAATAAATCGATAACCGCATCGTTTCGGTTACCATCCATGCTTTTTAGTATAAGTTGCTGTGAATTCATCCATCCTACATATTAGATTCCAAAAAGAAAAGTTCTTTCTCCGAAAATTAGTCAAGTTGCAAATTAAAAGTAAATTCATTTAAAATATTTCTGCCATGCTGGTTTAAGCTCTCTTGGGAATATTCTGGCTAAAGCAATGATATTTTACGGCCAATACGAAGGTTTGTGTCTAGGATCAAAAAGAACGATCAATGGTTATTTTTTTATTTGAATTCGCATTTAGATTTACTCTACGATTTTATATTTATCATAGAGCTTAAACTAAACGTACACATATGAGGTTTGCAAAGCCAACTGCTGCGCTACATTAAATAGCGTATCGTATTTACATTAAATGAGGTTCTTTCATAGAGGTGCATCTAGGTGCGGAAAGCTTTCTGTCTGCTATTCACTTGGGAATAGCAAGAAGCGATTCCTTTATTGAAAAATCTAAGCAGCTCACTACGTCCGGTTTCTAGTAAACCACGTATTCCCTGGAAATGTCGTTCAAACACCCGTTTGTCGGCAGCTAAAGTGAGAAGGCGGTCAATTGATGCCCGACTGGCAATAATATCAATGCGTCTCGGGTAATTAGGTCACAATAACCGTGACTGAAACTCATTTGATTTAAACTTCACCTGCCTAGAGGTTGTTGGCAGCCCCAACACTAGGATCGCACATTTTAAAATTAAAAGGATTAACGAAACAACACAAATACAAACGGATTTAACGGCACAACCAATTGGCTATCGAATAAGGACAAGAATCGGAACATGGAACGTAAGAAAAGTTGCTAGAAGCTCCAATGGGAGTAATGTAATTATATTAATTATAAGTACATTAACTAAAATAAAAAAAAAAAAAAAAAAAAATTTACATTAAACTTACAGTATTTATTGTCCTCTATAATACGAATAAAATATGAAACAATTTTTTCAAAAAGTGGGGCGAAGTAGGAATGGTTAAATATTAACAAATTTTGTGCTTACTTTTAGTATAGAGCAATTCCATATGAAAACGATCAAAATTGGCAAATTTTTGGACGACCCCTCTCCGATTTTAAAATAAATAGTCTCAATCGATTGCCCAGCAAAAAATAATGTACCTACATATTTTTTTTTTTTTTTATAGTGACTGGTTTAGTGGTGGTGTGCACCACTGTCATGTGACAAAATTGAAGAATTCTTCATAAGGGACCTCATTGAAAGTTGTTAAAAAAAAACTACTAAAGCGATCGCAACGAGTGATAGCTCGTTGGAAAGGTATTGAATCAGGCTTTAATTGAAAAATAAAATTTTCCTAATTTTTCTCAGAAATTTACCTTTTTTCCCATGAAAATTAAATTTTCCCATGAAAATTAAATTTTCCGATTTTCCACAGAAGCTCCTAAATTTTCCGGCTAATTTTATTTTTTTTGGATTCCTCATAATTTTTGCTTTAAGAATCGGCAATAAAAAAATGGGCCCCGACTCCTTGTTTGGACAGGAGAAGAGCATTTAAGAGACCACCTTGTTCTCATTGTTTTTATATTTTTTATAATTGAATTATTTTTAATTATTTAACAAGAAAAATTAGGAAAATTTTATTTTTCAATTAAAGCCTGATTCAATACCTTTCCTTTTTTTTGGATTCCTCATAATTTTTGCTTTAAGAATCGGCAATAAAAAAATGGGCCCCGACTCCTTGTTTGGACAGGAGAAGAGCATTTAAGAGACCACCTTGTTCTCATTGTTTTTATATTTTTTATAATTGAATTATTTTTAATTATTTAACAAGAAAAATTAGGAAAATTTTATTTTTCAATTAAAGCCTGATTCAATACCTTTCCAACGAGCTATCACTCGTTGCGATCGCTTTAGTAGTTTTTTTTTAAAACAACTTTCAATGAGGTCCCTTATGAAGAATTCTTCAAAGCTTAACGTCAAAGCAAACGTCATGATGCTTGTTAGGAATATACCTTAGCCACGTGTTTGATTATTAAGAAGACAAAAATGGAGCAAAATTTATGAATAATAGGTTTTTTGTTAAAGTTCTGCCTATTCTGAAAGCTCCAGCTTTTCTAAAACGTCGGGTTCTGATGAGATATTTAGCCAGATCGAAATATTAATATCAACCTAGCTAATATGTTTGATTTTCTTTATTTTTGTAAATATACGGAGGTTGAAAGCTCGTTTAGTTGAAAATAAAAAACAATTGGTTTTTGATTTTTTATAAAAAAAAGTTAGATGTATTCTATCGATCCAGAACGGATTAGTTAAAAAAAAAAAATTACTCGTTGAATATTGTTCTTTATAAAGATATATTTAAATTTTAAAACTACATGACATGTGAAGAATTTAATTAAATGTATTAATTATTGCTAATACGCCATGATGCTTTAACTTAATAATGTTGAAAAATTTCCAAACGAAAATATTTAACGGATATTTACTATAAAACTAATCCGAGTTACACGAAATTTGCTGGATCGATAAAAAAACATTTAATCTTTTTTTATAAATAACTAAATTTTGGCCGATTTTTAGATAAATTCAGTTTTGACTTACTTTTAAAGTTCCAAACTAGTTCTGAATTAAAAAAAAATGTAATTTTTTATAAAAAAAATATATTGTAAATATTCCAGCATTTACCAAATTTATTTAAATAATATACTAAAAATGACAGCAAAACTTGTAAATTTTTTCCAAACTTAGAATATTCTTACAATAACTAAATATAGGTAATTCGGGTAATAATCAATAGTAGTTATTTTAACTGCTATTGTAGTAATGTTCAATGAGAAAATTAAAACCGACTAATTTAGACAATCATTTCAAAAAACGTAACAACTACCAAAACACTAATTTTGCATTAAACAGTTAATTTTTGTTAGTAAGTTAAAAATAGAAGATTATGTCGAGTTTTTAAAAATTCTCGCTTAGTTTATATTTATTATTATTGATATATTAGTTAGTTTGCATCTCCAATGCAAAAAAATGTTATAACTGGAATACCGTTACAAATTTTGACTTTGCATTTTAAATAGAATGTAGGAAATACAAATTTATTGTAATTAAAAAATACAAATTTATTGTAATTAAAAGAAAAAAATATTTTTAAATTACCGAAAAAATTACTGTTAAAAACAGTAGTTTCTACAACTTTGTAGTCGTTTGATTGTCATTGTTTTTATTGTTTTGTTGCTCGTTTTTATAGTTAATGCATTTAACATTTCTACATTTGTAGTAATTTTAACTGTCATTTTTAGTAATGTCTACCTTCGTAATTTTCTGAGTGCACGCCTAATTCGCCCGCTTTGAAAAAAGTTTAAAAGTGGTTCCATTTTTTTTCTCTCATAGGAGAACAACTACTGCTAGTTCAACATTGCTGCGCTTTGTACTTTTTTTTAGCTGGACAGTTATCCTGAAAAGCAACATATTTGTTTGTTATACTACGTTCATATTGAACCCCAAAATACGTATTTTCGTATTTTTCAAGTTTTCGATTTAAAATTTGTGTGTAATTTGACAATCGAAAACTTGAAAAAATCGAAAATATTTATTTTGGGGTTCAGTGTGAATGTAGTTATAGATCATATGATAGATACGGGAATTTTTATAGCTTTACTTAAATTTAGCTTTTCAATTATTTCTTAAACAACGTAAGCGACCGGTTCGATGCCTTTGGAAGATTAACTCATCTGTATCTCAGATTTTGTTTAATGCAGCATAAAATGTTGTTGTTGTATGTTGACCCTTTTTGGTTTCTCCATGTAGGAATTTCCAAAACACCAGTCTAGGTGGAAATCTACAGTGGATTATATACCAAATTTCAAGTTCACCGCTGTAATGGCTCGGCTATGCCGCCAAGTGAAAGACGTTTCCCCTTCATGCCCCTCGCCATAATTATACAAAATTTCAAATTCATCGCTTTAGCGGTTGGGCCAGGTCACCAAGACCTTTTCCTCCTCTTAACCCCTACGACCCTGACCAGAAATTCAAAAAGTATCATATCAGTGAGTTCAGGTCATTAGCCCTCCCAATAGAAATTTCCAAAAAAAAAAAAGAGAATCGCTAGTAGCAACCGTAGTTGTAGACAATCGAACATATTGGTTATAGCTATCGAATTTTATGGTAATTATCACCGAATTTCTGTTGAGGCAAGCAAAATTCTATTGTCGTATTAGAATTTCTATTGTTTCAATCAACTGATTACAGCCCAAACATTCTATTGACAACTAAAACGGTAGCCACGATCGAGTCTGTTTTCTACTTGTACATTAAGGTTGGGCGATTAATATGGAAGGAAAAAGATCTTAATGGGCGCTTCGCGTTTCTAATTCTTGGGATTGTACTGAGCAAAAAAGTCCACTAGACCATACGTCTACGGTGAAAATCGAGCTTCCCGATTTTGACTTTACGGCAAAAAAGCCCTATTTTGAAATTAAAAATTGACCCCTTTAACCCCACCCACAAATATGATTGATGCATTAATCTGCTAGAGAATCTTCCAAAGAAGAGATTGATACCATAATCTTGGATAAGCTCCTCCTACTTCCTGAGATATGTCCATCCCACACATCGTGGACTTTTTTGCTCAGTACAATAACAAGAATCAGAAACGCGAAGCGCCCATTAAGATGTTCAAATCGCCCCACCCTATTGTACATACCAAATTTAAAGTTCCTAACTCTTGCGGTATAGGCTGGGCGATGTCTAGTGAGCGAGTCAGTCAGTCACGTTATTCTTGTATAAATATAAGATGGCAGATATTTAACTTCGAATAATTGGCAATAAATGTTGATCGTTTTATACAATGCAATCCCCCCCAGGACTATGAATGAAAAAGCCAAGTTCGCCAACTCTACATCAGATGGCGCCCAACCACTGTTCTAAGATTTGGCATCTCGCGCAAATGCAGTATAGCCATATTTGAAGCCCTTCATTTTTAATTACTCCAGTTTACAAATTGGAAAAAAATGTATGTTTGTAAAATGTTTTTAGGCCTCCTAAATCTGGCTTTCCTCCAAATCCGCCAAAATTAAATAGTGCCGCATTCTAAATGAACTGCCCCATGCTAAATGAACTTCAGTATCTTTATAAAAATATGTCCTCTGTGCAAATCGGGAAAAAAATTCAAACACTGGTAGCGACCCCTAAATTTTTTTTCTAAATTTTTTAAAAAATTAGATAATTTTTTTATGATACTTTATCTAATACAGGGTTGTAACGTCAAAAATTCAAAGTCTTTAAAACTAAAAAAAAACTAGTATACATTCGTAGAAATAAACTTGTAAAAATAGCAGAAAAACATTAAAAAAAAGGAGTTAAAAAATACGTTGCAAAAATATTTTTTTTTTTTTGCTAAATATTAGTAAGATAATAATTATTTTTTAGTTAATTGATAATAAATAGCAAAGTACAAATGCTAAAAAATTGTAGAATGCTGATTTCAGAAGCGCAAAATTTTATTTCCATACAGAAAACACTGAAAATTTCACATTTTTGTTTTTGTTTTTTATTTTACTAATATATAACAAATTTTTTACTGATTTTTTTAAACTAAAATTTAGCTCAAATTAGCTTATTTTTGCAGTTTTCCTGTAACGTAACTTTAAACTTATTTTCAGTAGTTTTAACAACAAAATTTTATTATTAAAATTTATTATTATGCACTTAGAATACTATGTAGGTAAAGACCACTGCAAATGTAGTTAAAAACAAATGAAATTTCACTTAAATTAAACTAGCATTGTCATTTGTTTTTTAATGTTCAAAAAATTACTGACAATTGTAGTAAAAATGAACCAAATGTTAGTAAAAAATAAAGAAACATTTATTTTTTTATTTTTTATAAATAAAAAAAAAAACGACAGTAAAAAATGAATGTAAAATCATAAAACAGTCATTTGATGTGGTTTGTTTTTTTAATGAACTGCAAGGTTAGTAAAAATTGACATTTACATAAAATATAAAGAAACTGTTTTTCAACCCAAACAACTACATATTTTTAAAGCAGAAGTTCCCTGAGTATGTTATTTTAAATAGAATACTTTAAAGTTTTCGCTTTAAAGTTTTCCAATTCTTGGTGAAAGGTAGACTTTTACCACGACCCCGATTTTCTTCGAACTTTATGTTAAATAATTTCAGTAATTGATTAGGCGATAAACAAAATTTGAAAAAAGCCTTCATCATATATTTTTCGTTTCAAATATAAAGTATAAACTAAACAAAAAAAGTATGCAAATTAAATATTTTCAAAATTTAAAGAATCTAATTTTTTGTATTGAAATATCTCTTGCTGTATTTGTAGCTTACAGTGCACAGAAGTTTAAGAAAAAAATGGTGTTTTTCGATTAGTAAAAAATACGTCTTATATAATACTTTGGCGATTTTCATAAGTTTAACAGACCGGCGTTTTTTCCCCACCAATAAAAAGTTGACATCTCTGTACACTCACGCTCACTTTACTCACTTACGATTTGACTTCCTTTTGGGTGATACAGAAAACAGTTGTTTTGTTATACCGAGTAATACGATTTATTTTATGTATTTTCTTTAAGTTTTTTTCGATAGTCAAAAAATGGTATTCTTCTTCTTCTTTTGAATTTTTTCACTGAAAATATATATTTGTTAACCGTTTTTTTTTTTTAACGAATGACGAAGTAATTTTTTTTTTTTCTTCTTTTTTTATGTAAATTTATATTGATTTACTATAATTATTTGCTTAAAACCTTTATTTCGTAATAAAACTTTTTCTAAAAATTCAGCAAGAATTTAAGGTTTTGAAGAAGCTTAGACAAAAAATAAGATTTTTTAAAATTCACTTAATATTTTTCCCAAAAAAAGATGTATATAATTATTTTTTTTTTTATACCAAAAAACACTTTTTGCCGTTTGTTAAATTTCTATTTAGAGAATTCAACCTGCTTCTTCGGTGATACAATTTTCACTGAGTTAAATGTATCTTTAGTTTTTGTATTCAACTCAAGAATAGCGATACATTTGCAAGTGCTTTTTTTTGGAAATAATATTGCCGGAGAGTAAAAAGAAATTTAAATCACTAGTGGTACCCACATTATTATCATTCATAACTTAAGGGTTGCAGTTCTTTGGCTATTTTGTTTTACTAAGGAAGAACTGGTCCAAAGATTTGTCATTATTGTCATTGATATCCTTTCTTATTGAAATTCTCATTAGTTTTCTATTGTGATTTTTAATTAAATCACTTTATATAATTGTAATTGGAAATTTAAATTAAACAATTATTTTTAACTTTTGCCTTTAACAGGATAGGACTTGTGTGGTTAGAGGAAAGAGAGATTTTGGAGTAGTGCGCATGATTCTGAAATATATATTTATTGTTATATGTATGTAAAATCGATTCAAATATTTGCTTTTCACCTTTATCATTTAAACAATTTAGGGTATTACATTCAAAACCTTTTTAGGAATTTACAATTTCTTTTTCAAATAATTAACACTCTAACAGGTGAGGCTGAATCAGGGTAGCCTTCATAAAATTTACCACAAATGAGCGTTTTATCTTAGAAATTAATATATTCCGACAGAAAACTAAATTTGCTAAATATTTTGCGAAGAAATTTTTCGTGTGCCGTCCACGGTTTGGAAGCGAGAAATCTTCAAAATCAAAGTTTCGTAAAATTTCAAAAACTAATTATTTTTGAAAAAAAAATTGTTTTCAAATATCTAAAAAACCAACTTAAGTTGACTATATAAAGAGTTTCTTATAATATAATATAAGTAAGATTGAAGCTTTTTCTTTAATAATAAGTCCTTACTATAGTCCAAGGACTCACAGGATTTTATCAGGATTCCTCTAAAGTACATCGTCTTAACTTATAAACTAATAGACGGATTTTTATGAAATTTTGCAGAAAGAAGACATTAAGTACTAATAGCAAAGCGTTGAAGTTTGAACAATATAAATTGAAGTTTAGATACTTTTTCGCATAATTTCGGTTTTTCCAAAAAGCGAAAATCCCAATCAAAATCTTCTTAAATAGGAGCAGAAAAAAACTTGTTTTTCGAGAGTGGTTATAAATTGATAAGATAAATATTTTTTGTCCAAAACTTCTTTTTATATGCTTTGATTTCCAAAATGCACGCTGAAATGTTTTAGCTCACATCGCCTAAATTAGGCAACGATAAACAATTTTGTTGAAGAACCATTTATTTGTTTTTCGAGTGGAACACATGGTATGAATTTCGTTGCAAAACATCGTTTGCCAGTTAGAGGGTTAAGTGTCAATGAAAATGTCCTGAAATGAACCTGTAAACAGAAAAAGCTACAAAAAATTAGTTAAAAATGATTTTGCATAAAGAACTGCTAAAATTAGCAAAAATTAAACTGTAAAATTTACATTTTATTCGAGGTAAGTTTTATTTAACTTTTTAATGGGTAAGGCTGCCTCAGGACATCCTTCATAAAATTGACCACAAATGCGTCGAATAACTAGTGTTTCCAAAAAATCTTGTTTTCGGTGAACCGAAAATCTGTTCACACCGGTTAATCGGTTAAACGCCCTTAATTAAATCAGTATTTTTCTTACTAAAAAAATTCACAAAATGCTTGTAAAAATGTGAAAATGACTCTTCAGAATTTGAATTAATTGATTTATCATTCATGAAAAACACTTAATTAAAGCTTTCTTTACATTGTTATACTCCAAACTAGCCAGCAAAACTTCGGTAATAGGTTGGCATTACCGAATATGTTACCCGGTAATAAGTTGAAGTCCTTAGTCTTGCATTATTTCGCTACTGTTGGTGTTACCGACTGCCCATTAGTAACACCAAATTCACTTGTTTAAATATTTCTATGGTACACTTACAATATATTTTCTTTTACCGATTCAATAAATTTTCTGTTACCGATTTTATGTAAAGTTTGTTTTAAAATGAAGAATCAATTAAAACTTTGGGTATACAAGTTAATAATGTCGATTTGGACAACATATGGCATAACTATCACTTATGGTTTCTGTCAATAATAACAAATATGGTATTTTGGAGGGTAAACATCTGTCATTATAATTCAGTATTCGATAGACGCCAAAGTGTAAACACACACATTTTTTTTAATCGCTATAATAATGTCGAATTTTGTACCTAAAAAATATGTTTTGCGGGAAGTCTGATAACCTTCTTTCATTTGAAGAAAATGGCTGCTGAAAGTTATTGATTGTTGGTAGAAGCTTACTGCCAACATGCACCAACTCAAAAAACTTGTGATCGATGGTTTGCGTGATTCAAAAGTTGTGATTTCGGCACAGAAGGCAAGGAGAGGCCTGGTCAGACGAAAAAGTTTGAAGATGAGGAATTGGAAGCATTATTCCACGAATATTGTTGTCAAATGCATGAAGAACTTGTATTATCACTGGCAGTCACACAACAAGATATTTCCCTACGTTTAAAAGCATTGGGATTCATTCAAAAGCAGGGAAATTGGGTCCCATATGAAGTGAAGCCGAGAGACGTTGAAAGGCGATTTTGCATGTCGGAAATGCTGCTTGAACGCTACAAAAAGAAGTAATTTTTTCATCGCATTGCTACTGGTGATGAAAAATGGATATATTAAGATAACCCCAAGCTCAAAAAGTCATGTGTAGATCCCGGCCAACAAGCCAAATCAATGCCGAAGCCGATTGTCCATGGCGCCAATACCCTTATAGCCCAGACCTTGCCCCTTCTGACTACCATTTGTTTCGATCGATGCAGAACGCCCTTACTGGAATACGTTTTACTTCAGAACATGGTATCAGAAATTGGCTTGTTTCATTCTTTACCTCAAAACCGGAGCAGTTCTTTTATCGCGGAATCCACATGCTACCAGAAAGATGGGCTAACGATGGAAAATATTTTGAATAATGTATCAATTCATTTTGTATTTTTCAAGCAAAAAAATCTACATTATTAACTTGTATACCCAATATATAAAAGTATTAATTAAACTTTTGTATTTAATTGTATTTTCACTTAATTTAATAGGTTTTTAACGTAGTAATATTGTGAGTGTAGAAACGAACTTATTATACACTCACAATATTATTATGTTAAAAACTACCTAAAATACATATGATATTAACTGAAAACGCAATAAAAAAATTACTACGGATTTTTCGGTATATTCAACCCATTTTGATATTTATTTTTAAGAAACAACTTCTGAACTTAATGAAATATAAAAAAAAGAGTTAAATGCGTTAACATTGTTGCAAGGAAGAAAAAAAGTGATCTGCTAATTTTACTGGCAAGGAGAGTACCATCAATAGTGGGAATTATCTACTGATGCACTTCAATTTAAATGAAATTAAGGTATGTCCTAATACAATAAATAAACAAATAGATCACATAAATAAAACTATTTACGTATTTTAATACATGTTTTTTCTATTTGAATTTAATAAAAAATTGGGTTAACATATTCGTCCATGTATTAGTCTTTGGGTATATTGAGTGACAAGTCATACATTCTGATATGTTCATATATGAATAATTTTTGCACATGTGGAACTCCTTATAATTCTATATTTGCCCATATATGGCCATCCTTTGCGAATATGAAATAACATATACTTCCATATATGTCCATATATGAGAACGTTTTTGAAATATGAAATCACATATACCTCTATATAAGAGATCATTGTCCATCATTACCATATTTGTAAATTTACGAAACAATATACGTTCATATATGAACATACTTGTACATAGATAAACTTTTTTAACCGGGTTAACATGGTACGTCCTTATTACAAAATGCTTATTTTCATCCCAAAACTTATAAGAAGTTGCATATACACTAAAAGTTCTATTATTTTCATCTGCTTTAAATGTGGGCATGCTTTAATTGTCATCCACTTTTAAACGACCGAAAAATTGATTTATGTAGTACTTTAACCCTCAGACCGGCCAATTCTTTTTTGCAATGAAATTTATATAACTTGTTCGGCATGAAAAATAAACAGTATGTTCTTCTACCAAAATACGCTTAGAGCGAATCTCAAAAACAAATTCATAAAAATGAAGTTTAGGAATAAGTTATTATTCTTGCCAAGATCCAAAAATTACCCTTTTTGTGTTTTTACTTAAGGTATGGCGATTTTCGTTTTTCGAAAAACGCGAAATTGAGCGAAAATGCACATAATCAATCAACTAATATTTATTAAACGTTAATGCTTTGCTAATTCTACTAAATATTATATTTCTACTAAATTTTATAAAACTCCGTCGATACGTTTTCAAGTCACAGGTTTGCTATCAAAATCCTGAATGTTCTTGGACCAAAATTAGAGGTTTTTTTGAAAAGTTTAAGCTTAAATCTTACTTTGTGTTAACTTTTAACGTTTTCTAGTCAACATAAATATGATTTCAAGATTTTTGAAAATTGTGTTCATTTCGAAATATTTATTTTTTGAAATTTCACGAAATTTGAACTTTAACGCTTTCTAGCTTCCAAACCGTGCACACAAACAATTTTTTCACAAAATATTTTATAAGTTTGGTTTTCTGTCGAAATGGCTTTAGTTCTTATTATAAAACATTTATTTGGAGCACTTACGGTAAATTTAAAATAACCCGCCTGGAAACGGGCTTGCCGTTTAATTTTCACCTTTAAAATAAATTTTAAAATTCTACAAGAGTCTTGTTTTTCAAAATATAAGGTGGCGCAAAAGTAATCCTCCTATCAGAAAATGCTATACATAATACCTACATAATAAAAAAAAAAACATCGGAAGGTTATTTTTGCGCCACCTTATATTTAATAAGGTACACGTATAGAACTTTTAGGGCCATTATTACAACTTGTCTTTAAAGTAATTGTTAGTAAAAGGTAACTTTAGCTAAAGTGAGGAAAAAAGTGAGCTATAATGTTTTTCGTTATTACAACTTCCCAATAAAATAAAATTAATATTTTTGATAATGTGGCAGCAAAATCGATTATTGGTTTATGAATTGGTTTATAAAAATACGTAGTGGCAACGTACCTTTATTTATTTCTTTACAAACAAACAATAATTTGTGAAATTCGGTTGGGAAATTCGGTATTTTCTTCTTTTTCTTTATAGAGCAGAAAATGTGGTAACTTTAAACACATAAAACTTACGTTTAAAGTTAAAGGCAACAATGTCTTCCCTTTAGCTTATGGGTCACTTTTAGCTTAAAGTATACTTATAATAACGAAAAACTAATAATCTGTCAGATAACATCCGAACTTTAGCTATTGGCAAGTTGTAATAATGGCCCTTAGTGTATCAAATTTTTAGTTAAAATTTTTAAATTTTAATTTAGTACAGAATATTAAAAAATTAAATTTTGCAAAATAAAAAAATGTATTACTTTTATACTGAAGGTAATACCCCAGTAAAAAATGTTCGTGTTTCTAGAAGCAGGATAAAACAAATGCGCTGAAGTAAGTGCTTACTATTATGTTGTCGTATAAAAATAAACAAAAAATTTGGTTGAGCTTACTGTTTTCCCTTACAATGATGCAGGTTGTATGCAGCTTACGTTAATCCCTTACGAGGATGCAGGTTGTAATGTAGAAAGTTTCATGTCGTGGATTATAAATGATCTGAACCAGTTTTCCCGAGTGATATCCGATTGTGTTTGGTGTTTTCGAGTATGTTACAAAAAAAATTAGTCATTTCACTGTTCTTGAAGAGCTACTACATAGTGCGGTAAAAAAATAAAATTAATATATTATATCTAAAATTAATGTCTGTAGAATGTACGTAAAATAAATTATATATTATTCATATTATTACTTTTAATCGAAATAATGTTGACATGAAATATGATTTTACTGAAAGCCATGAAATCACAGCTTTTTGTAAGCGCTAAAACCCGCGCTTATTTTGCCCAAAAGTAATGCTTCCAAGTGGGAATTCGCCATATAAAAATCATGGCATATGTAAGCAGGTTTGTAAGGGACTCTTTTTGGCTTACTCCCTTACAAACCTGCTTGCGGGTAAGCAGCGTTTTTTACTGGGACGTGTTTGTAAGTAGTTACCAGAGTGGACATGCCTTTGTTAAAATAATAAAGTTTGTAATAGAGAAATAACCAGTTACCGACCATAACTTCTTATAGAAAGTTTTGCTTTATATGTTTTACCATATGTAAATATTGAGTTAATAATTCAGATTTTTCTGAAATTAGGATAATTAAAAAATATTTTAGGGTAAACTTTCCTGTTTTTAAGTGCCATATTAAAGGGTTAGAAAATTATAGAATTTGTAATTTGACGATCTTTAGGCTTTGTTAAAAAGTTATCACAAGATAATTAGATATAATCAAAGGTATTTGAAACGTTCTTAAGCAAAAATTATAATAAATCCAAAAATAAAAAACTTTCGGAAGTTTTTGTATCCAACCACAAACTGTGGTAGCTAAAGTCTTTTAAGTTAAGTTTAATTCAGATCTGAAAAGTTTTTTTTTTAATTCAACGACGCACAGTATGTAATTTTAAGAGAAGGCGGTCAAAATTTCATAACTTTTTACTGGATTGGTATTTTTTATGCATAAAATGTAAAAATCGACTGATAGGAACAAAAGTTATGGGGAGTTAAAAATGCATTTTAATTTTTTGTTGAGTTTATTAACCGATTTTGGATTTATATACATTTTTAAATACATAATATTATCATTATGTCGAATAATTTATCATTTAGAATAAAAACTATTACAATATTTAAAAAAACTTGCAAAAACTGAAAAAAAGTAATTTTTTTCCCACATAAACGCATTCGTATTCAAAAAGTAAGGAAAGACAGAACATGGGCGAATATCCTTAGTGTATGAATAAAATAATTTTAAAATCTGAGAATATAAAAAAAAAATATTTTTGCCGGCTTCTCAAAATATGAACCAGTGTGCGGCGGTTGTGATCAGTGCAAGTTTAAACGATGTTAATACTTTTGTTCTGTATTGATTTTCTGAGTTTGAAAATGGGTTTAATTCTTGTAGTTTTCAATCGTATTAATAAAAAATGCATAATTTGAAAATATAAAAATCAATTATAATTTTTAACATAACATGAATTCAAATTCGTCAAATATAATTGAAAGAAATGTTTTTATGAAAAACTAAGAAAATGCAATAAAAACATGCATTTAAAGCAAAATAAGTAAGAATGTGCTTTTGAAGCAAAAATTTTAAAAAATATGCATTAAAAATATACATTTAAGACAAAATATGCATTTATAGAATATATAGATATTTTGTTTAATCTTTTCTCAGATTGAAGGAAAATAAACATGCATTTGCATGAAATTCCAGTCCCTGGTTATAATAAAGGCTTTGCTTTTATACTGTGATTCCAAATATTAAACATTTTTGTTTTGTTTTTTTTTTTTTGCTAATAAAATGGTTTATTAAAGTTTACTATTATTTATTGTATGCAATTGATGGTACTCGAGGGCGTTGACGGGAAATGCAGACTACGAATACGCCACCTGGCAGGCAATATCGGAACTATTGTGTTAAGTCTTTAGTTTGCCATTGAGGTTTGTATCGGTGCTAAACATTATGAAGTAGAACAGTTGCTACAGTTAATAAAACTGTTATAATAGTGTTTTATTTTTATATACTGTTAAATCTGAGATGCCAGACTTTTAAAATGTGTAAGTAATTATAATAAAGTGGTATATTACTGGTATAATGAAATTCTGTTATATTTACAATGTTATACCAGGGATGCCAGATGTTATTAGAAAATATTTTAAAATAGTTTTATTCTCTAGTTCAACTGGCATCACTGTCTGTTAGTGTAGCCAGAAAAGTTGAAGTTCATCTGCCCGTTTTGCATTGTAAGATCCCCTAAAACAAATTTTTGAATCCCCAAATGTATCTCGAATTTATGATAACATTTTATTAGGTGCAATGTTTAAACATTTAAAAAATTCAGAAAAGAATGAATTTAGAATTTTTTTGTACAAATTCTTAAGACGTCTAAACTTTTCGTTTTATAACATGACCCTATTAGTCAAATTTCACTCTACACTCATAAAAAAGTTTGTTCAAAAGTCTGTTTAACGTGTTCCAACGCAAACGAAATGGATTTTTCTTCTGATATCGTTTAAATTTGCTATGTAACTAAAGTTATCAGTAAACTCATTTTACTACATGAACAAATTTCAGTTGTACTTGAGCTAATTTGCTCTTATAATTATTAGTTAAAATTTTTGAACGATTTTCAGAATTTGTCTCAAATGTGTGTGCGCTAGTGGATATGTGTGCGTGCATTTTTAAAATAAACATGGTGGTGGCTGTTTTTCAAGTGTATGTACATTTTTTTTTACATAAAAACGACAACAAGCGCTTGTAGATAAAAACATGTTTGTACTTCAGTCAGAACAAAAATGCTAAAATATTGAATTAATAAATAAAAAAAAAAATTAATTACATAATTAAAATAAAATGGTTTTTATTAAAATAAAAAATATATTTATCTATGTGACTATGATTAAATACTATTTTGCTCTTCTCTCATACCCTCCTTAAGGCTAAAAAAAAATAAAGGATACATATTTGCAAACAACCACAGCATCTTTTTTCTCGATGATTTTTGTCTGTGTTTATTTTTCGTTTTCTTCATCAATGTTGTGTAGAATTGTATGAAAATATAAAGGGATGATTCAGCCAGACGTAAACGTAGCTCGGTATAGAAAATTTAATAAGTTAAATAAGAATAGAATATGTTGTGTAGTGTTTGTTATTTGTTATTGATGAAGATAACTAAAAACAATCACAGACAAGAATGATCGAGAAAAAAACGCGGTAGTTGTTTTGCAAATATGTATACGTTTTCTTTGTGCCCGAAACAAGAAAAAATTTTGCATTTAAAAATATAATTAAACTGATCAAATTATAACGTTAGTTAAAATATAAAATATATTTACTTATGTGAATATAATTAAATCTAGTTGTTCTCTTTTTTCGGCCCATTAATATTTTCAAACAATTCTACATTAATAGAGAAAACAAGAAACAAAACAAACAAGTATAGATGATATACAAAAGAAGACAAATTAAACGATATTAAGTGAATTTATATAGTGTTTTCAATTGTGTATTTCATAATAGAATAAAATTAAATAAAATTTGTTTTCATTAAATAAATAATTGGCAAAATGATAGTTATTTCAGCAGCATTGCCAACCGTACCAAAAAAATAGTACTGGCAAGCCACTGCTATTTTTGTAAAACCCACCGTGTTAAAAATTACCAAAGGTAGAAATCGCCAAACGTACCAAAAAATAGTACTGGTAAACCATTGCTATTTTTGTAAAACCCACCGTTCTAAAAATTACCAAAGGTACAAATTATATTATACTAGGAAAACACCGTTTTGACTGCAAAGCATATGTTTTGGCTGTACCAGCCGCAAAATTTTGCCAATATTGTAACCAAGTATTGCAACCAAGTAGAAGCATTTTTTTTTAAATATTTAAATATGATGTAAAAGACGAAGACCGAACTGTATTGCTGCTTTTTAAATGTGTTTTATTATACATATTTCTCAAAATTAATTTAATTTAAGCTATTTTAAAAGTACCACATTTTTTTGAATTACTAAAGTTATGCCAACGGTATCAAGTTCTCTCAAACCAGCGGTTGGCTACTGTTATCAATCGGGTAACAGGAGAATACAGCACAATACAACGCATAACCGACCGTCGCGACGCTTTGCCAAAACTATGCCGATCGTATTTTTCTGGCTGTGATGTGATTGATTTTCATTTCCATTTAACAGCTTTTCTGCCAAATTATTGTACCTTAACTAACTTTTTTACCTAAAATTCAGGTCACCTAAATTTAGCAGAACGTAATTCTCAACTTCATTTAAAACGCTGCTGGAGCAAATTTAGGTACTTTTTTCAGTTGTCGCTGCTGATTTTTCAACTATTTGTACGGGCTTTTTTAATGAGTGTAGAGAGTCATGTCAATTTTTGTTGCGTAAAGATTATGCGCAATTTGCCTTCGGTTTGACAAAGAATAACTTCCTAGGGCTAAGCAAAAATAAATATTTAAGCACGGAAAGCTTAAAAATTTCCAGTATTTTTCATACAAACATTTTTAACGTATATTTTAAATTTTATTTGTGAAAATATTAAATAATTTTTGGAATATATAGGAAAAGTATTAAGTCCGGCTGTCGCTCCTTAATGGTTTAAGATTTTGTCTAAGTTTTATTTTTGTATTTTGCTTTAAATTATGCGTAATCCAAAAATAGTAACCATTTTCGTGTAAACTTAAACCTAAGTTTCTAACAATATAAAAACTAAAAACGAAAACGTAAAAAAATTATAAAAACACAAGAAAATTATTTTTTGAGTTTGGGTTGATCTTGTAAGGCTCTGAGACTATTAGGCTACACTATATAGGTCTCGCTAAAAAAGCCAAAATTTGTCTATTGTTGATCAGAACAAGTTTTGTTAAAATCGTGCTTTTCCTAAAATCGTGGTTTTGCCAAAATTGCAAAAAGTAAAACTGGGACCAATGATGGAAGCCGCCGGTCGTCAGACGGTTAGCCGCCGCCACCGACAGTTTTTTTCTAGCCGACGCCGTCGCCTACACTATCGACTTGAATCGGCTGTCGGCTAAGCCGTTTGACATATTCGACCATAATTCGAAATTTTTTTTTTTCATATATTAATAAACAATTCTTTAAATAAAATTAATACTTTCATTAGACTTTCGACTTTTAAATTCCATACAAAAACTCATATTTTGTGGTTCAGAAAACCGGGATTAGCTTGTATTTAAAAAATACTAGTAAATACCATTTTTATCTATTCGGATTCTCACTCTCACCATTCTAAAGGGTCCGCCATTTAACGTTTTTTTTTTCGATGCCGATTTTGCCAAAAAAATCATCTTTTTAGATGAAGCTCATACTGCATGGCCAGCCGAGGCAGCCATTTGAATGAAATTATTTTCCATTATTAACAGGAAGGATTGTACTTTCAAATAAAAAAAGAAATTTGAGAAAATATTCAGTAGTTTTTTTTATAGCATTTTCAAAAAAAACAAGTTATTTGGCGGACCCTTTATAAGATGCTTGCACAATAAAAATGAAAATAAAAGTATTTGGAATAAATTTAGTTTGAACACCTGAGGTGAATGAGGAAAGTGAGAATAGGATTCGCTATGATTATAAAATTACCACATAATTTAAATGAAACACATTTAAAGCAAAAAAACAAGTATAATTTGTTCCTGTTCCGTGTATGTTTTGTTTTACCACGTAAAGTGAATGGTTTACGAGGTGTCTTCAAATTCAATAAACGATAGTATGTCCCAATCTTCACTTGCCCATTTTATTGCTAAGAAATATTTCAATTCTGTTCAAAAACAATAAAATTTAACACAAATTTTTTTTTTTTGTCTACAAATAATGAATTTCCCCAATTTTGTTTACTAAAATGTATGTAGTTTTTGATTGCTAAATTCAAATAAAAATTTAAAGTGAGATTTGATTTCAGACATCATTGCCAGAGTCGATTGCATATCAACGATATCTTATTATTGCAATAATATTTTAATAATTTATTGAGCTGAAATAATTTTGACAATTGCTTGCTATAATTTTATGGCATGTTACGATGCGGGATTATACTACAAGTTTTTTTAAAACAACTATGTATGTGCTAAAATAATACCATAATAGTTCTCGAATAACGCTTGTAAATTTGATCCCTTTGATCAAGGGATCAATTCTGAAAAATTGCGCCAAATCGGTAAACTCTATCCATCACCGCTTTTTAGCTAAAGTTTCGAGTCCAGCGACAAAAAGTATAAAATAGGATTAAAAAATCAAATTTTATCAATATATCAAAAACAAACATTTTTTGTATTGCATTTTCCCGTAGAAAATTTTTCTTTAAAATTCATGTTACAACAAGTTAACTAAAAATTGATTTTAATTTGACCTTTTTGCATTTTGGGACAAAATATCTGTAACATTTTGTACTAATTGGATTAAATTAGTAATACTAACAAATTTTAACCCAAATAATGTCAAAGAGCCCCTATATTTTTCAAGTTTTAGCGGTTTTTATTTAAAAGTTAGGTAGTCTTTTTTCACTTTTCTAGCTAAAAACAAATTAGCTATTTCTACCCATTTGTAGAGTCAGATTCAGCTTCTTTTCTTCAACAAAAGTTGACAACAGTGTTTGCAGCCCAAAAAAAAATTTACCATGCATTTTTCTATGCATAGATTTTGTTTTTTTTTAAAAAATTTGATTATACCTGCTGTAACATACAAAATTCTTATGAAATTTAATCTTCAGCCGATTCTCAGACGCCGCCGAAACGTTTTCCCTCCTAACCGTTGCTGACTTTATTTTGGCGGCTACGGGCGATTAAGCCGCCGTCGCCCACTGTTTTTGCCTCGAGCCGCCGACGTTTTGTCACGGCTTTCATCTCTGCTCCGGACACAGAAAAAAACATTTCCCATTTTTTTTAATTAAATTGATTTGTTGAAAATTTTAAAAGCTGTCAATTAAAAATTAATTAAAACAATTAAATAATTGCTTAAATTCGCAACTTGCTTAATATTTTTTTTTATTTTATCGCTATAAAGTATTTGGTAAAAAACACAAGATAACACCAACATATTGTTATTGTTTTTTTGTCACATTTATGTTTTTATAAATGAATTATGCTATACATCAGGGGTGCCCAAGGCCTATGCGCTTGGTGCTCATTTGTTTTTGTAAAAACATTTAGCTATAGGCTGTGTGTTTTAATACACATATAGTGCGCTCAGCACTAGCAATACGAAATACACAAACAACTTTGTCTTATTAGTTTTTTTTCGTTCTTCACTGTATACACGCAAGTGCAAAGCAACAACACTTTCGTATGCTTTGCTGGTAAACATTGAAATATTTTTTTCTTTTTTCTTTGTATGTATTGGTTTTTACAACAAAAAATATTGAATAAAAATTAGTTTTTCTTTAAATGTATTGGTGTTTGCTCTTCCATAAGGAACTTTTGGGCACTCCTGCTATACATAATAAGATATGGTAGATCTATTGTCATATACATTCTCATATATAACACAATATGTAATCATATATGGTAACATATAAACTATATAATTTAAGATATAATAATATATGCTGTCTTATATAAAATATTTTTGTGTTTTATATAAGATGTGCTTATATATCGTGTCATATGAATGATATAATTATATATGACATTAAAATTAACAACCCGCGTAAAAACGTTTACATCACGTTTTATAAAAATATATATGTTATTGCAAGCTATTATATGTTTTTGTATGTTTGTATATAACAAATTTTTCCTCTAAATTTTTTAATACGATGCCACATATAATTACATCTAATTAAATATCGACCAATATATAATCTTATATGACATATGCAATTATATATGTTTAATCTAATTGTATACGAACACATATGTAATTAGATATAACTCAAACCGAACTTATATGCTCGTATAATAACATATTGTGTTATATTAAAAAATATGTACTTCATTTTGGATAAAACGAACGTCATAACTCAAAAATTTTGATTTTGTAGAAAACGTGTTTAAAGTTTTCAATTTACTCCCACCTTGAAGAAAAAAATAACGACTTTTTTACACAATATGATACGGGATATAATGAATAATTCTGCGTCATTAACTCAAAAATCATGCTTTTTGAGTTGTGACGTTCTTGAAGTAAATGAGCGATATCGTTCCATACCAGAAAAATTTAGAGCTTCTTTTGTATCAAACTATATATTGCTGCATTTAAAGCCTGGTGGCTGTATATTAGAATGTCCCGAATTTCGTCACGTACTCAAATGATAGGTATTATTGAGCTGTTTAGGGATAAAAACCAAACATTTTTTTGAGGGTACATACTTAAAGTTGCTACCCCCGACCTTCGTAGTGTATTTTTAAAAATTTTGAACAAATAAGAGTTTAAAAGTTTGCAAATGCTGAGTATATTATGGGAAATTCATTTTAAAAATTTACATATATTAATTTTGGGTCCACCACAGCATTATTTAGTTTGAAACAAGTAATTTTATTTATTACTTGTTTTAAATTGAAAGATGTATCAAAATTACTCTATGGAAATCTAATATATATATTTCCAAAAATACGGTCGGTCAGCATTACCAAACTTGAGACCTATTTTGTACAAAAATCTAAGTATTCTTGAATTTTAATTTATTTTTTTATTTTTTAAATAATCTTACTTACCCTAATGTGCATTAAATTTTAAAAAAGAGTTATGCTATAACTTTTTTTAAAACCTTACGTATATGATATGATGATCATATATTTGTATAAAATTGTGTATATTTTCAATTGTGTGTAGTGCAATTTTACCAGACTAAAATTCGAATGAAATTATATTTAGATGTATCACTTCACATACAATCATTTAGTATATTATATCAGGTCAAAGTCCGGATACAATAATATCTGGTTTTTAAATAAATTTATTTATTTGTGTCAGTTTAGATATAAACTGATACAATTAGATACAAAACTGATACAATCTAATATAATTCTATCGGGCCATAATTCGGATAAAATTGTACTGGACATTTATCTAATTACATCAATTATATAGGCCAATATTTCGGATGCAATTTAATGAGATTGCATATAGCATCGCATAGAAATAATGCAATGCAGTGTATATTCTAGTTATACACTGCGTTGCATATCTATTATAACAAATGTATTTTGCTATTTTTTTCTAATATTAAAAAATTGTTTTAAAACTTATAACTGTTTTTAAGAGTGTGATAACTGTTCTCTTATTGTGTAAAATTTAAAAAATTACTTTAAACAATTTAAGAGAAAAGTTGTGGAAAAATATTTTGTTAGTGTTTCCATAAATAGGCTCTTTCTTAAAAGATTCCCATAACATTACTCGCCAAAAGCTGATGTCTGTACCAACGTTATTCCCAGATCAAAACCCAATTGAGAATATTTGGGGAGTATTAATCCGTCGATTTCGCGCAGAAAACCTTCAATATGAAGCGTTTTTTACCAAAAGAAGCAGTTATAGAAAACCTTCAATGTGAAGCGTTTTTTACCTAAAGAAGCAGTTATAGATGCGTGAAGATCTGCAATGGAAGTACTTCGAATAAATCTGGTAGACAGTATGTCTGATCGTGTGTTTCCATAAATTACCTCCTTCTTAAAAGATTCCCATAGAATTACTCGCCAAAAGCTGATGTATGTAGCAACGTTATACAAGGATCAAAACACAATTGAGAATATTTGGGGAGTATTAATCCGTCGACTTTGGGCAGAAAACCTTCAATATGAAGCGTTTTTTACCAAAAGAAGCAGTTATAGATGCGTGAAGATCTGCAATGGAAGTACTTCGAATAAATCTGGTAGACAGTATGTCTGATCGTGTGTTTCCATAAATTACCTCCTTCTTAAAAGATTCCCATAGAATTACTCGCCAAAAGCTGATGTATGTAGCAACGTTATACAAGGATCAAAACACAATTGAGAATATTTGGGGAGTATTAATCCGTCGACTTTGCGCAGAAAACCTTCAATATGAAGCGTTTTTTACCAAAAGAAGCAGTTATAGATGCGTGAAGATCTACAATGGAAGTACTTCGAATAAATCTGGTAGACAGTATGTATGATCGTGTGTTTCCATAAATTACATCCTTCTTAAAAGATTCCCATAGAATTACTCGCCAAAAGCTGATGTATGTAGCAACGTTATACAAGGATCAAAACACAATTGAGAATATTTGGGGAGTATTAATCCGTCGACTTTGGGCAGAAAACCTTCAATATGAAGCGTTTTTTTACCAAAAGAAGCAGTTATAGATGCGTGAAGATCTACAATGGAAGTACTTCGAATAAATCTGGTAGACAGTATGTCTGATCGTGTGTTTCCATAAATTACCTCCTTCTTAAAAGATTCCCATAGAATTACTCGCCAAAAGCTGATGTATGTAGCAACGTTATACAAGGATCAAAACACAATTGAGAATATTTGGGGAGTATTAATCCGTCGATTTTGCGCAGAAAACCTTCAATATGAAGCGTTTTTTACCTAAAGAAGCAGTTATAGATGCGTGAAGATCTACAATGGAATTACTTCGAAAAAATCTGGTAGACAGTATGTCTGATCAAATTTTCGAGTTGAAAAAAGGAGACCTCACGCATTATTTAAACAGCTGCTTTTAAATATTTTTCTTAAATTTTTGTAAATTTTGATATATCAAGTTAATAGGATTTATAGTTATGAAACACTAATTGATTTTGTTATTCCTTTTTAAATAGTAAAATAAAAAATAAATTAATTGTTTTTTTTTTTTTTTGTTAAATATTATTAATAATTTTTAATTCGTTTTACATTTATGGCGGTTAAACTCTGCTATTTTTTTAACTTACGAAATTTAGTGAAGTTAATGTGTAATTATAGTTTTGCAACACAGTTTAGTACATTTCTTGACGACAGTCATATTTTAACGTTTTTTTTAATTTTTATGACATCTTACTTCGGAACTCGAAAGCGTCCGGAGTCTGAAATTTATTTGTGAAAGGCGTGGTAGAGAAGAATGAGTGTATTTTCTACAAATCATAACTACATTGCAAATTTTCAATTTTTTCTGAATCAGACTGCTCAGTTTCTGGTATTGAACCTTCGTCAGTGACCCTGTTTTTTTGAATTTTTGATTAATGTAATATTTTTTATGCTTTTTATTTGTTCGATTGCGTCTATATGAAATTTTCTGTGCAATCACTGACCGTGGTATAGATAAACTGATTTCTAATGCCACATACACTCGCACTACAAGTTAATGCCAAATGCACTCGCACTACACGTTAATGCCACATGCACTCGCACTACACTTTAGACAGAGCGCTTTAGCCCTCTGAGCTATCGTCAGGTCGATATGTTTATGTTTCATCGATTTATTATCGAGTGTGACAGTTATGGTGAATTACATTGAAATTGGAGATCGAAGGTGATTGAGCTGAGATGTTTTTCATAATTTACCAGAAATAAGTTTTGACTTTCGGCATAATATTAAATCTGTTGATCTATAAATTTCAAATCCCGAAACCTTTTGAGTTGTTTAATATTAAAAAACACAAAAAAAAGTTATAAATATCCAAAAATTCCTAAAAATTTTGTGAAAATTCCAATAGATAAAATTCCTAACTCTAACGAAAAGCTGTCCACAAACTGAAGTTAAAATTCCCAATTTGAGCCTAAATTCGTTTATCTGGCAACACTGCTTTCTACAAACAAAACTTAACAAACTTGGCTGAAACCGTGCACAACAACTACATATGAAAACAGTTTAATCGTGACGGTCAACCAAAAAGGTTACAAAAAAATAAAAAAACGCATAAAATTCCAAAAAAAACGGAGTAAAAACAAAGTACGAAACTAAAATAAATATCGAATATTAATAAATATTTATAAAATACAATCAAATATTGGGAAATTGCACAAGTTCGTTAAAGTTTTAATAATAATTTAAGCAAACTCTACATTAAATAAACAATTAAATTCATTGCTTAATAAAATTCATGCATTCAGTATTTGAGACAAAAATATTTCATTGCCATTTTGTAAATTGGTTGGGTTGTTGATGTGTTGTTTACCCGAGTGTAGCTAAAGTTTTCAGTTTTAAGATTGCTTGCGACTGCGTGTGTGTTTGTGTAAAATTGTGTTGGTGGTATACTGTCAAGTCAGTAATGTCAATTGTTAAAAAGTTTGCTTTAAAAGCGTAAAAAAATTATTTAGAAAAGTAAAAAAAATTGTTATTTGTGAATTGGTAAGATGTCTCAGATGATATTTGATAAAATTTTAAACCTAGCTTCAATGTGATTTTATCTTGATATTAAAGTTTTAGAAAGAAATTTTTGATTTAAAAATATAATTTTTCATTTGTCAAAATATATGGTTTTTATTGGTACCGTGAAATAACTCATAAATAAAATAAGTACCACAAAATAAATGAAATAACTCACAAAATGTTTTCATACAAATTTCGACTTATTTCATTGTGTAATAACTTCCAGTGCGTTAGGACTTACTTCGCAATTTTGGTTGGGAGTTATTTCATTATGAAAAAAGGATGTTTTTGTTTTTTTTTATCTATTAAATCATTTATGAATAGGATATACTATAAGGATGTACATTAGGGCGGGTCGATTTGTAGGGAGTGAAAAAATTCACCAATTTCCCTATGATTTCCGTATTCTATGGTAACTCTATCGTTAAAATCGAGTCCCCTACTTTTTGTTGGTAGATTTTTTCCCAAATTGACGTTCGTATGAAATATTACCTACACGTTCACATCCATAACTCAAAAACTATCGATAGGGTTTAATCGCCAGTAGGCGCATTGGAAAGGTGAGCTCATTTTGATCAATTTACAAAAAAAAAAATCTCCAACAATGGTCCAACGGTTCAAAAGTTACGGGCATTTTTGTCCAAATTTTAGAGCATTTTTCCATTTTTTTCATGATTTTGTCCAAGAATATTACTTTCATGGCCATTTTTTTGGCTCAATTTTTTTGACTTACGAAGCTTACGAACCTTACGTTACGACTGGACTGATTTCCACTACCGGAAAGTTGAGCTCAAAAATTGCTGATTGTGAAAATCTTCCGGTATGTAATTTTTATAGCTGATTCTTTACCATTTTTCATTTCAAATTTTACCAAAATTCTGGCTCACTATATAATAAAAGTATACACGCCAATGTATTTCAATGTTAAGTATTATAGCTCTGCCGCATACGGTAGTACATTACTTTTTAAATTTATTACTTGGACACGATTTTTATCACCGAATTTACTTGGAGTTGTAAATACAGTAATTCAAGATAATCCATATTTTGCACACTCAGAAAATATCTTGCTATCTATGTTGTTTGATGATAGAATGGAAAAACGAAACATTGCTATAAAGAAGATTTTACATTACCGAAGAGATATTGTCGACCCAACGGAACTTAGAGTTTATAAAAAATCTCTTATAAACTTTAATTGTACGGAATATACAAATACGATTGATTTAAATGACGATACCATTTTATTCGAACCACCGTTTACGCAAAGTTATTCGTATAAACATTTGGAGGGATATTAAATTACGAAGTGCCACCGTTCGATGATCCACAAATTCCTTTACACATTCAAGGAACGGAAAGACATGTCCAATTGCTGGCTGCCACTGCTAAACGAGTTGCAGGAAAGAATGTAGAAGGCGCTATGGCGACGACATTAGAAAGCCGTACGAAAACACCCAGACTTGAAAGCAAACAAGACTTTCAGAAAAAATAATGTTTTTTTTCACATTTTGTCTTTTACTACACTCAAATTGAATATTTTTTTTTGATAATAGGTTGATAGATACTTTATTATCTCTTAATTTGAATTTTTGTAGAAAAAAAATAAAAAGGGAAAAAAAATCAAAAAGTTGGTTTTATGTGTTATTTTGTTTTAGCAATATCGCATGAATTAATCAACCGAATTCGATAAATTTGGGCTTAAACTCTTCGTTTTGAATTGTTAATTGAATTAAATAATGGATTGAGCCAAAAAAATGGCCATGAAAGTAATATTCTTGGACAAAATCATGAAAAAAATGGAAAAATGCTCCAAAATTTGGACAAAAATGCCCGTAACTTTTGAACCGTTGGACCAATGTTGGAGATTTTTTTTGTAAATTGATCAAAATGAGCTCACCTTACCAACGCGCCTACTGGCGATTAAACCCGATCGATAGTTTTTGAGTTATGGATGTGAACGTGTAGGTAATATTTCATACGAACGTCAATTTGGGAAAAAATCTACCAACAAAAAGTAGGGGACTCGATTTTAACGATAGAGGTATGGTTCCTTCGGCAAATTTTCATGGAATAACCCATAGAATACGGAAATCATAGGGAAATTGTCGAAAAATAAATCGACACGCCCTAATGTACATATTTATATATTTAAAATTTTGGGTGAAGATAGAATTCGAAATGGTTTAATTAATTTATTAATTTATTTTTAAACATAAATCGCGGCTTTATGCAATAAGTCCCTGGTGCAAAAAGTCCCAGTGAAAAAGCTTCCAATGAAATAAATTCTAAAAAAATAAAATAAATCCCGTCTCGAAAAAGTGAAATAAATTCTAAAAAAATGAAATAATTTGCAAAACAAAAATGAAACAAATCCTAGGTTTTGGTTGTTATTTCGTCATGAAATAATTTCCAAAGAAGAAAAATTAAATAACTCCCAAAAATAGCCCATGCAACACAAATGAAGTAAGGGCGAACCGTTATATTCCCCAAAGTCGTATTGCCCAAAAAATGACAGATTGCCCAAATGTCCGCATATCCCCCAAAATTGTGGATGTTAATATGTTATAACGACCAAATCAATGACAGAAAATCCAAAACTTTTTTTTGGGTGCTATGGCATTTTATTTTGAAAAAACTTTTTTTTTTGGGCGTTATGACGGTAAAAAAAAGAATTGATTGCCCAAAATCATAATTTAATCCTTTTTTTTTTAAATGTCATAAGACATAATGTCTTTTGTGTCGCACGCAGAAAAAACTTTATTTAAGAGCGGACGAAGGCCGCCACCCAGAAGAACTTGTTTTTCAAATCAGATGTCGAATCCGTTGAAATCTTATATTTTTAAGACATCAAGTAACATTTATTTCACCTGTCATAACTTTTTATGTCCCAAAATACCAACCCACACCAAGATTTATTGTTTTTTAATGATTATTTTTTTTAAAGTCTATTTTATTAAAAATTTTACGTATATATTAGTGTCTAAACGTTAAATAAACAGAAGGCCAATGCTCTACTCTTTTATTTATAAAAAACAATCAATTAGGTGTTTAAATGACAAAGCTATGACTGGTAAAATTATATTACGTATTGTCTTAAAAATAAGATTTCAACGGATTCGCGGCAGGCGGCTACGCGAAATAAAGTTTTTTCTGCGTGCGACACAAAAAAATAAAATTGAAGCAATTTTTTTAAGTTTCCTTAA
Source organism: Delia radicum (assembly GCA_021234595.1). Classification (NCBI taxonomy): domain Eukaryota; kingdom Metazoa; phylum Arthropoda; class Insecta; order Diptera; family Anthomyiidae; genus Delia; species Delia radicum. The sequence continues at coordinate 307,584,677 of CM037851.1, read as the reverse complement.
AACTCTTTTGCTTGATTTCATGAATCAGCCTTGACATTTAAGGTCTTATGACATTTAAAAAAAATTAAATTATGATTTTGGGCAATAACTTCTTTTTTTACCGTGATAGCGCCCAAATTTATTTTGGCCAAACAAAAAACCGTCATAGCGCCCAACAAAAAATGTTATTTCGTCCAAATCAATGTCGTATTGCCAAAAACAAGAAAATTTTTACAACAACAATTTACATATTATTTTTTTGGGCTTTATGTCGTTTTTTTCTTGGGCAATATGACTTTGGGGAATATAACGTTACGCCTTCAAAATTTGTTAAAGAACAGATTAAGTTAGGTCAATTTAAGATCATCAAAATATTTTGAAAGATACCGTTATAGGAACCGTTTAGAATATTAATAATATTAAAAAAATAATGAATTTTTGAAAATGAAATAACTCCTACTAATAATGAAATAACACCGAACAAGAAAATAAAATGAAATAAGTCCCACGCTAAGTTCTGTTGGGACTTATTTCATTTCGGAATTGCTGCATTATGAAATAACACCTAATAACAAAAATGAAATAACTTCTAAAAAAAATGAAATAACTGCAAAAGAAATTACTTCCAAATTTGTATGAAAAATTTTTGGGGCTTATTTATTTTTTTTTTTTACCTTTTTCACCTGGTAGTTATTGCACAGAGACATAAATCGCTCGCACGATTTTGGTTTAAAATTAAGTTTTTTGCCTGGCAAAATAAAAACCATACAGAAAAGAGGGGCGGTGCGATTCGCATCCGGCTTCCGCGCCAGCGTCGCTCCTCCCTTCTCTATATAATGACAAAATTATAGACTAATTAATAAATTTTTAATAAATTTTTCCAATTATTTTCCATTTTGACAAATAAAAGTTAACAAAAAGCTATGCAAATCAATTTTAATGTTTTGAACTCGATATTTGTGAATTGGAAACTATTTCACTTTTGTTGGGACTTATTTCATTGGAAGTTGCTCCGTTTTTGTTGTGACTTATTATTTAATTATCTCCCAAATATTGGAATTTATTTAATTTTTTCTTTTTCAGTTATTTCACTTTTTAAAGTTGGACTTATTTCATTTAGGAGTTATTTTACGGTACCGTTTTTATTCGTTATTCTTCATAATAGACATGCTTCTTCTATTTGTCAAGCATCTACTATTAAATAAGCCTAATACCCAATAAAAACATTATTTATCCAAATTTATTGGTTAATGGATAATTGTGCAAAAATCTATATTTTTGCCAACATTGCAATGTTTTGCAGAATAATTTCGGCGGTTTCTGCTTATGCATAAACCTAAAAAAGTATGATAATTTCTACACAAAGAAACTTTTAGTGGACGCAAAATAATGAAATGGTTTGTAAACTAATGTAACTTTTTTTCATAAAGCTTACTAAACATTTCCTAAAATTATAGAAGAGCTTAGTACTTTTAACAAAACTAGTTTTTAATGAAACTTTTTATTGAGTGATTGAAACTATTAATTAAAAAAATATATTTTTCATAAAATGTTATGAAACTTCGATTAGGACGATGTCAAGCTGCTTCTAGGCAAAAATTCATTAATATCATGCAGAGAATTATCTCAGTGTATTATCCTACCTACAAGTTTGAACAAAAAAATAAGTTCGTTCTTTTTTTGAATTTTAATGCAGTATAGTTAGACAAGTTCCGATACACTTCAGAAAAGAATTTCTTCATAGATTTAATGAAAATTGTCACTGGAACTCGTCCATTGAAACTTTTCATATAATCAATGAAACAGGCTTCATTAAAGTCAATGTTAATGAAATGTATTCAGAATTAATAAAAATTTTCATAAAACTAATGAATCATTTGTACAATGAAGCATTTACAGAATTTATGAAACAGTATCATACTTTTTTTTAATATTAAGAAGTTGTTTGAATTAATAAAACTCTTCATGAATGTCTTGAAAAATACATTAGAACTAAGCGAATGAACCGCTTCATATGAATTTTTAAACAATTTCATAAAAGTCCAAAATAATAAAGCACTATGCTGAACACTTCAGAATTAAATCTCAAAACTAAAGTTTGAAATGTATGAAAATTAATGGAATTATGAAATTTTTTGAAAAAATTAAGTCATTGCTCTAAGAAAATTTTCGCTAAATTTATGAAGAGATAATTTATCAAATCGAATGAAATTTTTTATGAAACTATGAAACTTTATGGAAAAAAGTCTAAGAAAAATTTATTAATATTAATAAAAATTCTTCGATATAATGAAAATATTCATTGAAACAAAAAAAAAAAAAAATCTATGAAATTGGTTCATTAATATCATGTAGGATAATTCTATCTTCCAAGGCCCTCTTACACAGAGAATTATCTGCAGGTCTGGGAAAAAAATTTAATATGGAGTCTAATATAATTATATCTCATTTGATAAACACACACAAATTTATCCGAAAAATAGGTCATCTGCATGTATCTAATTATATGAAATGAGATATAATTTGATACAATTTTATTCGAGAATAGTCCATATCAGGGACATTAAGTTATATCTAATTGGATATAAATAGTTCTGATTTTTTATAATTCTAGCCGATAGTAGGTATGCTTTTTGTGACTTTCAAACTGAATGATGCTGTTGTGGACCAAGATTAGCCTATGGAAATTTTATAAATGTTTTTACTATAATATGTTCAGCATTAACACACTTTTAAAGTCTTCTTTGTCCAAAAATATTAAAAATACACTACGAAGACCGCGGGTAGCAACTATAAGTACGTACTTCATCCATAACAGCTCAATAATACCTATCGTTTGAGTACATGACGAAATCCTCAAATTTTTAAATTCGGGACAGGCTAATATATAGCCTGCTGCTATATATAGTTTTATTAAAAATTTTTTTTTGTATCTAAATTTTTCATATATAACTATGAATACGTCTAGATATCGCGTTATCAAAAATTAAATACATTTATTTTTTGGATATTACACTATATGTTATTATACAAGGTGGCGCAAAAGTAATCCTCCTATCAGAAAATGCTATAAATTTTGCGATTGGCCCCTAATGTCAGTTCTGTTTTGACATTTGTTTAGTAGACACATGCGAAATACACGTTAATAAACAATGTTACGCTACACTGCTCCAGAACGCGGAATATTGGTGACTATTTATTTGACCAATAATTGGTCGGTGACTTTGGCACAACGTGAATTTCGTCGCAGATTTCCTGGCCGTCCAACTCCTACTGGTGAAACACTACGACGTTTAGCCGCTCGCCTCGAAGAGACTGGCACAACACGAGATGCTGCCAGGTGTGGCAGACCCCGGAGTAGCCGTTCTGTAGAGAATATTGCTGCTGTAGCCGAGGATGTCATGGAAGCGCCGTCGACATCGACCAGACGACGTGCCACGCAAATGGGTATCAGTCGACGGTCTTTACAGCGAATTTTGGTACAAGATTTGAAGATGTTTCCGTCCAAAGTCCAGACGGTGCATCAGCTGTTAGCTGCTGACCGCCAATCGCGTGTAACATACGCTCAAGCCATCCTTAATCACCACCAAGAGGAAGATGATTTTTCATCAAAAATAATCATGAGTGGTGAGGCCCATTTCCATCTTAGCGGGTACGTAAATAAGCAAAATTTACGCTTCTGTGGCACTGAAAATCCGCGTGTAACCCACGAGGAGCCATTACACCCGCTCAAAGTCACTGTATGGTGTGCTGTTTTCGCTGGAGGAGTCATCGGACCTTTTTTCTTCGAAGACGTCGCGGGCCAAACGGTTACTGTGAATGGTGAGCGCTACAGAGCAATGATTGTTGTTGTTTTTGCCGCAACTTGATGAATTGGATTGGAAAACATGTGGTTCCAACAGGACGGTGCAACGGCTCACACTGCACGTGCCACAACCGATATGCTGAAGGATGCATTTCCCGGGCGCCTAATCTCCCGTTTTGGCGATTTGCACTGGCCAGCAAGATCGCCTGATTTGACCGCTCCAGACTTCTTTTTGTGGGGCTTTTTGAAGTCGCGGGTTTATGTCAACAAGCCTCAGACTCTTGCAGCTCTTAAAGACAATATCCGTCAAGAATGTGAGGACCTATCGCAGAAAGTTTTGGCCAAAGTGATGGAAAATGCCATAAAAAGGGCTCAAATGACAATCAACTGTGGCGGCGGCCATTTACATGACATCATATTCTCGACTTGATGTAAAAAAAACTAAAATACCAAATAAAAATAATCCACAAGAAGAATTAAAGTTTTTCATTTTTTTTTTAAATTACAACCAAAAAACATCGGAAGGTTATTTTTGCGCCACCTTGTATATAAGTTTGATTTGGGTTATATCTATTTATGCATGTATTCGTACATAATAAGATTAACCATATATAATTGTATATGTCATATACGATTATATACTGGTCGATACGTCATATAAAAGTATATATTGGTATTAAAAAATTTAGAGGAAAAATTTTGTTATATATAAACAAGCATAAACATACGTATTCACATATAATAGCATACAAGAACATATATATTTATAAAAAATTATGCATAATTATATGTAAAAATTTTTACTCGGGGATCCCTTTTTCGGATCAATGTATGTGCTTTTATATGTGCTTATATTCTAATTATATTAGACTCCATATTAAAAATTTTTCCCGGGTAAGCGTATAAAGTTTAAATTTAACTGGACGTTAAATTTAAATTGGGCTCTTAACAATTGGGCCGTAGACCCCTGTATACAATTTCACAAATTTATTTTCACTGCATTGAATAGTATCAAATTATATCAAACCCAATGTAATATAATCCATTTATATACAATACGATCCACCATTTTTCGAATCAAATGGTATTTCAATTAGATATAAATCTATATCAAATTTGATACATCTCTTTGTTGCCTCGTATTAAATTTTTTTTAATCGGTATACGAAAGTGTAACAAATGATAACTAGATAATACGTTAAGGATTACAAATGCTTTCTTTTGTTTATTTTGAATTAAAGCTTAGTATTAATTTTTACAATATATGCAAAAATATGCAATTAAATTGAAAACATGCAAAGAATGCGTTAAAATATGCATTTGTAGCAAAATATGCAAAAACAAACATATATAACAAAATATGCTACAACAAATCGATGCCATTTTGTTGCAAATTCTTGGCTTCGGAAAACTATTTAGTCAAAATCGATTTTGGGCCATTGACTACAAACTTGCATTTGCATGAAAGTCGCTGCCCTGTTTATCAATATTTCGAATAAAATACACCTTTTAGCGTCTTTAGATCTAGTACCAGAAAAAAATCACTAAATTAACATCACTGGTGATGTAGTGTGTGCATTTTATATTTCAAACATCTTTACTGGTGTCGTATAGTTTCAGTACCTATGGCTTTTTTTCAGCGCTTTGCTATTTTAGCCAAGATCAAGTTTTTGTATATTTCATATTTTTTCTCAGTTAGTCACAGAGAACTTTGATAGAGTAATAAAGTTAAGATTGAAACTAGCAAAAATAACAGAAAACAAATGAAAAAAAATCTATTATACACACATGGCTCTGACTCTTCTAGTTTATCTAAAATTTATCAGAAACTTTTTGGCATAAACAAATTTGTTTATTGTTTTTAACCAGAAAGACATACAAAAAATTGTCAAATGTTCACATAAATTGTTAAAATTATTCAGTTAAAAAGAGAGTAACTCATTTTTATTTTTGGTATGCTGAAAATCGTTGGCCATATTTGTAAGAGGTAGCAAATAAATTTTATATTACGTATGAATAAATTCCTACATTCAAACACATTAGGGTTATAACTTTTTTCTTTTTTTTTTAATTTTTTACCTATCACCACGTGATTGGTGATTGATAAAGTATTATACTTTATTTATATAAATCACTATTGCGGGTACTATTGAAATAAAATCCTCACTCATGAAGTGCAATTTACAAAAACTATTTTTTTTTATTTTTTTGTCATTTGCATTTGTGGACGAAAAGATACTACACAAAATATTTTAAAGTGCTTTTTAAATAATGTGCTAGCTGTTCTGCCAAATTGAATACCCATAAAGCGAAAAACGTAAAAATCTGCTTTTTTATCAAAACATGCGAAAATCGTAAAATCTGAAAGCTGCTGTAAACTTGAAGTTTATGTGGGAACTTTTTCGAGAAGAGCGAAAAAGTAATTTTATGTCTGTTTACATTTTTTTTATGGACTTTAAGGATAGAATTGGTAAAATTTAATATATCCAAAAAAAAGTTATAACCCTAATACCCATACAATTTTGCATGTGTGTTCATATTTTTTTTTTTTTTTGTTTGAATACAATTTTAACTTGAACGAATAGTTTATTCATTCATTATATATTATGACATCAGAGATGTTTGACATTAATGATTTGTTAAATACAAAAATTTCAAAATATCGAATAAAAGAAATATATTTGTTTATAATAAATGAATTGCAGCATTAAATATATTTTTTAACAAGACATTGTCAAAATATTAACATCAATACTAAAAAATAAATTTACAAAATAAGATGCGAAAAAAACTAAATTTGCTTGTTGGTTTGTCCGCACAACCACTTATTTTATATTTATAGAATTTTGTCGTATATTCTACATTAAAATTTAGCATTCTGAACCTTTTTTTGCCTACAATTCTAAAGATCATCTGATGACTCATTATTTTCTCATCTCGTATGCAGTTCATATCTGTATGTTGTGTTCCTTTATACAAAAAAATTTAGTCTGTGAGTTTATTTCAGTACTTTTTTGCCTCGTCTACCTGCGACGACAGTCAATTTAATTGAATATGACGCCATATGAACAAATTGGTTGTAATCACAATGGTTGCGAATACTTAGAATTTGGCATCGTTAAAGGAATGAATGAAATCAATTGTGTTTTGTTTTTATTTTTTTATTGTTAGTTTTTTATTTGCTCAAAGATCTTTTATAAAACGTGAATATTTTTAATTAGAATTTTAAATATTTATGAGTTTATTAATTTTTTGGAATGTACAAAAATCCCAGTTAACATTTTAAATACTTTTGCAAAAAAAAAAAAAATCTAAAATTAATTTCATTACCATTATAAAATCAAACAAATAATGGATGATACCTTTTAACGTATAAGTAATATTAAATTAAATGATATATTAATCATACGCCCCTACCACTTTTTGTATTACAAAGTTTACAAAAAATTTCAAATTGTAACTAATAGTTGGTTACATACTATAACTAATAAGGCGTTCTTTAAAACACGAAATTTCGTTCAATAAATTTCGTTACGAATTCGATGATCTTTTTAAAAAAATTATCCGCCATATTGGATCCGCCATGCTAAATTCAAGTTCAACCGAAGATTCGTATTCAGCTACCCGGAGAACTGCCACTTTAATAATATGTAACAAACCCGATCTTTTTTCATAAAATCATCCGACTTATTGGAGCCGCCATTTTGAAACTTGATAATCAAATGTCAAATTCGCATTCAACATGCCAAAAACTATTGTATCGCAATTTCAAATCCAGTCCAGAAGCTTTTTTAAATCATATGCCATATTGGATCTACCATTTTGAATTTAAAAAATCTGATGTCAGATTCGTTCAGTTGAGCGATTCCAAAAGCCCCCGAGTAACAATTTTTAAGCCGACTCCGTCACTCCTTAACATATTTAAAAGGTTTAGGTTTAGGTTTCATTGGTCAGGCTTCGACTCCCGCAAGTCCTAAGTCACAGGTGGGTATCAGCCTGTCATGGATATCACGTTCACGCAGAGAAAAGAGAATCATATTACGATAGTTTAAGACCATCATGTTATGATTGCAATGCCTAAAAACGATTCTAAACGTCGATAAAATCCTCTTCGGTAATCATAATATGATCAATCAGAACCATATATATGACCAACCAGAACCATAATATGATCAACCAGAACCATATATATGACCTTTAGGATCATAATATGATAATTTCGTGTTCAATCATATTTTTTTCTGGATGTTGGATCGACTCATATATGAAAACTGTTTTCATTGAGAGATGGTCAAACGCTACTACAGATATTAGTCGGGCACGATAAATAGATTTTAAGTAGAGTTAACTGTCGTAGACTTACTGGCTTGATAACGGGACACAATACTTGTGCTCGTCATATGGCGAGGAAGGGCATTGTGAACAACCCACTGTGTGTGTCAATTCTGGAGGATGAGGTCGCGATGGAACATTATGTCTGTGAATGTCAAGTAGAGATATTCACCAAAATTTAAAGCCATGAAATAACTATGTACTTCAATGTCAATTTTGAACTGAAAGGGTACTGCCACACAGTGCTTTATCCCCATATAAGAAATCGACAAAAACAGAACGAGTTTTCGTATTTGTGTGAAAATTGGTAAGCTGGTTTCTTTTGTTAAAACTAGAAAAAAACCTAATTTTCGAGAAAATCGGCACAAGGGTACAAACAGCTCCCAAACATCCTAAATTGTGAATTTTGATCAAAGCTACAATTCTCAAAATATAAATTGGCACAAACAATATCCAATTTATATTTTGATCGCAGCAAGTTCTTGTATAGCTGTCATATATCCTTTTTCATAAAAATGTTATAAATCCTTTAAAAAATATCCGATTGTTATACTTTTTTTTTAAATTTTGTCAAAAATATAAGAGTTTTTTATAAAATAGTTGCAAAAACCCAGCAAAATTTTTAGAACATATTACCTCTGAACCTGTTCTAGAACAACTTCTTTTACCACCGGTTACATGGAACCGGTTCTAGAACAGGATCCTGGGAGTCGAAATGTAAGGTGTCACTGTCCCAGAACCAGTTCTATAACTGGTTTTAGAACCTGTTCTAAAGAAGGTTTGGAGGTAAAGAACCTATGGCAAATAGGACAAACTCCATATAAAAAGCACCAGTTGCAGAACAGAAATTAGAACCTTTTAGAATACATTATAAGGTATTCTGCAACCAGTTATTCGGATTTTACTATTTTACTGGGAATGTTTAATTAAATATGTTAGTTTTAAATAAAAGCTATAATTATCCTTATAATATTTAAGAAATTAGCTATTTTTTTCCAAAAAGGAATCAGTTGTATTTGTACAAATCTTCAGTTCAATGGGAGCAAGGACTTATATTGCTGTCATATATAATTTTTTTCAAAAAAGGCTATAAATCTTTTGAAAATCATCTGATAGCAACATATTTTTTTATTTTATCAAAATCATAAAATAATTTTTTTTCCATAAAATAATTATACTCGTATAGCCTGCATTTTGTAAATTTTGAATAAAAGATCTTTCCTTCGAAAAAAAACTTTCAGATTTTTTTTAGAATATAGAACCCTTCATTACTATTGTACTTTTTATCAATTATTTCACTTATTTCTGATTTAACAAATTTTTGACGATTTTTTTATATTTAAACGTTTTTCATGCACTACCTCGATTTTTACCAATTTTTTTAAATTCCATTGTTTCTGTCTGAGCTCAAAAAGATTACAAACACAAATATTATCATCTAACTAAAAATATTCGAACATCAATTTTCTTTGTTTAAGATTGTCGTAATACCAGCCGTGGTATTTTTACCTCAAAATTAATTGATAACTTTAAAAAAATATTTCTGGGAACAATTGTTGCAATTTTCAATAAAACAGTTTAATTTAATGTAAAAATTATTCAATTCAATTGTAAATTTATCAATTATTATAAATTCAAGATCTTCTGTGTAGATTTAATTAAAACATGTTTAATATAAACGCCATTCTGATGATTTTATGACGTATTTCATTAATGAAATTATAAGTATAATGTATAAAATTATACTTATGAGAATGAAATAACAAAAATATATAAAAAAAAATTTGTTTTAACAATAACAAAATTGTTTTTTTAATAACTTGAAATTGATCTGCTATTCTGTTAAGTATTTACCTGTTTAGAATTATTATATAATAAATGATCGGAAATTGTTATCATCTAAACCACAAACCTATAATATGATGAAAAAGTAAGACAAATAGTTTTTAAACATATAATTTGAAATTAATACTAGGAAATAATTCTCGCAAAACCATATTAACCAAATACATACACACACGCTTGCGTATTTAGCCAAATACATATTAAATGCGTACATGAAAAAAAATCATCTGTACTTTGTCTACATACATTATTTGTACATTTGCAATGAAATTAAAATTAATGCAAAATAAATTTTAAATGAAAAAAAAACTATATTTTTGTTAAGTAGAGTTGGTTTAGTCATATTCAAAAAAAAAATATTAAAAAAAACATAAACACATGCATTGAATTGTTAAATATTATTTTATTTTTTTATTGAATTGAAAAAACATGTAGAATTTGTGAAAAATAATAAAAATATAATTTAGTACGCTTTAGTAAACACAAGCCAATACATCTGTTAAAACTTCTAACCGGATTTTTTATAAAAAAAAATACTATCTACTATTTACAGCAGCAGCAACAAATAGCAAAAAAAAAAACACAAACACAAAAAAAACAAAAGACTTAAGAAACAAACCTGCAATGCAGTGTCAACACAAAACCAACAAAAGAAGGTGGCAGGTGGCCACAACTGTGCAACTACTTTTAGTCACATTATTAGTTAATAAGGTAAGTTTTTTGTTATTATTTTCTATTGTCTATTATTTATAATTTTATAATTGACTTATATACCTTCATACTTTTCACATGCTTTCACTACAAAATAAAGCGATTTAGAGATAAGATTTTCTTTTTTTTGGAATTTTTTTTTGGGTGTAAAAGAAAAGGGGATTTCAAAAGTCAAACTAATTTAAACAGTATCTTAAATACAATTGGTTTTAGTATAAAATATGAGTGTTGATTTCTTCGTATTTGAAAGGCATTCATACTTTTTCTAAGAAAAGCACACAAATTGTAAATTATGAATCAGGAAATCACCGGCAATTTTTATTCTACCCGGCTGAAAATTATCATATATGTGCATGTATTGGCATATATGATTGCATTTATGAGTCATATATGAACATATCTAACGTATATGGAATCATATATGGGCTAATACATCAATAGTTGGGGGGTCATATATGAAAATGTATAACACCATATATAATCTTATATTGCATATATCGTTCCATATATGGCATATATATTCATATATTATTCCATATATGAATTGAATTTTCTTACCCATGTGAAAATTGATTTGTATATGAACATATATGATCATGTATGGGCTTGTATATGACCATATATGGGAATAGCTTGCCATATATGTCCATATATAGTTCACTATATGACCATATATGGTCTCATATATGACCATATATGTACGGATCCGAAATTTGAGAGTATATGGTCGTATATGATCATATATGAGCATATATGGATCATATATGTGCATATATGAACATATATTATCATATACGACCATATACCCTCAAATTTCGGATCCGAACATATATGGAAATATATGAGATCATATATGGTCATATATCGAACCATATATGAATATATATGACCAGCTATACCCATATATGATCATATACAATCCCATATATGATCATATATGTTCATATACGATTCCTTTTTCACCTGGGTATTTAAATGATAGTTGTCCATATATGAAGACCCATATATTTAGACCCAAACATTGAGGGCTAGATTTTTTCTAAATTATACAATTATAATTCTAAATTAAATTCCTATATGAACGAGTTTTAGAACGCACATTGTTATGAACTTAGACTTTTACCACAATAATCTTAATAACTTTGAATTCAAAAATTCTAGTCTTTATATGTAATATTTTATTTTGTTGTAAAGATTGATTAAATATTGCATTCAAAGATATTTAAATGTAAAGTTCTTAAGATTTAATTAAGCTTTGATACAGTTACGGACAAAAAATAGGGTAACTTTTTGGTAAAGCAATTCAACGTTAAAAAAGACAACAAATTTGGTGGGGAAAATTGCAATATTATTTTTAGATTACAGTAAAACAACTGTTTATGAATCCTTGATTTCAAAAATGGTGCATTTAAGGTAGAGACATTAGTTTGTCTATTAGATATAGTTCCCATTGCGATATTTTAAATAAAAAATGCAAGGGTTATGGAATATTTCGTACTATTTGCATACTGACCCTATTTTTTCGTCTTTTAAAAAATGGAGTCAATTCTATAGTTTGTTATTTCCCTTGAATTGCAACAAAAAAGTTGGGATTGCTTCATAAAATAACGAGTTGTTGTACTATAGTCTAAAAATAATATTGCAAATTTCCATATCAAATTTGTTGTATTTTTTTTAAGTTAAATTGTGTTACGAAAAAGTGACCATATCTTCCATAACTGTAAGAATCCGTATATGGTTCCATAAATGTTCGGATGCGTAAATTCTGGGTATATGGATACATATGGATATTCATATATGCTCTCATAAAAATATTGTTTCTAGTTGATCGTATATTTTTTATTTTTTAACCAAACATATGAGCAATATTCACAATCTGCCTCGTAAAATTCTGCCTTAAAAACAAATTCGAAATTAAATTAATTGTTCCTCTTTTGAATAGAAGCACTCTTATGCTACAACACCATACAAAGTTAATTTTTGCTCGGATCGTGAATACCGACTGTGTTATTTTTTTACTAAACTAAGTGTATTATAATTTACATGATTCTGATTAATTTATGAAGATTGTTAAAAAAAAATGAAGGACACGCTCAATATAATCTTAAAAACTTAAGATTTAAATGTCTTCGAATGAAATGCAATGAATATGAAAAATTATTCAAGTTCGAGGCCATACTCTATATTTCTTCATTCGGATATTGTCCTAACAAATAATCTATAGAGTATTTGTTTTCAAATTTATTATTTGACCCTTTCAGGAATGTGTTGATAGATCTATTTCGGGAATTTTCTAGGTTCCCATCATTTGTTTATTCTTTATTTTAATTAAATCTTCTTCAATTTATCAATAACATGTACATAAATTGAATTATAATACATTTAGTTTAATAATAAAAAAAAACCAAATTCGGTATTTACGAGTCTCAGTAAAATATTACTCGGTCTGGTATTGTAGTATAAGAGAGCATCTATTCAAAATAGGAACAAATAACATGAGTACAGCTAATGTGGTTTGTTAATAAAATAACAAAAAATGCTTTTTAATTCACGATTAACTACAAAAAACTAATTTATATGAGCATATTCATTATTGGCATATATGAGCATTAGGGTGGGGCGATTTGAACATCTTAATGGGCGATTCGCGTTTCTGATTCTTGGGATTGTCTGAGCAAAAAAGTCCACTAGACCATACGTCTACGGTGAAAATCGAGCTTCCAGATTTTGACTTTTTAGCCGTATTTTGTGAAAGTAACAATGGGATGGTGATAACTTTTTTGGACAAATTCTCCCCAGGGGTTTTCTAATGGCAAATATTGTATTAATGATAAAAAAACTATTTCAGTTCAATTTGGTAAAAAAAAACCGTACGCACCGACAGCGATTTCTAAAATGCCTTTAATATATATTTTTAAATTTTTTTTAATAACAATTTTTTTAAAATATGGTTTATACATATGTAAGTAAGCAAACTTGGAAGAAAACTATTCCATTGACTCGAAAATGGACTTTACTATTGAAATCAGCATGCCTTAGTTATATAGATGTGATGGTCAGACGTTGAGGCATCAAAAAAAAGTTTTTTTTTTAACTTTGTTTGATTCGAAATTTTAACGCGTTTGGTGCGTACCCTTTTTTAACGATAGCGAAAAACTAAAAACGCAGTTCTTAATATTTGTCCATGCCCTACACGATTTTATCTGGGGAGATTTGATATTTGCAAAAAATGCAAAAAGTTATTACCCTAATGGACATATCTCAGGAAGTAGGAGGAGCTTATCAAAGATCATGGTATCAATCTCTTCTTGGAAGATAGCCAAAACATGTCCAAAAAGTTGGCCTATAATAAGCAGTATTTGGACTTGGAGTAATCCATTTTTTTTTAAATCACTAAAACCGGGGTAGTTACTCATATTAGCAAACATTTCCTTATCATTTAATATTTAACATTTAGTATATTATTATGAAATGTTTCATTAATAGGAAAACAACTTTTCATTGGTGAAATATTTATAAAGTTTTTTATAAATACAATAAAGCTCTTTTTTAGAATGTATACAATTATTTTAAGCAGGGACCGTAATCATTATGAGTTTTATAATAAAAATTACACAATAATGATTATGTTATGAGTTTTAATGATTTTCTTCAATGGTAATGATTATTTTTGAGTAATAATAAAAAAAATCAGCAATAATCATTATTTTTGAGCAAAAAAAATAAAACTCAAAAATAATCATTATTTATGATTTTTATTTTTTTCGCTCAAAATAAAACTCACTTTCATGTAGGTGTAAATATATATACATATTAGGGTGGGGCGATTAGTATGGAAGGAAAAAAATCTTAATGGGCGCTTCGCGTTTCTGATTCTTGGGATTGTACTGAGCAAAAAAGTCCACTAAAACATACGTCTACGGTGAAAATCGGGCTTCCAAATGTTGACTTTACGGCAAAAAAGCCCTATTTGAAATTAATAATTAATCCCTTAAACCCCACCCACAAATATGATTGATGCATTAATGTGCTAGAGAATCTTCCAAAGAAGAGATTGGTACCATAATCTTGAATGAGCTCCTCCTCCTTTCTGAGATATGTCCATACCACATATTGTTACTTTCACAAAATACGGCAAAAAAAAGCCCTATTTTGAAATTAAAAATTAACACCTTAAACCTCACCCACAGATGCATTAATCTGGTAGAGAATCTTCCAAAGAAGAGATTGATACCATAATCTTCGATAAGTTCCTCCTACTCCCTGAGATATGTCAATCCCACACATTGAAAGTGAGTTTTATTTTGAGCGAAAAAAATAAAAATCATAAATAATGATTATTTTTGAGTTTTATTTTTTTTGCTGAAAAATAATGATTATGGCTGATTTTTTTTATTAGTACTCAAAAATAATCATTACCATTGAAGAAAACTTTAAAAATCAAAAATTTAAAAATCATGACGGATATGCAAAGATTGTCAAAAAATAATAATAATGGTGCAATAAATTTTTTTTTATGTCTCTTCTAAGTGATTGATTTTTTGATTCAAAAAAACGAGCAATAATCATTATTTACAGTCCCTGATTTTAAGGGGTTTACTCTCTTTAGTTTTTTTATTTTGTTATTTTTTTTTATTCCACATTTCAATAGTTTGAACTTTTTTGTATACACTGTAAAATGATGGCGAAAACTTTGAAGAATGAATACAGTTACAGCTTGTTAAACAAACTAATTGCCCTATATTTTACATGCGCAATATTTACTTTAAATGCCTTTTTCTCAAAACAAAATATTGAAAATCGGGTAGCCTTAACGGATGGACCGATTTTTAATCTGTTTTTTTTTTTTTGTTTTTGTTTTGTAGAGTACTAAGGAGTGAGATCGAATAAATCCTAACACAGATTATCACTTATAACTTTTTTTATGTTTAAAAGTCAACTTTATTTGAATCAAGTTATCTTTTAAAAAGTCGCCAGATGATGTGTATAAATTATTAGCGAAATCGAATCATTACTTTGTTTACAAATGGACTTTTAACAAAAAGTGAAAACTAAAAAAGTAGCATTTTTACAAAAAAAACCTAAAATTTCGTAGAAAAAAATATGCTTAATTGTTCAGAACTCAGAAGAATTAAATTATATTAAGATTCTTTTTAAATTATCGATGTAGGCTACAAAGCAATACAGTCACTATTTTTTGGAAATGGTCTGCTCCTATCAATTAGGGCACTAAAGATGACAAAAAAACTCCTTTACTCACTTTTTGTTCAGCTTCCATTTGTAAACAAAGTAATAATCCGATTTCGCTAATAATTTATACACATCATCTGAGGACTTTTTAAAAGATAACTTGATTCAAAAAAAAGTTCACTTTTAAACATAAAAAAGTTATAAGTGATAATCTGTGTTAGGATTTATTCGATATCACTCCTTATAAAGTAAGACCCTAACGTAGAGCCATTTTTTAAATTGTCCCTAGTTGTTTTTTGAAAATTAAAAAACTACGATTTTTTGTTTTAATTTTTGAGTTTTTCCTCGTACTATTTTAATGCCAATCAGAAATTTAAAAATCCGGCTACGTTAGGGACTAGTGAATTTATTCGTGTGTAAAAAAAATTAAGAATTTTATTCTCATATGAGTGGTACCCGATTTTGCCTTTAAAAAAAATCTATAATGAAATGGCCACCAGGGTTGCCATGGTAGTCAGAATTTCAAAATATAATTTTTGAAATAATATTTAATATTGTGTTTTTCTTTCACAACAAGAATTTTTTTTGTTAATTGTTTTTTTGTTTATAATTGTTTAAATATTGTTGTGTATATTGATTTCTGAAGAGTGTACACTGTACATTTTAATGATTTTTGTAACTAAATTCAAACTTTTAAAGAATTGTTAAAAGACATCAATTTCGAATGTGTTCTAAGTTGAGCTACTGACCAAAATTTTAACATATCATTGTTGTCCCTTGTTGTACAACATTTATTGTGTTTTTTCTTTTTAATGTATTTAAATTTTAACTGTCAATAATTAGGAAAAACTATCATGAATTAATGTCATTGCTGTCGCTTTCTAAAGATTTTATTTTTTTCCAGCTTTTACTATATCATTATTATCTCGACATCAAAAAAAATTACTAAAGTTGAGAACATTGTTGTGTTTTTTTTTTTCTTACGCTTTTTTAATATAATGAAGTTCTTTCATAGAGTGTAACTATTTATTTTATTGATTTTTTAAATAAAAATAAAATTTTTAAAGAATGCTTAAAAGACATGAGATAATAATAGGTATCGTATGTTCTAAGTTGAACTACTGACCAAATTTTTAACATAGCATTGTAGTATTTTATAGTACAACATTCATTATAAGTGGTTAAAATTAACCTAGATCTCCATATATTTGCGAAATATGGTCATATATGATCATATATTATTTCACATGGTCCTACATATATGGAGCAAAATGAAAGCTCACAAAAAGTCGATGCGGGTCGATTATGATAAAATGTTGCTGTAATGCATAGTACACTCAAAAAAATAGTTAGTATAAAAGTTATAAAAACGTCTTGTAAATCAAGTATATCATTTCTCAGCAAATTTTTTGCTGAAATTGTGCTTTCAGGTAAAATTTTAGTTATACCAACTGTATTAAAATAATGTTTTATCAATATTATATTAATATTTTACTAATTTATTTTGCTAAAAAATTGTGCTGATAAGCACCTCATTACTGTGGCGAATACCATATTGGAAGATATACCCAGAATCAAGAAGATGTCTCGGCATGTCAAGATATAGTAGAGAAGAAGAAAACGATACTCAAAAGTACAACTCTTGCAAGACATATAAAAAAATAAACAATGGAAGGTTTTTGTATCTGTTTTCCATACAAAAGGATGCTAGCAATGACAATAAATATGTGGATTAAAAACATTTTAATTTTGTGTTGTCACCGGCTTATCAATGTAATTGTCTATTAATTAAATTAAAGATAAACTATTTAAATTTCATAAACATTAAATGTGTATTTATAAATTAAATCTTTAAAGTGATTATTAATGTAGTGTGGTCCAATTGTAAATAAATAATACGTTCCGGTAGACAGACTATATCGAACTGCAAGGAAACACATCTTTGGTAATTTTTTATGTTTCCTTTTTCTTATTGCAAAAATTGCTTTTATATTTAGACAACCATTGATGTAACCCAGTAAAATAGTAAAATCCAAATAACTTTTTGCAGAACAAGTTATAATGTATTATAACAGGTTATAATTTCTGTTCTGCAACTGGTTCTTTTTATATGGAGTTTGTCCTACTTGCAATAGGTTCTTTACCTCCAAGCAAGAACAGGTTGCTTAGAACCGGTTCTAGAACCCGTTATAGAACTGGTTCTGGGATAGTTACACCTTACATTTCGACTCCCAGGAACCTGTTCTAGAACTGGTTCCAGGTAGCCGGTGGTAAAAGAAGTTCTTGAACAGGTTCAGAAGTAATCTGTTCTAAAAAATTTTGCTGGGAAGTAATTGAAAGATAATTTTATTTATGTTATATATAATTATTTCTACATATTTTCAGATATGAAATTAATTCATGTCGTCAATGTGTTGTAAATTAGTTTTAAAATAATCACAATATGACAGCATAGCAAAAAAGGACGACCTATGAGTTAATTTTTTGTATACTACATAAATAGCTAAAAAGAAACATGTACGAAACTTCGACCAAAAAAGTTAATATTTGTAAAAGTTATTTTAACAAAAACTTTCAGTGAATGTCTACTTAATATTTTAAAGTTTTATATTAAAAATTTCACATATTTGTATGATTTCTGAAATAAAATCTAAAAATGTTTGAATTTTGGCACACGTAATTGTTAAGCCTACTTACATATTATACTGATAGATGACCTCATAGGTCTTCCTTTTTAGCAATGATATGATATATATTTTAGGTAGGTATTACACTCTTTTAGTAAATGAGCGATATGTTGATATATGATAACTCTTTGCACATAAAGAATTCCATACACTTCCATATTTGTCTATATATAACTGCCTTTAGCGTATGTGAAATAACATATAGGGTCCGCCAAATAACTTTTTTTTTTTTTGAAAATGCTATAAAAAAAAACTACTGAATATTTTCTCAAATTTCTTTCTTATTTGAAAGTACAATCCTTCCGGTTAATAATGGAAAATAATTTCATTCAAATGGCTGCCTCGGCTGGCCATGCAGTATGAGCTTCATCTGAAAAGATGATTTTTTTGGCAAAATCGGCATCGGAAAAAAAAAACGTTACATGGCGGACCCTTTATAATTCCATGTATGTTCATACATGTTCCATACATGAACATATATGAATACCATTTGGATATATGGAGTCACATACACTTCCATATAAGTCCTTATATAATATGCCTTTATTTGCCATACATGCAACCATATATGAACATATATGGACATATTTGAACATATATGAACTTTTTTAAACGGGTATTTTATAATTTTTTTCTTTTTAACTGACAATAATTAAGAAAAACTATCATGTATAAATGTTTTTGTTGTCGTTTTCTGAAGATTTTTTTTCAGTTTTTACTGTTCCATTATATTCTCGACATAAAAAATGAATCAAAATTGAGAACATTGTTGTTTTTTTTATTGAATAGCATAGTCAGTCATATTCTTATGTACATTGTACATGATATATGATGATATGATACTTTTATTTTATTATTCTTATTTGTGCTCATTTTCATAGTAATCACAGCATTAATGTCACTTTCACAAAGCAGTTTGAACTATAAAATAAAAAAAATATTAAATACAAAAAATTGTATAAAATTCTTAAAAAATTCAGTTTAATGTACTGTTTTGGAAGAATTAAAAATATATACATATTTCATAGAAAATCATCTTTGAAAACCGCTGTTATTATCAATTAAATATATTAAGTATTCTCTTGACTTAAATTTATAATTGATGTACCGACTTTTTTTTATTGCTTCTTTTTTTATTGTTTACATTTTCATATAAATCTTAAGTTAATAAATTTGTTAACCACTAATCGCACCACACACAAAAAAAAACGTGAATATTAATGGGTAAGGGGCAACCAAAAAACCGCTCTAAGATAATAGTAATATAAGCGCTAGAAAAAATCTCGAAAAATCTTAAAATAAGCATTATAAATTTAAAAGTAAGCCGTTAAATGTAAAATGTTAAATATCAAAACTTTTTAATAAAATCGATACTAAAAATAAAATTTTTGCATAAATTTTTCCTTAGAACATCGACAGTCAAATTAAGGTGTAATAAAAAATAGTCTTTCTTAAGCTTCACAATTGAAATTGGTTGATCAACATTTTTTTTTTTTCGATAAACCAACAAACAACATGTAACATACAATTTCCAACTTTCATTTAGGAAAAAAGAAAACTTCTAAGCACCAGTTGCTAGAAAAAAGCAAAAAGGATATGTTTTTAAAGAAAAAAGCTGAAATAAGCTTAACTTTTAAAGGCAAAAGTCAAAATAAGCAAATGAGCTATATCAAAAATGTACACCGGTTTGCTATAAATAGCAAAACTATCTGCTGGCCCAATATTAGCAAATTTTCTATAACAATTACAGTTTTTTTTTATAACTTTTACAGACTTTTTTATTTGAGTATACGTGATAGGCAGTTTAGTGGCTTCGCTGAGTAAAGTTTTTCAAGTTTTTATAGGGTTTATCCTATGCGATAGGCAGTTAGCGGCTTCGCTAAGTAAAGTTTTTGCATTTTTCGATTTTTACAATAAATTATTATTTTGTTGAAATTTAGATTTTTTCGATGTAAATGTTTTCGCAAATAGAGCTGCAGGCAAAATTTGTAAACGGGTGTAGAGGGCGCTACGTATCATAGATCCTAAAAATAATATAAATTTTGAAATGCTGAGAAAATTTGCTTTCATTACAGTACCCACACTTGCATGTTACTACGCGTATCGGTTTTTGGGACCCGGGTCCCGCCCCCTTAACCGAAAATAGGAAAAAAATATTTTTTAATTCTAGAGGGGACCGCCTACTTTTTTTTTTGAACGCCCCATAAAGTGCAGTTTAAAACTATAAATTTTATGCAGCAAACACAATTTTCATAACCTCAAAAAGCATTTTTATATAAAATTTCGTCATTTTTTAAATTATTTAGTATGATTTTTTGCAAGTAAGTAACCCTAAACCCAATTAAATATCATAAAACCGGCAAAAATGTGTATTTTCCAAAATAATTGCAGTTTTCTTTAAAAGTTCTAATTAATGACAACAAAAAAATTGAGTGGATTTTTATATTTTTGGGTGGTTTTAAATTTGGAAGTTTGATAAATACAATGAGATCTAATTTCAATATTTTTAGTTTCCTTTAAACTTAAAATCGCCATAAATTTTGCGTCGTTAAAGATAAATGATTAACACGGATGGATTTAGCAGGCTTAAACATCGTCTAAAGCATACACAAAAGGTTATTTATTCATATTACAGAAAAAAAAATAAATTTGAAAATGCTTTGCCTCAAAGTGGCGAAAATTTCTTAAATTGGTGAAAAAACATGTACAAAACATGTTTTATTCCAAAACACGTTCAGTGGAAACGTAGTACAATAAAAACTTTAACAAATAAAGTTTAGAATTTTTCCAATTTCAAATCAGAACTTGAATTCAATCTGAATAGTACACGCAAAATATAAAACGTGTAAAATCAACTAAAAAAAAGTGTGTAAGTTACCTAAACTTATTGTATAGACACTTTTTTAGTTGATTTTACACTTCTTAAATTTTGCGTGTACTATTTTGATTGAATACAAGTTCTGATTTTAATATAATGAAAATTTTAAAATATATTCGTTAGAGTTTTTTTATACTACGTTTCCACTGAAAGTGTTTTGGACATGTTTTGAAATAAAAAAATGTTTTGTACACGTTTTTCCATACATTTGTTTTACCAAAACACATGTTTTGCTTAAAACTTGTAAGTGGAAACATAGTATTAGATAATATTGTACAACATGAAATTTTTTTCGACAAAAGTTTGGAAAATAGGTGTCAAATGAAACTGCTGATATTCAAAAACTTTCCATATCGCACTTTTTCAGCAAAAGAGTCATAACTCAAAATCCATTTTATCAGAAAACAATAAACAGTGTTCATCTCTACCTACTGTAAAAATCTTACATCGGTGAACAAGTGCGTTATATTCGTTTTATATGGTATTCCATTGTTACACTTTATTAACTCGAATAATTTAATTTTGTTCGTTTTATTAATTTTTTAATGCCTTTCTATGAAGAAGCCCATTATTTAATTTTTTTAATAATATGAACTTTGTGATAAGTACTTTTCCTATAAAGTAAATTAAATAAATATAATTAAATACTTCGCTTAAAGAAGTAATAATGCTTCTGGTGGCTATGCGGTTGACTGTTCCAGACGATGGCTTTAAAGAAGCTAAAAGAAGAAATCCAATGAAATTAAAATTCATTCAAATCAACTGCAATTTATTTAAACACAAATACAAAACAATTTCAAATAATTCCCGTACTTTTTATTGGCATATTTTTAATTTTAAGTTATTTTATTTTAAAAATGAGGTGTGAAAAAACAACACAGTCCACAGTTAAGTTTTATACTTTTAGTTTAAATGTTAGTCAAATAAACCAATTGTTATATTGGTTAACTGATACTTTGATAGTTTTTAAAATTTTACTTTAGAAAGTTACAGAAAAATTTAGGTAAGCTATAAAATCGTATAAATTGAAAAACGAACAAAGTGAAATATTTTAAAGTACAATAGCACTTTTGCTTATTT
Organism: Delia radicum; assembly: GCA_021234595.1. Lineage (NCBI taxonomy): Eukaryota > Metazoa > Arthropoda > Insecta > Diptera > Anthomyiidae > Delia > Delia radicum. Next base: position 307,562,170 of record CM037851.1, on the reverse strand, counting down.
TTGGATGCCCTATGAACGAGTCGCCCTGTATTGTATTTGCTTGATGTGTGTGGTAGTTCTATGTACTTGAGTTGGTTTGGCTTGAGTTGTTGTTGTTTGTTGTTCGTTTTCAAATAATTTAACACCTTCGTTGTTGTCATATCCACTCATATGGTTAATGGCAGCAGCAGCAGCTCCAACTACAAAAATGGTTTCAGACATAAAAATGTTCAATGTCAAAATTATTATTTCATTCTTTCTTTCTTTGTGTGACTCTGTGACTGACTGTATAACAAATGGGTGAATGCAGTCAAATAAGTACATACATATACAGTAAATATGTATAAGTACATAAAGATTATACGTGGGTTTAATAAGTTTAATTACATTTTCAGTTTGATTTCTTTTAAACTGATTACCATAATTATTAATGGATTATACTCTTTTTGTTTTACTAATAATTTGACTGCCTAATTAATTTAAACAAAAAATATATGTATGCCTTAAACAATTTGTTACAAGGAGAAAATAACGCTACGCACATTATTTACACATCTATTTAGTGCTTAAGATGGCTTAAACTCATAATCGTCTGGTGATTTAGTTGAAACACAATTACTTCACAAATAGCATAACATTGAAATGATTATTAGGTTCGGTAAACTGGGGAAGCATCTTTAAACTTAAAAGAATTAATAAATTGTTCGTTTAGTTCTATTCGTTTATTTCAAGCAACATAGTATTTTGAACTCAAATTATTTTGAACCTCAAAAAAAAGTTAGTAAAGTCAGACAAAAATTTCGCGGAGTCATCAAAATTTTAGTCAGGATCATGTTTGCAAAAAAAAATCCTTGCTAAAAGTTAATAAAATTATTGCTGAATACTAGTAGACTGAAAAATACTCTAAAAAGTATACTTTAGTTAATTTATTTGCTGAAAATCTTAAATTTTTTTTTTGTTATTCTTTTAAAAATATATTACAATTCGTTAATTAATGCCTATTAAATTTAATCAATGGGCTGAATGAGCTTTTTCCGACATTCGTAATTATTCGGCTTTTATGCGACTTTTTCCGAAGAGCTTTTTAACCTATATTTAAAAAAAAAATTGCAAACCCAATGTAATGCTTTTTATGGGCGGAATGTCCACGTTTGGGAAATAGAAATGTTTTATGTGTATGGATGCAATTCATCCCCATGATTGATGGATGTAGTTCATCCCCATTAAGCTATTCCCTGGTTTTGTGTCTCATTTACTTCCACACCCATTATTTGAATTCAATATCACCTACTGAAAAATAAATTTAACACTTTCATAAAAACTCTAAAATTTCCTTACATATAGAAATCGTCTATTCCTAAAACGATTAGATGAAGTCCTTTTCCCCTATGGTGAAATGAAAATAATTATGAAAGGCGTGGTAGAGAAGAATGAGTGTATTTTCAAAAAATCATAATTACATTGTAAATTTTAAATTTTCTGAATCAGACTGCGCAGTTTCTGGTATTGAACCTTCGTCAGTTACAATGTTTTTTTTTTTTTTTTGAATAATGTAATATTTGTTATGTTTTTATTTGTTTGATTGCTTCTATATGAAATTTTCTGTGCAATCACTGACCGTAGTATAGATAAACTGATCAATCGTCATGTCGAGTTTTGTTGTGATTAAAACTAGTTTCATTCAATACACGGTGTGTTTTTGTTCTTGCATACATAATCTCAGAAGTACAACTCCAACAACGCAACAGTTCTATTTTTAGAAACTTATTTCACTCTAATGTCCACTGTTTTCCCATATGTTGTAAGTGATGCCACATCTATGATATATTCTTTGTATATTCGATAGATGCCGCTTACGTAGTTAGGGAAGAATTGCCAGAGAGCAGAGTTTGATTTTTGTTTGAGTTTGAATTTTAACGTCTTTTTCAGACAGTTGCAATTAATTCTATAATTAATATGCAATTTTATTTAATTTTAATTGTGAAAGGCGTGGTAGAGAAGAATGAGTGTATTTTCTAAAAATCATAACTACATTGTAAATTTTCAATTTTCTGAATTAGATGAATGAAAATAATTGGATTTTGCGTTTTCCTCTTGGAACGCTTGCAAAACCCCAAAAGTCTCCACTTTCAAAAATCATCAGAAACGGATGAAAATCATGTTCGGCTATTAAGAGAACGTTTGCAAATGTGACCTGTTCGCTAAAGAGGACCTTTCGCTATGTTTCGTGTAGCTGCATGAGTATGGTAAAACTGTCATCAAATTTAATTTCCGTAAATGCGTACGTTTTTCCTGTTTTTATTGTGCCGTTGCAAAAAAATGCTTCTTCATGCGAAAAAGTGATAGTCTAATGAACATATTGGTAATGGGCATTAAGATCCTACATCAATATGACAAAATGTCCATTGTGCGGATAATCATAATCCCTATATGAAGTAACTCATTGAAGTCGGATTTATGAACGTCATAAACTTTGTCCGATTTGTCATGCAGTAAACGTTATACAAATTTAAATTTGTACAAAAAAAAAAAATTACTGTTCCACTTATGATCTTGATCTTGACTAATTTTATTTGTGTTTGAAACTCCTCTTGTCCAGCTAAGAAAAACGAAATGAAATTGAAATATTTATAACCATAAACTTGAACTAAAGTAAAATAATATCTAAACGAGTATATTAAATTACAATGTTCATTTAGAGTTCTAAAGTTTCCATAATTGAGACGGCGACGATGCTATTTTTATTATCTCTGGTTAAATATTTGGTTTTTTTCTTTTTATATCTTAGCGACTACTACATTTTTCTACCACTCTCGATTGTAGTTCTTTCACTTGCAGTTAGAGTATTGGCATTCTAGACATAGAAGTAGCAGATGAAGAAGCCGAAGTATGTATTTTACTTATTAACTACATAGTTACACGTTGAACAGTGTACATTAGGGTTATAACTTTTTTTTCTTTAAATTTTTAGCTATTGCAATGAGATAGGCATAACTGTACTAAAAATCGCGTTTTCCAGCCAGTTTGAAACAAAAACTTCCCACATAAAGAGTAATCTATTATTGCCAAAATCCCCGAAACACGTCAAATTGGAAATGGTTGCTGTCCTTTAAGATCGTTAGGCATCGTAAGAGTCTAATTACTTTAAAATTTTAGTGAAATATTAATTTTAAGTTTAATTAAACAAAAAAAAATTGTATCGAACTTCCAAAGGATTGTAAGGAAACTTTTTTGAAAACCATGATAATAAAATTGCGTTTCTTTATATTTTTCTATGGACTATACGGCGACTTTAATAATTGCAAAAAAAAATATCAAAAGTTATAACCCTATTGTACATGTGATATTTATGTACATTATGTTTAACGTCTTATAGATTTTCCCTCATCCTAATCAATTTTGCACTACTAACCTAGTCAAATGAGAGCCAGTAGTCCGTCGTCTGAACAAAAATCACGTTTGCTACATAGTTGTAAAAAGAACATTTATATGTGGCTTTCGTTTGGATAGCTTTGGCCTGGCTAAAACAACTATGATCGAACCTAGTTGGCAATTTCCACAAAAAACTGGTTGCAATTGAAACGCACGCCGAAGAGGTGACGGCGATACTTCATTATTTGAAAGTTGTGGAAAATTGCAACTATTTAGACACTTACAGTTTTAGTTTATAGAATTTATTACAAATAATTAAATTTGTATATATATGCAAAACCGAATTACGGTCTTTGGAACATTAATTTGTTAAAACACAATTGGAGCGTAAGACGATGCGTAGACAATTCTTTATGAAGATTCAAAAGTAAAAACGAATATGGAAAGTGCAAACAATTTATTAGATTATAAGGTAAAAATTTAACAGTCTGTTAGCTTTAATTTAGAATTTATTTAATTTTGAGGAATTAGACGAAGTAAATGTAAAAATGTCTCTTTTGAGTTAGGGCCACTGTGAAACGCATTTCGAATCATCGTTACCAGACTCAATTCTGTAAAAACAAAATTTAAGTAGACCAATAAACATACAAATCTCCCCATGAGTTAGCTTGCGCTTTCATTTTAATATCTTTTGAAATATCTGCCTGTTTCAAAGACAATCCTGGCTCGAAAACGTGTAGCTTTTTTTTGAAAATTATAAATTATAACTACACTCAAAAAAAAAGAAGTTTGTAAAGTCAGCAAAATTATAGTCAAGAGTCAAAGCAAAAACTTTTATATTTTGAAATGTCTTTCTTTTCTTTTTCTTTTTTCTTTTTTTCCTTACTTTTTTTTTCTCTTTTTCCTTTTTCCCCTTTTTACTTTTATATATATATATGGTGGTGGGGGAATGTCCTTTTTATCGTCGGTTCGTCCATAAAAGTAACAAAATATTCAAATCTAAAAGAAAACATGAAAACAATGTTTTCATCAAAGAAAATTCTTCATATTGAAGGCTTAAATAGTATATATTTCAAATTTCAATAAAATCTGAGAATGTATTCAATGTTTGATAAAAAAATGGGTTAATAGAAGATTAACTAATTTTTGTACTAACTGATTTTTTGAGTGTTACCAAATTTGATCACTTTCCTTATAATGATAATATGGTAAAGATATTTTGTTTCAGACAAAATGATTTTAAATATATAAACAACAGTGTCTAGTAGTGCGGGTCGATTTAAAAATCGCTCAACGTTCAAGGAAAATCGTATTCTAGTAATCAAAATAAGAAACTTTGCCGAAAGAACCATACCTCTAAAACGAATTCCGATGTCCCGACTTTTGACCCGTAGGGTCAAATTTTAAAAAAGCCCACTTTGATATTTCAGAAAGTAGGAGGAATCTCTCCAAGATTATTTGAGCTACTTCTTCTCCGGGAGACGCGCTAGCAGATTAATGCATAAATCATTCATTCTAGGTGACCGTTAAGGGGTTAAAATTTAAGTTGAAAGAGAGCCTTTTTAACCGTGTTTTTATAGCAAAATGTACAAATCTCGGGATAGAGATATTTCAGAAAGTAGGAGGAGTCTTTCCAAGATTAGGGTCTCTATTTCTTCTCCGGAAGACGCTCTAGCAGATGCATGTATAAATTATATTCGATTGGGGTTGGATTCGATTGAGGCACTCTAAATAGGTCAAAGTGGAATTTTTCAAAATTTGACCCTACGGGTCAAAAGTCGGTACATCAGAATTCGTTTTAGAGGTATGGTTACTTATTTTGATCCCTAGAATACGATTTTCCTAGAACGTTGAGCGATTTTTTTGCCTCCATACAAATCGACCCGGCCTAGTGTCTACCCCATAATGGCAACATAATTTCTTTTTGGTCAATTTTTTTTGCACTTGGTGCAAAATCTTTTTTTTGTGATTTTTCTTTGAAAATAAGTAATTTTTAAGTAGCTCTACATTTTTTTTTAACAACAGCATTAAATTATCGTTTGATCACAATTTGATCGTTTATCATGATGGTAAAAAAAAAAAACAGATTCTCTTCTGATGACCTGCAGTTTTAGTTAATTAGAGCATTATACAGTGGTTAGTCGTTAGTTAGTGGTTGGTTAATGTAAAAAAATAAGACCCCCATTTATCCATTGTAGTATTTTCTGTCTATTGCCATAATGTTGTATGTAGGTTTGGTTTTTTTGTTACAATTTTTGTGGTAAAAACTCAAGTCATTTATTAACTTGTGGGTACGTTCTTAGTTATTGTAAGTACCCAGCCAGAAATTGCCAATGGTCCGAAAGATCAAGCACTGGCAAGGCACTATTTGCCAATGTTTCAACAAATAAAGTGCTGGCAAAGCACTAATTCACAAGGTTCTGTCAACGTCAGTATAATGTGCTTTGCCAGTACTTGATTTACAAAATTTACAACCGTAAGAATAAAAAAGCACTGACACAGTCTTGTCTTAAAACGCTTTCCCAACATTGTCAACAAGTGTATTGCCAGTACTAGATTTACAAAATTTACAACCGTAAAAATAATAAAAGCATTGTCACAACCTTGTTTTAAAACGCTTTCCCAACATTGTCAACAAGTGCATTGCCAGTGCTTGATTTACAACCATTAACATCCCTATGGGGAATGAGGAGTCAATTGACCTAAAAGTGACTGGTTAAACATGGACTTATCACAGGACTGGTATAATTTAATACTGAAGTGGGTTAAGCAGTGTCAGTTGTCCTAAAATTATCAATACTGTGACTGGTAAAGGGAGGACATACCACTTAACCAGAATGCTTATTAACAAGAAAAAGCCAGTTGGCCAGAATTTTAGCCATTGGAAGCTGTTTAGTTTTCGTTTATTTTTAAAACTAAAAATTATTAATTTTGTTTTTTTTTTTGTTGATATTTATATTTTTTTTTTGGGTTTATTAAAAATTATCGGCTTGCGAAAATTGACCTAAAAGAACCTGGACTGCTGGAAAAGGACTTATCACAGGACTAGTATTATTTACAATTGATGTGAGTTATGTAGTGTAAATTTATCTAAAAAGACTAGTTTCGTGACTGGTAGAAGTAGGACATATCACCGAACTGGTATATATATTGACTAGAAAAATGAGTTAGAAATTAATTGTTTAATTTTCCACCATTTTTTACTTTAAAAATTATTAAATTATACAACATGTCCCTTTCAGGATAGTCATGTGGTTAGTCCGTCTTGGTTAGTCCTCCGACATGCCCCTTTTGCGACAGTCTTGTGGTATGCCCATCTTTGGTTAGTCCTGTGGCATGCCACTATGTGGTTTAAAGCAGGTCAAATGATCTCCTCAGCCCATGTTAAAGTTGCCAGTTGTTTACATAGGGTAGGGTTTAGCAGAAGACCGGTCTCTGGCACGAAGGGACCGATCCTGTGGCACACGTAGGACCGGTCCTATTCCCCATAATAACAGCACTGGTACAGCCCCTCTTCACTTCTTTTTGCCAACGTTGGCCAAAAGCGTTTTCCCAGTGCTCGATTTACGAAATTTACAACCGTTTATAAAATTAAAAATAAATAAAGAACTAACAACAAACTCACATTCATAATGTTGGATTTGACAGAAGTTTTTACATATATTTCCATATAAATATGGAATTCAAAGCATTTTGCTATTATTTATGTAAACAAGTAATAGCAAATGTTTCATTATTTACAGTAATACACCCAGAAAACAGACTCGGTCGCAGCAACCGTATTTGTAGTAAATCGAATTTATCGGTTGTACACTTAAAATATAGGTAAAGACCACTGCAAATGTAGTTAGAAACAAATGAAATTTCACTTAAAGAAAGGTCGACTTTCATATCAGTAAATTCAACTAAAATTGTCATTTGTTTTTTAATGACTAACAATTGTAGTAAAAATGAACGATATGTTAATAAAAAGAAACAAACATTTATTTTTTTTTTTATTTTTTTAAATAATAAAAAACTACTGTAAAAAATAAATGTAAAGTTATAAAACAGTTATTTGATGTGGTTTGTTTTTTTAAATGAACTACAAGGTTAGTAAAAAATTTAATTTGTTCTACAAATGACTGACATTTACATTAAAAATAAAGAAACTGTATTACAACCCAAACAATTACATATTTTTAAAGCAGAAGTTCCCTGAGTTTAGCTACCGATTTTTTTTGAAAGTTATGACAATCGAAATTCTATTGTTATGCGAGAAGTTCTGTTGCTTCAATTCAATGGTTGTTATCACAACAACAAAACTCGGTAGCAACAATTGAAACATTCGGTATACGCGGAATATTGTGAAATTGGTGCCCGTATATTTATAACGTCATCTGCAATATGAATTAAGTTCTGAATGTTCATGGTCTGAGAATTAGGACCATGAATATGCGGCATTAGTTAAACACATTTTTGTGTCGCTACTTTTACTTTTGCCAACGTTTTGAAATTATAGTCTTTGTACTGGCAAAGCACTTATTGTCAGTACTTTGCTAACGTTTTATAAAGAAACGGCCACGCCCTGCCCGGTGTCATAATTTTGGGGTTGGCAAAGCACTTAAATCTTCAGAAATTCAACGCTCTGAAAACACTCTAACCACCGTTGTAAGCACTAGGCCAACACTTTACCGTTCGTATTTTTCTGGCTGGGTAGTAATTTTTTTCTTTCCTTCGTTCTTTACTTTAATAGACTACACATTATTAGTCATTAAGCCGTTGTTTTTTTGTTATTTAAGCAATTGAATGGAGAAATTATGTGGTTATAAGGAACAATAATACTTAGCTTTAATTTTTCAAAAATGTTTTATATTTTACAAATTATTGTTAAAGAAATTACAATCAAAATTATTTCCCTCAAAAAAAGAAAAGCTTCATAAGTGGTTTAGCGTATTGTATACCAAAAGTTTAAATTCTATTGGAACTTCAAACTTTTAAATCATTTCAATAAATATATTTATTAATGAAGTGTAATATTTTGAATAAGAAAAGTACAATTTTGTTTAATTCCTTAACAAAAATTTAAAATTGTGTTATTTCAAATAACACACAAAACTAATTAGTTCGTGGCGCCTAAATGTGTAAAAATATCGGGTTAGTTTTATTAACAATTTATTGTGTGTTACTTTAAAAATAAACTCTAGATTACAGAAAAAAAAAATGCAAATACTTTGACAACCACTACGAGTATTTGACTGGTTTAATTTTCATTCTCGTTGCAATTTAAATGTGCAACACTGCATTTTGGTGCAAATAACTGTGCTGCTCTACATATTTTAACTAATACAACAAGAAATGTTGGAAAATATAAAACTGACAAAATAAACAAAAAAACAAAAAAAAAATTAAGTATACTGGAAAAACCGACTTTGTAGTACTTGCAGAGAACAAATAACGTCAGTTCAAAATCCGCTACGACTGCAGATTACTTACATGGTACTAGAAAATGGCTCAAAGTAAACATACATGCAAAGGTCTGATTGAGTAGATCATCACATTACGATTTTCAGACATTTTAACACACCCTCAAAATCTGAAGTTATTATCAAAAAAAACTCTTCTTAAAACTTAGCAGACTAAAAAGTAATTACTTAATTATTTTTCAATATACTTATAATAATTTGTAGGTAAAGAACACTGCAAATGTAGTTAGAAACAAATGATATTTCTCTTGAAAAAATTACGACTTACATTTCATTAAATTCAGCTAATTTTGTCATTAGTTTTTTACTGTTGATAAAATGAACCACAAATGCACTAAAAATTTACTACAAATGTAGTAAAACATTGTTTAATGTTTATTAGTTCTATTTTTTTAAATAAAAAAACTGAAACTGAATGTAAATTCATAGTACAGGAATTTAATGTGGTTTGTTTTATTATATGAACTACAAATGTAGTCAAAACTGTAATTTCTTCTACAAAAGACTGCTTTTTCACTTAAAATAAAAGATACAGTATTACTACTCAAACAAATACAAGTCTTTTATTTTACGGCCGTCTTGGAAAGAAGAATAGTTAAGCTTTACAAATATATGTACATTTCAATAGGCTCAACAAAATTGTGGTGAGGTATTCCCAATAACATCTGAATTGTTTTTCTAGTTAAAAATAATTACCATATAAGTCATTCTTATAACAAATACAGTCATCGCCTTTTTAATTACAATTGTAGTCATTTTAACGGTCATTTGTTACATTTTCACATTCTGAGTGTACATATTAATAAAAAGGTGGGGAGATATTGACAATAATATCAACATTTTTAAAACGTTTTCTTATTTTTTCCACTTTGCCAGCTAATTTACTTACCCAGGTGAAAAATAGATCGTATATGAACATATATGATCATATATGGGTATAGCTGGTCATATATGTTCATATATGGTTCGATATATTACCATATATGTTCGGATCCGAAATTTGAGGGTATATGGTCGTATATGATCATATATGTTGAGATATGCTAATATATGATCCATATATGCTCATATATGATCATATACGACCATATACTCTCAAATTTCGGATCCGAACATATATTGTCATATATGAGACCATATATGGTCATATATTGTACTATATATGGACATATATGACCAGCTATACCCATATATGATCATATACAAGCCCATATATGATCATATATGTTCATATACGAAATAATTTTCACATGGGTAGTAGAATTTCTTTTTCGAAATCTAATTTGTCTTCTAGTTTAATCTAAAACTACACTTCGTTTTTTAAAAAGAGCTTTAATCAAATGATTGTTATCACAACAACAAAAAATCAGTCGCAGAAATCGAAACATTCTGGCTGTAAGCAAAAGGTCAGTATTTTGGTTGGTTTTGTTTTTTGCAATTTTTTTTTAAGTTTGGGACAGCTGATATTTCAAATATCAACTTTACATACTGATCGTTTCTGAATCATGCATAACTTTAAACATACTGTACTCATTCTAATGGTGTTGAAGGTAATTGTTACCAACATAATAGCAAAAAATAAAATAGAAATTGGCTTTTACGGGTGAATGTAACTCTAACAAGTATGAGTGTAAATGAATTTTGTATTAAACATTAACTCTGCTGAATAAAAAAAAAAATCTTTTGTTTCATTAGAAACTAATTCTAACTTGTTCTGTGTTTGATTTACGTGAAAAAATGTTTATTCATGGATATATTAATTTTACACATTAGAGTATGGACGATTTAAAATAGATGGTAGTCTTTAGTATTACCGGGGAAAGTTATTTTATTTTTATAATTTTAATTTTTTTTTTTTTTTTTTTTTGTAATAAAAGGGCATGATGGAATAGTTTAATAGGTTGTTTTTTATTATTATCTATCTACTAGTTTACATATGATAACTCATATGTGTGGTGGATAACTATTTGAATTATGTTTGAAATTAGTTTTTATAGTTCCCAGAATATTAGTTTATTAATTTTACCTAGTGCGTTTTTAAAAAAGACGGTAAAGATCACTTACTTCAGCAGCAGGAAATTGACTTTTTCTGAGACGTGATTAAATTGCTGTTCAAAAGATTTTTATTATAACTTGAATTTAGTGAGTAAGTTAGAATATATTTTTTCGATATTTGAGTAATTTTAGTTATGAAGTTATGGAGCCTAAATCAAAGAATTAATGTAATATAACGAGATAATTGAGAACAAAAGAGCTACGCTCAAGAAGCGTATATCAATAAGGAGTACACTAATAGAAAAAAGTTAGCAAACATTTTTACGAAAATTACAGAAAATTAATTAAAAATTACGTTGCAGAATATACTGATCAAATTGGCAGATTTTTTTAGCTAAATATTAGTAAGATAATAAGAGCAAAAATAAATCTGTTAAATCTACAAATTATTAGTTATATTTGAGCTAAATTTTAGTCCATTTAAACAACACGAAAACAAACAAAAAATAAATATGGGGCAACATCAAATTATATTAAATTTGTATAAATTAGATATGCGATGATATCGAATTTGATCCGAAAAATGAGAACATATATTTGTATTATTGTATCAAATTCGATACAATCGTACAATTTAATTTATATTAGATACAATTTCATCCGAATTTTATCCCCATTCAATATTTTTGGGTAATATATATAATTGCGTTGATAAAAACAGTTCATAGCTTTCAATTTGAAAAACACTTATATGAAACGACTATTTTTAGTTATAACTTTTTTGTGTGATAAATAGAGATGTCTCAAATAGTGGATTCTAATATCGAATAATTGCCGAATAGTTCTTTTATTAGTTTTCATATAAATTTGATATAAAAGTACACCCAGAGAAGTACGCAGAAATGTATTTCATCCTATGTACAATAACAATTTCATCAATATTTATGAAACATTTCATACAGTAAAATTTTTATGAATTTGTTCTGCACTAAAACAATGAAATCCTTACTAATACAAAATATCCTTCATATATATTGTGACAAATTTCATGATGAAATAGATTTTATTTTTTATGAAATGTTTCATAAATACTATGAAACGTTACATTGTACGAAAATGGAATAAACATTTTATAAATATGATGAAGATTTTCCTTTGAGTGTACACTGTACTTTATATATTGATTCTAAATTAAACTGAACCGTAATACTTCTTAGGTGGAAAAATCATCTTGAATATAAGCAGCCCTGTTTGACATATTAAGGAGAAAAGTTTTATGAAAAACAAGACTTTTCCAATTTTTTAGATGAAAAATACGGATTTTTAAGCTATTTTCTTTTAACCGAATAATTATGCCGAGTAGTGCTATTATTCGATATTCGGCCGAATGGTCAAAAGATGCAAAATATGCTGAATACCGAATAGTAACCGAATATTCGAGACATCTCTAGTAATATCGTATGTAGTTGTTGAACTTACTTTGTATTGAATACATTGTTGGCAAATATTGTTTTTAGTCTTTTTACGAGGATGAAACTATGACGCAAAAAAAAGGCTCGATTTTAACAATTTAACTCCGAAGAGTAGAAAAATTAACGTTTCTTGGATTTTTTGGCTGCCCGGCTAAAAAATCAACATATATGCATCTATTTATGAACATGTATGAACTCATTCGTGCTCATTTATGCAGCCATTCGAGTTCATACATGTCCATATATTACCATATAGGGTTCATATATGTTCATATGAGTTCACATGTTATCATATATGTAAATATTACCTCAATTTTCGTTAATTATACATATGAACATATATGGAAATGTTTGGGCATGTATGATTATATATGAAAATATTACCTGCATTTTCTTTAATGCACACGAACATATATGATTCCTCATATGAACATGTATGAATCATTTATGAACACATATGAATCATGTATGGATGTATGTTAACATGTGTGAAGCATGTGTGCTCATGGATCCATATATAAAAATGCGATAGTATTTGAACATATATGATCATATATGGATTTGCATATGGTCATATGTAGGTAAATATGGCCATATATGCTCATATATGGTTCAATTTAAGACCACATATGTTTTTGTATTTTTTGTGGTCGTATATGATCATAGTTGACCATATACCCTCATTTTTCGGATTCCAACATATATGGTCATATATGAGACCACATATGGTTAACTATGAGACAACACATTCATGCACCCCTTTAGTATGGTGGCAGGGAAGTAAGTAAAAAACCCTAAACAAACCACCAACATAAGCAGCTTTTTTGGTTTGGTTGGTGGTTTTCACTTACTCCGGCCGAATTACCCTGTAAACTTCTTTGTTGGTTTGGTGGGTAGTTTAATTTTTTAGTTTATCTATATTTGTAGGTCATTATAAAAAATATAACTTCAGCCAGAGTAAAAACTAAATTTTTTTATATAAATAGAAAATGTTTGGTCTTCAAAGTTTAGTAACTTCATGATGCTTGTTAGGAAAAGACCGTAACAACGTGTTTGATTACTAAGAAGAAGAGAATGGAGCAAAATTGATAATTAAAAGGCTTTTTGTTAAAGATCTGCCTATTATTTAGGCTCTAGCTTTTCTAAAACTTCAGCTTCTGATGAGATCTTTAGCCAGATCGAAATACTAGTATCAACTTAGCTAATATGTTTGATTTGCTTTATTTTTGTAAATATACGGAGGTTGAAAGCTCGTTATAAATTGAAAAGAATTTTTTTTTATTTTTGCCAAATTTGACTTTCATCGAGTATTTAAAAGTTATATGGCAATTTTAAGTCTTAAAAATTACTTTATTTAATAATTGAGCTCTAGGTCATGTTTGTATTTATAAAATATCTTTTATTATTTTTTATATCTCCAATATTTCGTCATTCTTTGAATGACATCCTCAGGGAGTTGAACAATAACAAACATTATTTATAGTGTGTGTTAGGAAAACAAATTTACAATATTTTTGACAAAATTAATACCTTAATCTATTTTTAGTGGGTAGCGATATATCAGACATTTTTTAACATACAGTTTTCAATTTCAAACTAAATACAAACTAAAAAAACTTTAATTAAAATTGGCAACAAATCGTAAAAATTAAAAAATGCCCAAAATTAAAAAAAAAAAATTTTAAATAATTGTTGTATTTTTTTCTATTTCGACGAATTTTATATAGTTTTTTCGTGTGCTTTTATTTTGGTAATTTTTTTAAATTTTTGTGTGCTCCAAATTCACTGTCATTTCGAAAAGGGCACAAGTCCATAAAGTAAAACTTTTCAGGATCAACAAAAAATCTATTGCTTCCAAAAAGCTATATGGTGGTGAAGACTGAACTTAAAAGTTAATAAATAAAAACATGTATAATAATTTTGTAATTATTATAATAAAAAGCATTAATCATACAGATATTTAAAATTTAAATTTTTGCACTAATGCTTTTTTCGAAATGACCTCTTATATGTAAACACAAATCAAAGATTTTCATAAGAAGTGGTGATTCATCAATATGATTTTCTTCATATTCTTTGGTAGATGAAGTTGTTGGCCTTGCAAAAATATCTGTATAGAAATTTTGGTACTTTTCTGGAATGTATTTGTCTAGTTTTTCAAATACATTATTTTAGTTTCATTGATTGGCACTTTACGAGCATATGCAGGAGTATGAGCTCTGTAAGAGCTGAAATTCATTAATTATTAATCAATCCATGGATTCACGTGTTGCCACAAGACCTGAAGTAGGACTTGGAAAATGTGAAATGTGACACTTGGGAAAAGGTAAATGTCCTGTTTTTGTTCTTGGGTATTCCTTTTTCACCAGTTACTTGTTATGGTTCGTCCACCATTTTGCTATGTCTATAATTTCTTTAGTTTAATACCTTCTTAACTAATTCAAAATCATCCAAACATTTTATAGTTTGGCAGGAATGATTGGTCTCGTTTGTTAAGCAGAAACAAAAAGTAAACATTTTGAAAATATTGTGACTAGTGCCCTTTTCGAAATGACGGCTTCAATTGTCATACGTGACTGTGAACATCTTTCTAATTTAATTAAACCAATTATAACTTTCTTCCAAAAATATGTGTTTTATAATTATATTTTTAAAAATTTGTCAATAGCCCTATTTCATAAAATCAAATTTAAAGCCTAATAGCAGATCATTTTGTATATTTAAATCTAGAGGAAATTATATATCTTCTTATAATTCCAGTCATCATAATCATGTATTTAATCATCTTTACATGGTTCCAATTATATTATTTTTGAAATTTAAAATTCTTAGTAAAATTGAAATTTCTACACGCACAATTCCATTATAATTAAAAACTAAAATTTTCTGGCTATAATTGATTTCTTTTTTTATTTATTTAATGGTTTCACTAGTTTTAACATAAAAAAGGGAAATGATGGGAAAAAATGTGATAAACAACAAAAGCTAAAAACCTAAAAAACCACTAAAAGTGTTTTGTTTATATTTCGGTCAGTTAAAATAAAAAATGGAGATGACATACAAAGAAAAACTTTTGCTTTAATTGAAAAGTAAAACTTAAAAACTATTATTCAATGACTAGGGGAAAATAAAATTTAGAAAAAAAAAAAACATTAGTGCTTTAATACTAATTTTCGAAAGTTATAAAGAAACATACAAGCTTCTTAATGTTTTCTATAGTACATTTACTTTGCCTTCAACATATAAATTTAAACATCAGTTTAAGTTTAAAAGTTAAGAAAAAAAAAAAAATAAGGCCACATATTAATTGCTTCTCTCTACAAATCCATACAAAATAAAAAATATTTATTACAATACTGTTTTCATTTCGTTTTTTTTTTACAAAAAAATACATTTTCAAAATGTTGTTCATATTTTTTAAGCTTTATTTGTAGAACCGCATCATTAATTGTGTAACTTAGAGTATTCAGGCAATGTTCAAGTTTGTGGTTTGTGTGTGTCGTTTTTTCAACGCATTTCTTTTGAAATGTTCTTATGATCTTAAACAGTTGGCGGTCATTAATTCATTAAAGCTCTTTTATAGTTGATGCTGTGTTATTTGTTAAATGTTGAAGATAATCTTTATATTTACAACACTTAGCTTTAGACATTTTTTAATAAATATACCTTCTTCAAAGTTTAGTTTAATGGAATGAAGAAGAACTGGACTGGCATAAGTCTTATGCTATAAATAAATTGCATACAGTACATTAGGTAAAGCCTAAGGTAAACAATTGGACATTTGTTGTATGTCATATATGAGGATTTCTAATAAATTTAAAATTTTAAGACAAAATTACTCTACAGTAACCAAAAAAGAGTTTTCAAATAAAAAATGTAAAGCAAACGTTTATAACTGCTACACCCAAACAATGCAGTGTGTAAAAGTTACAGAAAAATTGAATATTTTTAGGTCAGCAGATCGTTTAGATCTATAGCTATTAGTAAAAATATGAAAATATTTCAAATAACAAAAACTTTCGTAAATAAACCAAAACTTGTTTAGTTTACAAAAGGTTTCGTTGTTTGATAACAATTTAGTATTTTTATTATAAAGCAAAAATCAAAAATCGAAAATCGTTCCACTTTCGTCTTTTTCGCTGATAGGTCTGTCTAGATGTATTCCATGATATAGTCCAAATTTTAGCCTAATTGTACCCAGCAAACTAAAGTGGAAGTAGTGCTTTAAGAACCTCTTTAACTTGACTTCCAAAGCATTATCATACGCACATTTTTTACTTTAATAGAAGGTATTGTTAACAACTGCCAAAAATGTTAAATTAAAGTTATTTTAAAAAGTATTTGCATCACCATATAAATTAATTGCTATCTAAATTAATAACATCCTAAGAAGTACTTTTCATAAGTTCATATATTCTTTTTTTAATATGGAGGTTGAGGTGGTAAGTGGTTGACTTTGCAATGAGAAGGTTGCGAGATTGATTCCGGGCCGGGGAGATAATTTTAGTTTTTTTATTTTTTTTTTTTTTTAATTCTAATTAATTTTTTTTAGTATTTTTTATTTAATTTAGTTTTTTCTGAGTATTTTAAAAGAATTAAGTAATTTAAAAACGACCAAATAATTAACATCTTGACTTTAATCATAAAGAAATTTTTGTTAGAAAATTGTTATCTAGAGTGGACAAATAATTATTTGATAAAAATCTATTTTTTGCCTTTGCGATGGAACTTTTTGTAAAACTTATTTAAAAATATAAAAAAATTTAAGGTTTTATATTTTTTATTGTTATGTTGATAAGAAAATGCAAAGATGTATTTCACTGCTAAAAATTAGTTTATCGAATTTTTCATATTTGTTTCAAGATATACTTTTTAGGTGTGGCTTGAAACGTGTGAAATATTCAAAAAAAACTGGATTAAAAAATTTTATTTTGGCTTCAAAAATCTATATAATTTTTTAATTCTGTTGCTTCGGATCCCAAAAAATTAGCAAAAACGAAAAATATTGAAGCCAAATTTTGAAAGCTAGTTTATTATTAATAACAATTAATTTGTAAATTAATTAATAACTTTTACTTAATTTAAATATATCACTTAAATTTAACTATAGAGTTTTTACCGACCTCTTCCTCCAAATCTTTAGAACAAAATACGGGAAACATTAAAAGATCTTACGTTCCAAGGCACACTCGTTTCATTGCAGGCCACTTTTCTCTACCTGTAGTTAAACTACTTCTCCAATATTTTTTTTCTCATTGTCAAATTAATTATTAAAAAAATATTTTAAAATATGCAATGAATTCAAAATTGTTAAATGAGCATTTTTATTATTTCTTAATATTTTGTTTAACCTCATCAAAAATTAAAAATAATTTAAAAATAATTTATACCTCAGTGATACGAAATCACATAATAAAAATGTTTTAAAAATCATTATTTTATCTTTTTTATTATATATTTGTGTAGCATATTTTTCTTGTTTTCATAAAAATCTATCAATATTTTCAACTTAAGTTCGTTTTAAGTTTGTTGTACTGCATAAGTAACTTTGGTGCAAATGGTACACTCAAAAAAAAAGTTTTTAAGTCAGCAAAAAATTTTGCTGAGTCAGCAAAATTTTAGTCAGGAGGGTGCTAGCAAAAAAATTGCTAATGTCAGCAAAATCTTTTGCTGAAAATCAGCGAGCTTATTTTTAGCAACAAAATTAGTAGATTCAGCAAAAAAGCGTTGGTAAAAATTAATAAATTTTTTGCTGAATTTTAGTAGACTGAAAAAAACGCAAAAAAATTGTAAAAAAATTGTAATTTAGTTAATATATTTGCTGAAAATCATAAAACATATTTTTGTGATTCTTTTAAAAATAATTTACAATAATTACGAAATATAAAAATTTTCATTTTCCCACATTGATGTCATGAAGTAATTTAATATCTGAAAATATATAGAAATAAATATATATAACATAACAAAAATTTTCTTTCAACTACTTACATCAATGGTTGTCTAAATGATGCTATCTTTTAAAGGACGCAACTGCCGAAGATAATTATAGAAACGAAACGAAAAAATAAACAAAAACAAACGAAACGAAAAAACAACCCTTTTTTGCAATAAGAAAAAGGAACCATACTAAGATGTGTGTCTTTGTCTTTCGCTTTACTCTGTCTACATGTCTGTATATGTTTGTTTGCAATTTGACCACACAAGATTATTAATCTATTAACATTTATAATAGAAATACATATTAAATTTAAATATTTTCTTTTGTCTTTTATTTTATTAATAGACAATTATTTTCACAAGCCGGTGACAACGCAAAATTTGAGTTGTTTTAATCCTCAATTTTGTTTTATGTATGAAAAACAGATACAAAAGTCTTCCATGGTTGATTTTTTTATATGTCTTATTAGAGTTGTACTTTTGAGTATCATTTTCCTCTTCTCTACTACATCTTGACATGCCGCGACATCTGCTTCATTCTGCGTATATCTTTCAATCTGGTTGTCGTCCACACTATTAATGTGCTTATCAGCACAATTTTTTTAGCAAAATTAATTAGTAAAACATTGGTATATTAGTAAAGCATTAGTATAAGACAGTTAAGTGCTGAATAAGTATAACAAAAATTTTAGCTGAAAACACGATTTTAGTAAAAAAATTTGCTAAAAAATAGTATACCTGATTTACAAGACGTTTTACTAACATTTGTACTAACTTATTTTTTTGAGGGCAGAGCGGTCTACTTTAATACAGTAGATCGTAACTCAGATTCGTGTGTTCAATACTCGCTGGCACCAAAAGATTTTTTTTTTTAATATTTAAAGAAACATCCCTAAAGTATGCTGCACATTTTTTTAAATAAAAATGTTAATATATATTTGAAAAAGACCTTCCATGAACAATTGAATAATAGCATTCATGCACAGTTTAAAATGCTATTAAAGAAGTAATATATTCACTCCATCCGCCCAATGACACGACAATGTTAAAATCATTAATGATTGACCTAAATTTGCACCACATTCATCAGTAGATGTGGTGTTTTTACAACTTCTTCCTCAGCTCTTATTTTGCTGGGTAGTTCATTGTTAAAGCTGTACTCATCATCGCTGATTTTTACTTTCAATTAATCAAAAATTCTAAAGAAAAATTCACACACACACAGAGAAATAAAGTGCCAAACAAACTGAAAAGTGTATTTTGGTGTTAACAACTAATAAAAGCTGTTATTGCAACCATATTCAAATTTGATTTCTTAATATTTTTGTTGTTTCAACTAAAATTCAGTTGTGTTAACTAAATTTTGCTGTGAATACCAATATTCAGATGTACCAACCGATTTCAGTTGTATTAACCGAATTTGAGTCGTATTAACCGAATTTCAGTTGGCAAATGGCTAAATGGTTCTCTGTGTGCAAATATCCCACTGTGCTGCATAAAAGTATATGACACAGTTATGAAACATTAACATGTCTTAGCCAAAATAATAAAAAGATTCCAACAGAATCATGAATCAGCGGAAAAACATAATTTTTTTACTGCTGTCCATTTCGACACAAAGAAAAAAATGTAATAGATTTTAATAAAAATTTTTTGTTAAGCATTTTTTTAGGTTGTATTTTAATTAAAAAAACAAACAAAAAAAAACAAACATTAAAAGTTTTATTACTTGCAGCTTCTTCATCAACACACTCAACGTCAAAATAAAATCTTGAAATTTTTTAGTTCATTACGTTATGTTTTATATAAAACAGCTATAGGCTAAAAAAAAGAAACAAAAATCATGAAAGCAGCCACACTGATGGTTGTGATTAATTTTGATTTATTAGGTTAACGTGATTTGAAATATTTATTTTGTTAAAATTTTAAAACTTTTTTCATATTAATTAATTTTAATCATTTATTTTGCATCTGTTTTTTATGATTATTATAAATGCGTTTACATTTTTATTCTTCTTAATTTTAGATATATGCACAAGAAACAAATTCGGCCCAAGAATTTGCACCACATGTCTCGGCCACCTGTAAAGCGGGCACTATGAATATTAAAGTTAAATTAGATGGTCCCTACTCTGGAGCGGTACATGCACGTGATCATCGTACACCAGCCTGTATGGCCATGGGTGATGGTACGGATACTGTCGGCTTCAGTCTTAATCTATTGGCAAAACAGGGCTCCAACGACTATTGTGGGGTGTTGGTTAGCAACGTGAGTGGATATAATAATGTAAGCTAATACTGTTTCATTTACTAAAAAAAAAACACTAAAACTTTAATATCAAATTATTATTGTAAAAGAATTTTGTTAAGAAATTTTATACCCCATGACAACGATTGAACATCAATTGCAGTCGCCTTAAATTAGTTTGTTTTTTTTTTCAAACAAATTTAACATTTTTTTTATAAAATGTACAATAAGCGTAAAATTGCTTATGCTCTTGTTTTATTGTATTTCCTTACTACTACATGTAAATTATACAAAAATGTTTGCAATATATATTCAAAAAACCATATGGTAGACTGACTGCTTAAAATTACTTAGCACTGCACCAATTACACTATAAAAAAAAACACTACTACAGTTTTATGCACAATATTTAACAATTATGTAACGGCTTGTTAAAGGAAATCACAGTGACTGAGTCAATGAACTGGTTTTTTGCTTTTAACATAAGACGTTTTTTGTTTTTTTTATAAAAAAAAGAGGGAAATTAATATTTTTATACGCGTATAAAAGAAGAAATAAGTGAAATTAGTAATAATTGCACGAGTTTTTTTAGGTGTCAAAACAAAAGACTTAAGACACAAACTTGATTATTACGATTGCTTTGTTTACATATGAAAGACTTAGAAACCAAACTTGATTATGCGAATTTATTGCTTTTTAGGGAAACACATGTTTTTTTTTTACATAATATAATCAAATTTGATGAGAATTCATAAAGCTGTCTATAAGGGTATCCCGTTAAACAAAAAACTTCGGAATTATAACATAATTTACAATTTGTAATTAAAATTATACTGTTTTGTACACAAATTAATAAAAATTAAAATTTTATTTTTTGAAAGTTACTGATGCTTCAAAACATATGAAGAATTTCATATCAAAACCGATATGCTTTGAACCCGACCGTCTCAGATTTTGATGAAATTTTGCATACAGCTACATTTTACCTATACAAACACAACCGCATTTTTAGAAATTGCATTTTTGAAAATATGTGGGCGTGGCAAGATATCGAAATTTTTGAAAAATGACGATAATATGTACTTTCAAGCTGTGATTACTACGGAATGGTTGAACCGATTTCAAAGATCTTGGTACCATTAGAAAGGTATTTAAATCGAAAAAATAAAAAAAAAATTTAGAAAGGTCTTTTTAATATATATAACATATCTAAAAACTAAAAGGGCGTTTTTTTTTAAATTCTTTTAAGTAAATGCATCTCTTGTTAACTTCCTTATATTTTGATATTATTGTGTGACAAAAATGAATAAAGTAGGTATAGTTTGAAAGTTATACAGATTTTTTGTAATTCCAATAGATTAGAACAAGAATCGTATTATCATATTTTTCAGACACCCCAAAATATGGACTTACCCATGGTAAGTTTTTTTTTATTTTTTTTTTGTGTAGATTTAACTTATAATTTTGCGCAGCTCATACTGTTGACTTTCCGCATGTTTTGCATTTGATCTAAAGGCATAAAATAATGGAATCTTTGAGTTCCTGTAATAGTTTTAGCATTTTTATACCTTGAAAATTTAGATTAGACTAGAGTGGCACTATGCACCGCGACCAGAAGTTGGTATTTTGTGCTGCCAGCGAATACACCCTATAGATTCAGGCTCCCTACGAAGCCATCTTGAAAATAGTTCTTCTTTTGTTTTGTTATAGTCGTCATCGTCTGCATAAGCAACTTCTATGGAGGTCTTATAAGTTTGAGAAGCCCAATGATAAAGTTCTTTCGCCTTTTGAATTTGGTTTTTATTTGCAATGCTATAATTGCGAGCTCCAGTGTATGTTTTCGAAAGCTGTATATGTTTTCAAAAGCTGACTTATATACCTTTCTTATGACACTAAAATCTTTGAAGCCATTCCGTAGTAATCGCTGCTTAAAAGTACCTATTACCGTCATTGTTCAAATATTTCGATACCTTGCCACGCCCACGCGAAAATGCAATTTTTAAAAATGAGGTTATGTTTGTATAGGTAAAATGCAGCTGTATGCAAAATTTTATCAAAATATGAGAGGGTCGGGTTCAAAATGTGCCTTTTTTATAGGTTTTGATATGAAATTCATCATATATAAAGGATATTATATTATGTATTACTAAGAATTTATTATTTTTGTGTAGAAAAACATTCATAAAGACCATGATATGGTCATTATGATTCTTCTTGTTTATGAAATGTTTCATAAATATAGATCAAATTATTACATTGGATGAAAATTGGTGAAACTTATTTCTGTTTTTCTCTGGGTGTACAAACATGCATTAGCTTGAAAGTCGCTGCCCTGATTACACAGCACAAAAAAATCAAACTGCTTGATTACTAAGAAGACAAGAATGCAGCAAAATTGATTATTGATTTTGTTAAAGTTCTGCCTATTATGGAGGCTCTAACTTTTCTAAAACTTCGGGTTCTGATGAGATCTTTTGCCAGATCGAAATACTAATATCAACCTAGCTAATATGTTTGATTTGCTTTATTTTTGTAAATATACGGAGGTTGAAAGCTCGCTATAAATTGAAAATAACATAAAAATAATCTCGATGTATATAAAAACAAAAAACTAATATAACTGTAAACAAACTGTTTTTCTGTTTCATGAAAAATTTGAACGGTTCAAGGTCGCGGATTTCGAATCTTCCCTCAGTTTTTTTTCAAGCAGCTTCAGTTTTCGAGATATATCTACTACGTGATATATTTTAAAAAAGTTTTGTTAGTGTGTCTCAGATTTCGTAAAATAACTACACAGAAAAAAATATTTCCCTACTTTTTTCAATTGCTCAATTTTTCAATTTTCAATTTTTCCAAGCTGTTAACTAAAAATTAATTGAATCAATTAAATATTTGGTCAAATACGGAACTTGCTTGACATTATACTAGCGCTCAAAACATATTTCATTTGTTTTTTTTTTGTAATATTTCTGTATGTAGTTGTTTTTTCTAAATGTTTATGTATTAGAAATAAATCTTTTAAATTCATATTAATTAGATTATATTAATTCTCATTAGGTTTTTTACTTTATTAAGTTAAATAATTTTATTTCAGTGGTTTAATTCCAAATATTAATTTATTCTAAAACGTTGTCATAAATTTGATAATGTTATTTTTGAAGTTAAATTTAGTTTAATAAAAATGTAACCATTTTCTTTAAACAAAAATATGCTAAAAATAAATTAAAAATTATAAAAAAAATACACTGGTTTTAACAAAAAAGCTAATTTCTGTGTGAATTTGTTCAAATAAGTATAAACAAATCTGCTAACTAAATTAGATTTACATGACGGTTTAAATTCAACGTTATAAAATAGAAGATATAAAAATATATTTGGTATGGCAACCTTACTTTATCCAATTGTTTATTGCTTTTTGAGAAGGATTGTAGACCATCTTGATCACTTTTAAATCAAATGAGTTATTATTTAATTGAAATATAATCCATTTCTAATTGAATTATAAATTTCCGTTGTTGGCGGAATTTCAGCAATTAAAGTTATTGAATCGGTGGTTTTCGTGGTTGAAATGGGTTTTTATTTCTTGTGTATACCCAGTGTACACTTCTAGTCGTAAAAGACTCATAAAAGAGCGTTTATACCTTCTGAAATCATAGCTATATAAGGATGTTTTTCTTTGCCGATGAAGCCTCTTTCTGAGCATTCTTTTATGCCATATAAAAACGTCTCTTAAATATGAGCATTTTTGGAAATTTTAGAATTTCTGAGCTTTTCATGAGTCATTTATTATTTATTTTTTAATCATTTATGAGCGTTGAAAGAATTTAAAAAATTTTCAATTAGCCTCATAAATAAGAGTCATTATGTTTAATTTATGATTCAGAAATATGAGCGAATATTATCATATTTAAGCGTCTTTTATGAGTCATGATTTCTGAGCGCTCAGAAATGTGTTGCTATATGAAGATGCCACAGTTAGAACATATATCGAAAGATCCGATGATTAAAGAAAATGTTACTGAACTTCAAATTGTATAGCTTTGGAAAAATTTTCAAGTCTGATACTATTTGAAATATAAACAACATAAGTGCTTAGACCACACATACAGAAAAATGTAGCCATTTGGCAACTGAAATTTGATTAGTACAACAGAAGGCGACTGATACAACTGAATATTGGTCTTCACAATGAAATTTGATTGACACAACTGGTTTTTATATGAAACATCAAAAATATTCAGAAATAACATTTGAATTAGGTTGTATTTACTAACCGAATTATTGGCTGTAGCAACCAAAATACACTTTTAAATTCGGTTGACACTATACTTTTCTGTGTACAGCCATATTTTAGTCAACTATAATGATAACTGCTCTGATAGGTTTTTCTGTTAAAATGTTGTACCCTAAAAACTAAATTTCAGTTTTTTTGGTTCTATCTCCTTAACTCGAGCTGATCTCAAAAAATCATTGTCATATTCAGAATCAGCCCTCTAATCATAAAAGATCAGTTACCAATTTGGATGCAACAAATTGAATGTAGTCCAGTGTTATTAGTGTTTATTTGTCCACCATTTTAGACCATGATCCAACTCTTCAAGTCAAGCTCAATTTTCGACAGTTGCGAACGAATGGCATATATACATTTTAAATTTCGACCACTCTTAAAATTTTCATATGGCAACCTAGGTTAAAATATTTTTTAATAGTAGTTCTTTTTGAAGGAGAAAGTTTTTAACAACAACATAAAATAACCACATTTCCGTTATTTTTGGACTTAAAATTATGTTTCATTTTTTATCTTGTCTTATGATCTTTCAGATCTTAATAAACTTTTGATAAATTGTAAAAGAAAAAATCTAAAGGGAACATGTCTTGTTTTCACTGTCCAAAATTATATTGAGCATTTTAAAAGTGGGGTCAACAATAAATCCGTTTTTGTATGAAACATTTCTGAAATTTAAGAAAATTTAACTTTAGGCTTGTTTATCTATTACGAAACGTAGAAATTGTCAATTAAATAGATTGAAAATGCACAAGAAACAAAACTAAATTTTCATTATATTCACGAAAATTGCTATTCGAAATAATAGATAAACAGACCGTTATTTGTACAAAACATTAAGTACACAAAAAAAAATTATTGATTTACACTTGATCAGAATTTTGCGTGATTCACACGAATCACGCTTGACTGTAAGCAAAACCTAAATTTACTCACCTGAACCTTAATGATCCAGCAAAACTTTGGTAATGGGTGCGATAAAGTAATGCATTACCTTGTAATGTGTACTCCTTACCTGTATCATTATTTTCCAACAAGAAGTAATGAGTTACCGATAATTGAATACTCGTGGTTTACCTTGTAATGAGATCTCATTACATTTTACATTACTTCAAAACATAAAATAATGACTTACCGATCATCAATTATATAATGCATGAATTATAAACGTAAAGTAATTATTAATATATATTTTTGAAAATCTATTTATAGACACATTTTGTATATTTTTGATATCACGAACGAAAACACGAAGCACAACAACTCATCTACATTTTAAGGAATAAAATATTGTATGTATCGATAGCTCAGTTGGTAGAGTTCTCGCCTAACTAATTGTTAAATACCAGAGACCCGAGGTTCGAATCCCAGCATGACCAAGTTATTTATTTAATAAAAAAAAGTTATTTATTTAATTAAAAAAAAATATCCGTAAAAAAAAAATTTTATGCATTTTTTTTATGAAAATCTATTTATAGACACATTACTTTTTCCCACCATGTAACCATATAAGTAACCAGTTACTTTACCCCCCACAAGGTAATGAGTTACTTTGAGGCTCATCGCCTGTAAAATTCATCAGTGAAGTAACGTGTAAAGTAATGCATGAAGCCCTATGGCGATACATTACTTAACCCATGATTTGGTAATGTGTGGATTTGCTGGGGAGTGTGAGTTTTTAGAAAAATCATTATTTTGCTTTGATAAATATTTCCTTTAATTTTTTGATGATTTAATATTTTTGAGTTTTTAAAGTACAAAATAAATCGTGAAATTACATATTCAGAGCAATTTTGCCTTAATTTTGAAATTTTATTTTTCTTCGGAAAGATTTTATTTAGTGATTCTGATCACGTGATCACGCATAAGAGTGAGTAAAATCTGAATTAACTCACGTGAGCGTGAGTGAGTGTGAGTAAAAAAAATGCATGAGTGATTGAGTCAAAATTCAAGCACGAGCCCATCTCTAAAAAAACATATACGCATTTTGCCTACAGTGTGGACCAAATATTGCGACATATTTAAAAAAAAAACATTATTTTTAAATCAATTTCTTTAAAATTACTTAAAAAAAATATACAAAAAGATAAAGCATGAGGATATGTTTCATTCACCCGACGTTTTAACACCTAAATAGTGCTGGTATTTTCGGTTACTTTTCCATATTCGATACTGGTAACGGTTTTTAAATTTAAAACTCACTTTTATCTTTTAAAACTTTGTATGAAAATTTTAACTTTTATTGAAAATTCGAATTTTAAAAAAATATTTTTAAACTTTTTTAAAAATGTTTAGTGTTTTTTGTATAGTTTTTCAACTTTTTTCTTTAAATTTTTCACCTTTGATTTTTTCTTCTAGCAGAGTTATATTTTAATGCTAATTTATTTAAGTTGCATTTTTGTTTTGTTTTTCTGTACAAAATACAACTCTGAAAATATTGAGTAGTTACTTTTAAGTATTGAGTACCCATAAAAAAGACAAATGCTCGATACCCACTAGTCATTATTTTACCAGCACTACTCCTACGTATAAGTTTGGGCGTAAAAAAATTAGTTACACAGCAGGGTGTAGGGTGCAGAGATGAATGTCACCAATTATCAGTCCCTGCCGAGTACTTTTTATGCAAACCGAAGCTTTCGCCGACCATAGCGGTTTGTGGCAGCTAATCCATATCAAAAATATCAAAAAAGTAATTTAAAAAAAAAAACATTTCTTAAAAAGACTTTAAAAAAATAAAAAATTCTAATTTATTCCAATTCAGGCATGATCAAACGTTGACAGCTCGTATGGTCAAACGTTGACAGCTCGTAACTGAAATTTATTTATTTCTTATAAAAATTTCAAATCTATTTTTTACAGTTCAATTACTTATATTATATCTCATATCTTATATGATCATGGTTGTGTAAATACTTAAAATTGGCTTCACTTTTTAGCTTATTTCGGTTTCCTATCAAAGTGTATACTCAAAAATCGCGGTTGTTTTAACTAAAAACAAAAGACTTAGGAAACAAACTTTATGAGACGATTGTTAAACTTCAAAGTAGTTTTTTGTGTTTTCTACAAGGAACTAACTTTAACCAATTACGAACCAATTTTAGACAAATTTTTTTATCACTTATGCAAAAAGCTAACAACCCATTGAAATATTTGCATAGTTTTTCGTATAACTTACTTTCAAATGGAACACAGGCTGACCAAATGAACGAACAAACGACCATATGTCTGTATTAAAATTGAAAAATTACGACCTGAATAGAAAAAAAACATGTTTTTTTTATTAGGTTTAGAAAAAAAAACTTTAAAAAAATAACAAATAAAGGAATGACACTCCCTTTAAAATAAACACTAAAAATAAATACAGTGAATGCAACTAGAAGTTTTCTGTGTTTATTTAGAAAAGGTACAGGTACAAGTATTTTGTATGTAAAACTTGGAAACAGCTTTTTGGGTGCAACAATAAACTATACGAAATGGTCATAAACTGTTTTGTAAATTTTAGACGGCAACCAATAGTCCATTTGGACGCTATGTGGCATATCAACATGTTTCTTTAAATATTTATTAGGGTATTCAAATTAATCGGGTTTGCTTTTGTTTGAGTAAACGAGTAACTCGATTTTTAGGTTTTGCACTTACTCGATTAATCGAGTTAGTTATTAGAATTACTCGAGTAAATCGAATAATTAAAAATAATGTTGTTCATTAATTTTTCTTTAAAAGTACACTATAACTTTTTCATTTCCCGGGATTCCCGAGAAAAATTATAAATTCCCGTGAATCCTGAGAATTCCCCGGAAATTCCTTTTTGTATTTAAAACACGTAATTTGTGTGTAAATAATGTTTTTTTTTTTTAAAGTAGGTTTTTAAATAAAAATTAAATAATAAAGCGCCCAGCAAAACTTTGGTAATGGGTGCGATAACGTAATGCATTACCTTGTAATGTGTACTCCTTACCCGTATCATTATTTTCCAACAAGAAGTAATGAGTTACCGATAATTGGACACTCATGGATTACCTTGTAATGAGACCTCATTACATTTTACATTACTTCAAAACATAAAATAATGACTTACCGATCATCAATTACATAATGCATGAATTATAAACGTAAAGTAATTATTAATATATATTTTTGAAAATCTATTTATAGACACATTACTTTGTGATTTTTTGTAAGCATAATGGTAAGGTGTATATTTTTGATATCACGAACGAAAACACGAAGCACAACAAATCATCTAGATGTTAAGAATAAAATATTGTATGTATCGATAGCTCAGTTGGTAGAGTTCTCGTCTAAGTAATTGTTAAATACCAGAGATCCCAGGTTCGAATCCCAGCATGACCAAGTTATTTATTTAATAAAAAAAAAAAGTTTTTTATTTAATTAAAAAAAAAATATCTGTAAAAAAAAATTTTTTTGCATTTTTTTTTATGAAAGTCTATTTATAGACACATTACTTTTTCCCACCATGTAACCATATAAGTAACCAGTTACTTTACTAATGAGTCACCTTGAGGCTCTTCGCCTGTAAAATTCATCAGTGAAGTAACGTGTAAAGTAATGCATGAAGCCCTATGGCGATACATTACTTTACCCATGATTTGGTAATGTGTGGTTTTGCTGGGCGCATATGTATTGAATTTTTGCACTGAAAATTAAAACAGAAACATATTAATTAAATGATTTTAGATCATTTTAAATTAAAAATAAATATATAATAATAAATAAATAATGCAATAATTCGTTAAAAAAAATTGTAATACTAATAAAAAGTTTATTAATTTGCTTGACATCCGGTTTCGAATTTATGTGACACAGATCCCGGCAACAGAGATACCCTTTCACTGTCTACCGATGTTGGCATTATTATTAACAGAGCATTATATAAATTATCTAATCTTTTAGTAGGAATATTGCATGCTTCATATAAAAGTAATTTCTTTCTTTAACAAATTCCCATGATTTGAACTTGGCTTTTTGGATTAGCCTTTGTATTGTCTATCTCGTTTTTAGTTTCAGTTTGAAACTTTCATCGACTTGGATTTCAGATATGTCATTGTCACTGCTGGACATTTCAAACAGGAGCTTAAAAATTGGTTCAGCATACAATGTTAAAGAACATTTTGATGTTTTAGAATTGGCATTCAAGTTACCGGGAGTTTTTAAATGTATGTAAAGATCACTGCAAATGTAGTTAAAAACAAATGAAATTTCACTTAAAGAAATGACGACTTACATTTCAGTGAATTTAACTAACATTGTCATTTGTTTTTTAATGTTCAAAAAATGACTAACCATTGTAGTAAAAATGAACCACATGTTAGTAAAAAATAAACAAACATTTATTTTTTTTATTTTTTAAAATAACATAAAACTACTGTCAAAAATTAATGTAAAATCATAAAACAGTCATTTGATGTGGTTTGTTTTTCTTAAGTGAACTAGAAGGTTAGTAAAAAATGTAATTTGTTCTACAAATGACTGACATTGACACTAAAAATAACGAAACTGTATTACAACCGTAACAACTACATATTTTTAAAGCAGATGTTTTCTGTAAGTATATTTCTAAAAAAGAATATTTATAGTAGCATCAGCTGCTAAATTATTAGAATTTCGTCTACAAAGTGCATCTCTAATGGGATTAAAAACTTCCACTAACATCTCCAGGACTGCTACATGTTGATCATTCCATAAATTTGCTAAGTCAATTTTAATTAATTTTTTTTTTGCCTTTAAAATTGAATAAATCATAGACAATTAACAATAAAAATGCTAAGAAATAAAATATTACTGCATAAATTAATTAATTCAATTTTTCTCGTTTTCCCGGGAAGTTTGAAAAATTTTAGCGGGAATTCCCGGAAAAATTGCGTCGCGGGTACGGGAGTTTTAACACAAAAAATATCAGAATTATAACATTCAAAATATTAGCAGTTCTAATATGTTTTTTATCACAATTAAATATAAACGTTTGTAACAAGTTTGATAAAATTTTTATTAAAAATAAAAATTATGTTTTTTCGACCTTTAATTGTCCAATGAAAATGAAAATTATTCAAGTACGAGGCCATGCTCTATATTTCTTTATTAGGATATTGTTCTTACAAATAATCTATAGATTTTTTTTTTTTCAATTTTATTAATTGACCACTTTCAGGAATGTGACAATCCCATGCAAAACATCAAACATTCATATAACCTAGTTGTCCCACTAAATGAGAACTAATATATGAGCTCGAAGTTAACGATTATCACTATTAATCAAAAATAAATTGAAAACTTGTTCGTTACAAACATAATTTTTATTTTTAATACAAATTATATCAAACTTGTATAAAAGACAAAGTACGGTCTTGTTTTACATCTTGATTTTAAATAAAAAAAACCAAGTGTAAAAATAAAAAGGAGAATAAAAACAAAAAGCGTGTATTGTATATCTACCAAAGGTAGAGCTTGCACATATCGAACAAGTTTTCAATTTATTTTTGATCAATGGTGATAGTCGTTAACTTCGAGCTCATATATTAGTTCTCATTTAGTGGATAACTAGGTTATATGAAAAATTGATGTTTTCATGGGATTGTCACTTCTTTCAAAACGTGTTCTAATGATGGGAACCTAGAAAATTCCCGAAATAGATCTATCAACGCATTCCTGAAAGTCGTCAATTAATAAATTTCAAAACATAAACACTATATATTACTTGTTAGGACAATATCCTAATAAAGAAATATAAGGTGGCGCAAAAATAACCTTCCGATGTTTTTTTTTTTTATTATGTATTTATTATGTATAGCATTTTCTGATAGGAGGATTACTTTTGCGCCACCTTATATAAAGTACGGTCTCGAACTTGAATAATTTTCATTTTCATTAAACGTTTGTTAATATTATTAATTTAAAATTTAAAAGATTTAAAATGGTATTTAAATGTGGTGTTCTAATTAAATACAAAAATTAAATCCTTTTTATATCGTTAGAATATATGAAAACTAGTAATATAACTTTTAGAATTTTTTACAAATATAAAAAATTAAATGTCATAGCCAATCTGTGAATTGGAAAAATATAAAGAAATATTATATTACTTCTTCACGGTCGTTAAAAAAGTTTCCGCATTAAATCCGTTGAAGTTCTGAAGACAGATTTTTGTTCGAATTTAATTTTTTTTTGTAAAATAGATAATTTTTAATTTATGTGATTAAGTTGAATATAGATTAGAGTGAAAGAAAACAGAGAACCGTCCAATCCGAACTGTACCACCAAAAGATGATGATGAATTAAGTTCAATTCTAACCTTGCAAAAAATATAAACTAATTTTAATAGTTTTGTGATTGTTGCGATTTGTTTACGTAAACTAACCTTTCATTTGAATATAATAATGTCTGTAATTGTTCAAGGATATTTTTCAAAATCTCTTTAGAAATTGCTGAAAATGTGACATTTTAGGCATTTGGTCTTGGTGTGGAACGTTTTTTTCTCCAAAATTACCTCAGAAAATTATTTTTTTTATCAGTACAGTATTGCCCATATCATTGTGCCATGTAAAAAAGTTATACTCCTACTAAACAAATATAATATGTGAATTAAAACGTTAATTAATAATAAATTGATTTATATAAAACAAATTGCTTTAAAAAAATACCAAAAATTGTATTAAATTTTATAACATATTTTGATTTACATGATTAATCGACCAAAATCGATCGAATTATTCATTACTCAAAATTAGCCATTTTAATTTACTCAATCAATTGTTTAATTAAAATCCATCGATTAATAGAGTAACGGTTAACCGATTGCATACCCTAATATTTATACCCGTACGTAAGTACGTGTCTGTTAAATGTTGCCAAAACGCGAAAGCGCTAAAACGCCATGGATGCAAATGTATGCAACTGCATGTTGCTGTTAACAACAATCAACACCTAGATATTTCTATTTCATATTATTTGTATGAGAAACGTACAAACAATTTGTGTTGTAGCAAATTATTGGGTTAATAAAGGAATGAATACTTAATAAAATAAAATAAAATAAAACTCTGCCATAAAGACACTGAATTCAAGCAGTTTCTATACAAAATTTGTTAATTTGTCCTTAAAAAATTTATGAAGATAAATCTTTTTCAGTTTATAGCTTTAACAGATTTTTTTTAATTAATTCTTAGAAGTAACTCAAATTTTATAGAACATTTTCCCATCAAAATCAGGCCAGATGCCCTGCTGTGATTTGTGGTATATTATATCAAATTGTATTTGATTTTCTCACTAAAAAAAAAAAAGAAAAAACTTGAAATCATTAATCTTGATATTAACTATAACATTTGCTGGATTTACTAAACTGCTGACAATTGCTTGTCTAATTTAAATTAATAAAAATATTTTGAAATGAATGCAACGTTCATACTGAACCCCAAAGTACGTGGTTTTCAACTTTTCAATGGCACACGAATTTTTAAGCGAAACCGAAAACTTCTATATTTGGAGACCAGCATGAACGTAGTATAACAGGAAATTTATAATACAATAATCTTCACTTAAAAATATATCAATTTAATAAATTTCATTATTAATACAAATAATAACAAAATACAGTTTGCGAAAGAACCAAAGCATACAAAATGAACATTTCTTTTTCTCCTTTCGCTATGTTATTAAAATTTTCCCAACATTTCACAACAACACTGTCATGGTATAAGATAAAGGGTGTTTTTTATACAGGGGTATAGAACTTTAAGTTGGCAACACTTTTTTAACTGGCGGCCATTTTGTCAGCAGTCAAGTGATCTATGTTTAATTTGGTTTGGCATTTCAACATGAATACATTGACACCTGAACAACGCTTCCAAATTGTGCAAATTTATTTTGAAAATCATGGATCTGTTGGAAATACGTATCACGCACTACGTCCATTTTACGGTCAACATAATTGTACATCGGATTAACTATGTAATGTTTTAGCACCACGTTTACTCTAAATGATAATACGCATCCACAGAGACGTCGTACAGTGCGTATAGAAAAAGTCATTGCTGCTGTAGTGCGTAGCTTAGAGGAAGACCGCAATCAGTCTATCCACCAGTGGTGTCTGCTATAAAACCATAATTACTGATTTTTTCGTTCTTCAATTGAACAACCATGATGTAGAGGAGCTGTGGTTTTAACAAGACGGAGCAACATGTCACACAGCTCGTGACACAATTGATTTATTGAAGAAAACGTTACGCACCCGTGAATTGGCCTCCAAGATTGTGCGATTTAACGCCGCTGAACTATTTTCTGTGGGGATATGTGAAGTCGCTAGTCTACGACGATAAGACCGAAACGATTGACCACTTGGAGGACAACATTCTGCGCGTTATTGCCAATATAAGGCCACAAATGTTGGAAAAAGTCATCGAAAATTGGGGCGCTTCGAAATAACCCCCAATGAAATAACACCCAAACGACAAAATTAAATAACCCCCAATGAAATAAATCCCAAAAAACTTTATTCAGCGAAGCCACCTGCCGCGTCCCATGGAGGAGAAAAACCCTAAGAGCGGCCGCAGGGCGCCACGCAGAAAAACTAACAAATATTAAAAATATTTCACTTTTAGCAAAATGAAATATCCCCCAAAAAATATGAAATAACCCCCAAAATAATTGCATATGAAATAATCTCCAAAGAATTTAAATTTTGGGCTTTATTTCATTGGGGGTTGCTTCATAATGAAATAATCTCCAAACCGTAAGATGAAATAATCCCCCAAAAAAATGAAAAAACCCCCAAACAATTTTACACAATTTTTTTGGGGGTTATTTCATTTTTGGCCGTTGGGGGTTATTTCATTGGGGGTTATTTCGTAGCGCCGAAAATTGGACCTCCAGATTAGACTACGTCCGAGCCAGCCGTGGCTGTCATATGCCAGAAGTCATATTTAAATTATAATGCCAGAAGATTATTTTTTTAATAAAGTAAATCTCTATAAAAAACACCCTTTTCAATGGCCCCATACATAAACTTTATATGTTGAATGGTAAAACTGTTAGCCGTGGATTTTTCAAAAAAACATTCTCTGTAAAACGAAAAAACCAAAGCATACAGGTCAAAGAACTTTGCTTTATATGTCAAACAAACAAAAGAAAACGGAACCAAAAAAATAGTCTATTGGAATCATACTCCCTCATACAAACAGATTCGTAAACATTTTAGAAAATCGATAGCGCAAAGTTTAATATAAATGCAAAAATATACTCTGCATACTTTTTGTCTCCTAAGGATGAAATAAATAGTTTAGCATACAGAAAATGCAGTCTGACATTTAAAGAAATATACAAGGATAGCAAAAAAAATCCTTTGCTTACAAAAAAAAAAAAAATTACAAAAGATATAGAAAGGACTATAGATTTCGAAGAGTTGAAAATCAAATTGTGAGAGAAGCCATTATAATAAGAAATTTATCCAGCAAAATCAAATGCCTTCATGTTTTATATAAATATTTAAAATCTACAAGAGTGTTTACGAAGATTCCAATAAATTTTACTATTGAAGCATTACATTTAGAATACCTGCGGGGTATGTTAGGGAAAGGCTCAGGGCATGGAGAGAGTCTGAATTCTCTGGTTACTGGGAAAACTCTCCTGGTCAGCGCCAGGCTAAAAGATTGATCTCTTTTTCCAGTAGGGGGTCGAGGCGACTCTTGTCGCTTGAAAGGGTGGGTTTGAGGAACCTAGCGTCGTACTTAACTGGACACTGTAATCTCAGATACTATCTGCACAAGAAGGGTCAATCGGACACGGATATGTGTAGGTTTTGTGAGATGGTGTCTGAGACCTCGGAGCATGTTCTCTGCTAATGTCCCAGGCTTTGTGATAGGAGACTTAAGTTTCTAGGTGATCGCAACATTTCGCCTTCCGACATCGCGAACATTTTGCCAAATAGGATAATTGGCTTTATAGGTAGCTTGAATCTGTAGGTAACTTTAGGCAGCACAAAAGACCTACATTGGTCGCGGTGCATAGTGCCTTCTGATCTAATCTAATCTATTACATTTAGCACATTAAAAACTCATTTTAACTTGCATTATACCCAAGATCAGCCTTTTCCATTTTTTTTATTTAAACTTCTTTAAAATAAAATTTTTTTGCATAAATAAGCAAAATATATAAAATTAATAAATAAGTATTGCAAAAAAGTCTTTAATCACTTTTTGAAATTAAGTGCAAGAATCAGTGACTAATTTATTAGATGAACTTAAAAATTAAGAAGCAGGGGAACGTATCTTTTTTCAGAGGTGGTCGCAGTTTAATTTCAACTGGATAACACCGAGAGCCTCAATGATATTTTAAAAAAATTAATTTTTATATAAAAAATTTTTTGTTTTAAATATAAACAGCAGCATTCCAGTGACAAAAGGCGTTGCAAAATATAGTTAGTAGACATCCGTTATTAAAAGCATTATGAAAGTCACATGCAGTTTGACCACAAGAAATTCTCTAGAAGTAAAATTTATTGATTAAGGAATGAAAAAGCTATGACAATGCTTTTTTCCATGATGGCGGTAAATAGAATCTTTAGTTATGGAGAAAGGAGGTATAACATAAATTCCCGGTTTTTAAACGATATTTCAATTAAATAACATAATTTCTACAAATTTTTGACTTGTATGCTTTGGTAAAAGAAATAAATCCACGAATAACAATTATTCCACTCATCATGCAAAATGTATTTATTTGGCATTTCGATCATATGTCATACATATAAAATGCTAACAAGGAAGCTAATTGATTTTCAGTTTGTATGCTTTGGTTATTTCGCGCACTGTATTACTCTTTCAAAAATAATACCACATTCTGCAAATACAAAAAAAAATACTTAAATGTAGCTTTTTCTGCATATTTAACTTTAAACCACTTTAACATCATTTAAAGAATGTTTTAAAAAAAATGTTTATTTATAACCATCACTTTATGACAAAATAGTACTAAATTAGTTGTGGATACTTATAAAAAGTAAAACACTTAACAATTTCTTAAGTTTATTGTTTATTTAATTTATTACAATTTGTTTTTTATTTGAATTCTTTTTTTTAATAGCGCACCGAAGAGAGATCCATACAATTGGCAGTGCGAGTTCATAAAACTTTAGAATTGGCAGATGATAAATTTTATGTAATCACATGTGGCAAGGCTGGATTTGGAAGGTAAGTTTAACAGCCCAAGTAAAAAAAAAAGTATATGGAGCAACATCAAATTAGATATAAAAATACAAAAATAGAAATACTAAAATACATCAAACTGCATAAAATTCGATACAATCGTATAGAATTAGATCGCATTCGATGCAAATCGAATTGTACAAATTTGTACAATTAGATGTATATTAGATACAATTTCATCCGAATTTTATTCCCTTACAAATGTTTGGTTTTTATATATAACTGTATCGAATTGGATATATTAAAATATGAAAATGAAAATTATTCAAGTTCGAGACCATACTCTTTATTTCTTTATTAGGATATTGTCCTAACAAATAATCTATAGAGTTTTTGTTTTCAAATTTATTGACTTGAATAATTTTCATTTTGATTGCACAATTTAGGGTCGAAAAAACATTATTTTTATGTTTCATATAATTTTTATTCAAAATAAAAATTATGTTTTTCCGCCCTTTAATTGTGCAATGAAACTGAAAATTATTCAAGTTCGAGGCCATACTCTATATTTCTTTATTAGGGTATTGTCTTAACATATACTCTGTAGAGTTTTTGTTTTCAAATTTATTAATTGACCCTTTCAAGAATGTGTTGATAGATCTATTTCGGGAATTTTTAGGTTCCCATCATCAGAACACGTTTTGAGAAAGGTAACAATCCCATGCCAAACATCAAACATTCATATAAACTAGTTTAATCACTACATGAGAACTAATATCGAAGTTAAAGATTATCACCATTATATCAAACTTGTATAAAAGACAAAATACGGTCTTGTTTACTCCCCCTTTACATCTTGTTTTTAAACAAAACAAAACAAGTGTGAAAAAACGAGAAAAAAACAAAAAGCGTGTGTTATATGTATATCTACCAAAGGTAGAGGGTGCACATAACAAAATTTGTTTTCAATTTATTTTTGATCAATGGTGATAATCTTTAACTTCGAAATCATATATTAGTTCTCATTTAGTGAGAAAACTATTTTATATGAGTGTTTGATATTTTACATGGGATTGTCACTTTTTTGAAATCGTGTTATGATGGTGGGAACCTTGAAAGTTCCCGAAATAGATTTATCAACACATTCCCGAAAGTGGTCAATTAATAAATTTGAAAACAAAAACTCTATAGATTATTTGTTAGGACAATATCCTAATAAAGAATAATTTTAATTTTCATTGCACAAATTAAGGTCGAAAAAACATAATTTTTAGTTTTAATAAAAATTATATCAAACTTGTATAATATAATATTATTGGATAAGAGTTGACAAAAACAGTTCACAAATTTCTAGCACACCTCCTATATGTTTTTATAATTAATTACTGCAACATATTTTTTTTATCTATTGGATTCATAACTTCTAAGATATGATTTTTTTTTTAGAATGTCCCAATTTAAAATTTTAGAAAATTTTCTTCAACAAATGAGATTTTAATATGAAAAATATGAGATTTTAACTTTATGGAATTGTTAAATACATTTTAGTTAACGAAAATGAAAAAAAATTAAACATAACCCAAGTAGGAACTTGTGTTTTTTGGTAATAACAAGGCAACTTATTTGTTATAAAATATTTAAAATCGAAAACTAGCTACTTTTGTTACTTTTGTTGTTTTATTTCATCATAATAAACAAGGTTGAAAAAACATTTTTTTTTGACAAAAATTACACGACTTATTTATTAAAATTTACAAAAAAAACGTCAAAGCTGCCACTATTGAATTTTAAGAAACGTGATTTGAAATATTATGACACAATGTGTGAAACTGCTGTGCTAAAAATGTTGGCCAAATTGAACGACCTTAACTTGTGCCATGCCGCATTGTTTTTGCTAAAACTGAAAAAAAGTAATTTTTTCCCCATACAAACCACATTTTCAAAATTCAATCGATTTACGCCTCGGCTTTTCTTTTCCAATCAGCACCAAACTTTATATTAAATGTTTTTATATACAAAGGCACCAAATTGTACCATTCTTCATTTTTTTGAACACCTCTAACCCAGTAAACATGGCAATACGAATTCGATTCCTCTAACGTATTGCCTGGAAGAAAATTTTATTACGGCAACGACCGTATTCGTATTGCGGAAGATACCACCCTTTGGTAGAGAACGTGCCCCGAAAGTAATACTTCCAAGCAATACGAAAGCAAAATAGCATATCCAATATTGCCGATATATCATCTGGAAGTCAAAAAGAAGATATCGCTAGATAACCATTTAAAAGATAAAATTAAGTTTTTTAACATTTTTTTAAAATTCTTTTATTATAAAAAGATTGCAATTTACTTATATTATAATCGCTACTTTGATTTCTTTGATCTATACACTTACATTTATCCATCCATCCATATATTCATCCACCAATCGTGTTTTATGCGTTTTAATTAATTTTGCATCCCATCCAGTACGTGATATCCTTTCCTGAAAGCAATCAAATGTGTTTTAATTTGCAATTAATAACTAAATACATCAAAAACAATTTTAGCTTACTTTATATAATTTGCAAAAGTTATCTTAAACCTTAAACGGCTTCAAACTTTTTCTTTTTTTCCTCTTTGCTTCAGAACCAAAATTTTCAAAGAAAACAATAAAATATTGCAATTTAACTTTCACCTGATAAAACGATATGTTCCAAATACTACTTTTCTTCAAAATGATATATAATTGATATTGCCGCAAGAAATTTTGGATGATATTTCTTCCGAATGCTTATTGGGAATGCTTACACATCGGCTAACACACACACAGAGAAAAATTTAGCTATTTGCCAACTGAAAATTGGTTCTTACGACCTAAATTCTGTTATTACGAATTTGAGTAGGTTGTTAAAACTGAACATTAGTTTGCACAACAAAGTTCGGTTAATTTAACTAAATTTTAGTTGCAATACCCAAAATATTCAAATATGTAATGTTAATATCGTTGTACTAACTGAATTTATTAGTTGTTGCCATTAATTTACACTTTACCATTCGGTTGCCACTTCATTTCTCTGTGTGCATATAAAAAAGGTTATTCATGTTTAAAGCAAGGGTTTTCATGAAAAATGCATGTTTCTAGTCAGTAGCCCAAAATCGAAAATTTAACCAAATATTTTTCCGAATCAAAGAATTTGGAAAAAAATAGCTTTTGATTTGTTGTTGCATATATTTGCATATTTTGTTATAAATGCATATTTTGCAATAAATGCATATTTCTGAGGCCATATCTTGGCATTTTTGGTAGCATATTTTCAATTTAATTGCATATTTTTACATACTTTGTAAAAATTAAAATTAAGTTTTAATTAAAAATAAACAAATGAAAACCCTGAACATAGAGTCCTGTTGTCATTTGTTAGACATTTATATTGAATTTCATTATTAAACCAACAAGCAAAAGTAATAAATCGATTTTTAAGAATAAAAAAATTTTTAAATCCAAAAATTAGTGCACATTATTTGGTTTTCTGTGCATATTTCGATTTAAATGCATAAGAGCATATTTTGCATTAGAGCATATTTTGGATTCTTTAAGGCTGAATTAGCCAAGCGTAAACGTATCTCGGTGAACGAAATTTAATAAGTAAAATAAGAATAGAAGAATAGAAGACATTTTGTGTATCTTGTTGTTTCATTCATGAATATGAATGAAACAACAAGATATACAAAATATCTTCTATTTTACTTATTAAATTTCGTACACCGAGATACGTTTACGTTTACGCTTGGCTAACTCAGTCTTTACTGCATATTATATGGCTGTAGTTAGAGAGAGGAATATGATAATAAATAATATATTATGATTGTAGACAAGAGAATAATATAATAACCGAAAAAAGAGAGTTTTTTACTATAACATGATAAAAGCAACTATATTATTGGTGAAATATGATTGATACAATAATAATTTAATGGAAACAACAATTTATGGCTATAGGAAACACAGTTTTATGACCGCAATCATATTGCAACCATATTTTTTCTCTGCGTATAGGGAACTAAAGATCTCCTCCAAAGAAGTTTTCTTATTTTCTCCATATTCAGCTGATTAATAGTTGCATTACTTAAATTTGCTTTTAACCGGAACGCTATTGAACATTAAGGCGGTGTTTACATTTAATTTGAAATACCGAGATTTTAGTTGAAGTCTCGTCTAAAATGTTTACAGTTTACACTTTTTGACAATGGGGAGATTTCGATTTAATTTTTGGAAAACATCCTAACATTAAAAAATAGTCTCAAAGGAAGACAGGGACATTTAAAAAAAATAAAATTATATTTGTTTAAAACAAAAACGCATTCTGGTATTTTGCAAAAGTTTCCAGATTTTTGAGATATATATTAGATTTCATAGAATTTATAAGATTTCCTTTGTAAAAACAGTTTTGGGATTTTACACGGAATTCTCTTTTAAATCCTAAATTATCGAAATCTTAGGATTTTGACGAAGATGTAAACGTAGTATAAGCAAATTTTGGTTTAAATAATATTTTGCAAAAAATTCATTGACAGTCAAAATCAGTTACAAATGACTTCATAATGGTAAAAAATAAACTCTTTAAAATTACGTGGGTTTTGCATAATATTTGGATAATGTTTAAGTTTTTTTTTATATATTTTATTTTTTGTTTGTAGTAGACTCTTAGCATTAAATCTTTGAACTCGTATGGGTGTAGGAGTAAAACTACTCGTATTGACAATGGTAAGGCAAAATGCAAAAAAATTGTTAAATAACAAATTTAAAACAACATAAAAATTTTAAAATATTTTACTTTTAATGTTTATTATAAATTATTTGCACTATTTAATTTTGTTATTTTTATTTTGCCAGTCCATTAAAGTACAAAAACAAATACACAAAAAAAAAAAAAAAAATGTGAAAATTTTATAATAATTGTTAATATGAAACAAAACAAATTAAATAATAATTTACGCTCTGTTAAATTTTTGTTTTGCTAAAATATAATGTGCACGATTTGTCTGTTTCAAACCGGTAATATCGCTGCTTACCAATGTTGGCCATCTGTATTTAGTAAAAATCAAAAACATAAAATACAATCCAAAATCCCCCCCCCCCCTACACCCCAATACCTCTGCCCGTTGCAACGCCCTCCTTTAACTGTCCATGCATAACCTGCAATAGATTGCGCAATTGTTAGGAAAATTAAAATGGGCAAAACAATACCAGCTACTGCACTAACAAAAAAAAATTAGTAATAATGTTTGCTTATTAAACTACTAAAAATTAGTTCCAAATGCACAGAAAAATTATTGGCAAAAGAAATTTGAAACTCACTTTCAATTAAAAGTTTAATAATACTCATTAAATGTTTAATTGAAAATGAATTTGGTGCACACAAAATTTACAGTTTGACATAATGACAACAAAAGAAAAAATGGCAAAATTGAAAAAAAATTAATTAAACTAAAAATTAGCTAATGTTCGGCAAAACTTGAAAAACGTCAAATTTAAAAAAAAAAAATTAAGCTAAAATAAAAAAAGTCGCTAAAATTAAAAAGCCGCCAAAATTAAAAAAATCACCGAAATTTAAAAAAAAAATTACAAAAATTAATAATGTTTTCGAGATATAGACGTTTTAAATTTAATTTATGTGATTTTTTCAATTTTGTTGATTTTTTTAATACTTTGGCGATTTTTTTTTCATATTTGAAGGTTTTTTTGAAATTTTTGCGGTTTTTGTCAATACCCGAGTAAACAAATTATATAAGGCCTTATTGTAAAACTCTTTACTTGGGTATTTAGTTTGAAATATATGGTCCAACATCATTAATATTTTCCATGTGTATAAGATATAATTATAGATTGCAATATATAACCCCATTTATAAATATATATGCGCAGATATTCAAATTATTTTCCTTTAAATTTTCTTTTATATTTTTAATTTAACATCAAGGTATCTCGTTCTATCCAGCAAAAAATTACTTATCTTTATATAATTATAAATTGCA
This sequence comes from Delia radicum, assembly GCA_021234595.1. Lineage (NCBI taxonomy): Eukaryota > Metazoa > Arthropoda > Insecta > Diptera > Anthomyiidae > Delia > Delia radicum. The sequence goes on along the minus strand of CM037851.1, from coordinate 307,519,239 downwards.
AAATATAACCCCATTTATAAATATATATGCGCAGATGTCCAAATTATTTTTCTTAAAATTTTCTTTAATATTTTTATTTAAAATAATATATGTGATGCGATATAAGTAAATCCAATTTAACATCAATATATCTCGTTCTATCCACCAAAAAATTACTTATCTTTTTGTATATAATTAGATCCAATTCTAAATTCATCCCACGGGATATTTTGGATCCATCAGTATCTTAAATTAAATATTTTTGGATCCACCATTTTTTGATATAAATTTTGATCTAACTTACTTAATCTGGTACTATATTTGAAGGATCTATTTCGATATTATCTTATCTTATCCATATTTTAAGATAAGCTTGGATAAGAAAATATATCTATCTATATCAAATGAGATCTGATTTTGTATTTGAGATGTAACTTTCTATTGATCGGGTACTAAAGATTTTTAATTTTGGCAACTTTTTTTTATTGTAGCGCTTTTTTTATTTTGATGACTTTTTTAAGTTTTGTCGTTTTTTAAGATTTTTTTTTTTATTTTGTTATATTTTTTTTTTTTTTTTGCTAATTTATTTTTTTAATTATTATGATTTTTTTCTATTTTTTTTATTTTTTTTCTTTCGTTGCAAAAAAACCTGCTAAAATTAGCAGTCTTTTGCTAAATATTACTAAGGTAAGAATAGAAAAATACAAAAATTTAGTTAAATTTAAGTTAAATTTTAGTAAGTTGAAAGTACTAAATAAATCTGCTAAAACCAAAAACAAATTGCTAAATATTAGTAGACAAAAAAATTTGTAAACAAATGTGAAATTATTAAAGTTATTTTTTAGCTTTTCTTATGAAAATGAATATAATTCAAGTTCGAGGCCATACTCTATATTTCTTCATTAGGATATTGTCCTAACAAATAATCTATAGAGTTTTTTGTTTTCAAATTTATTATTTGACCCTTTCAGGAATGTGATGATAGATCTATTTCGGGAATTTTCTAGGTTCCCATCATCAGAACACGTTTTGAAAGCGGTAACAATCCCATTCCAAACATCAAACATTGATATAAAATAGTTTACTCACTATATGAGAACTAATATATGAGCTTGAAGTTAAAGATTATAACCATCGATCAAAAAATAAATTGAAAACTTGTTTGTTATGTGCAAGGTCCACCTCTGGTGGATATTCAATACACATTTTTTTGTCCTCCTTTTTATTTTTTGTTTTATTTATAAACAAAACAGGGGGAGTAAACTAGACTGTACCTTGTCTTTTATGCAAGTTTGATATAATTTTTAAATTAATTAAATTAAAATTTTAGGTAGAATATAACTAAAAATTTGTAAATTTAACAGTTTTGTTTTTGATGTTCTTATTTTACTAAAACTTAGCAAAATAAATACCTGCATATTTTAGCAGTTTTTTCTAAAGCGTAATTATTAACAATATTTTAGTAGCTTTTTCTGCTTTTTACAGATTTATTTCTATGAGTGTATACAACTAAAATTATATATAACAATGTTATATTGCAAAACTACACTCTACTTTGTTCATATTGTTTTATGCTGCAGCTGCTGCTGCTGCTGCTGGCCTGGTTGTCTTGGCTAGTGGCATGCAACAATTGATTTTTTTTTCCCCCTGAACAAAAACGACTAAAAATCATTAAATGCAACAATTTAATATTCAATATTTCTAGACTAATTTTCGATTTGTAATTTAATATCGTTTCTTCTATTTTTTTCCAATTGACAGGGATGACAACGCACATGTGGTTTTAAAATTCTTGCAAAATGATAGACGTGTAAGAGAAACGGTTTATGGTCATGAATATAAAATACGTGCCGAGTTTACTAAGCCAAATGGTAAGTGTCCAAAAAAAAACATTTTTTTTCTTTCAGGTATATTTAATTTTGCGTAAAAAAGAGTAAATGATGATAACCAGAGTAGTGACTTTCAGCAGTGTTGCCAGAAAAATGGTTTTCAAAAAAGCTAAATTTTTGTAAAAAAAAAAAATGGCTCTATACTGTAATAAGAGACAATAGTCTTGTATATAGAATTCTGAATAAATAAATAAATAAATAAATAAATAAATAAATAAATAAGAAAATTGCTAAAACAAAAATTGCTAAGCAATTTTATAAAAAGAAAAACCATGAATTTTTTAACAAATAAGTCAAATTTAATGCATTTTACAGAAAAAATCATAAACATTGATATACAATTTCACAGCATTTTGGACAAAGTTTGTTACAAAATCTTTGGTCCTACACTCTAATTCATTTCTGTTGAAATTTACCCAACTTATAGTAGTAAATTTACTCTATGCCTGCAAATGAAAAAAATACACACATTACGAGTAAATTGGTGAACAAAAAGTGTGTAAATTCACTGCGAAAGTGCGTTAAATGTATATAACTTTAGAAATAAATGAATAATTTTACTGAATTTTAGCGTAAAAAACATGTTTTATGTGTAAATATACGTATTAATGCATAAAAATACTTTTTCTATGCGTAAAAACACCCAAAAAATGCGTATATATATACCTTAAGCGTATATTTATCAAAAAATTATTCAAATAAAAAAAATTGTTATTTTTAGAATGAGTTTTATTTATGTGTTATACAATTATAAGTTTAACAATAAATATTTCTATATAAGTGTTTGCTACATATACAGACCTTCGAAGATTGAATTATATTTTGATTGATCGTAAAGAATTCATTCTATATAATTCACTAGTAGGGAATTTAATCAATTTAGATCACTTGATTTTTTCCATCATTGAATTTAAGCATTATTAATTCAATCAATTGGCTGTCAATCATTGGGAACTCAATCATTAATCGATTTAAAATTTTGGAATTGCCAAAATCGCCAAAACTGAAATAAATCGGCAAAATTAAAAAAAAAAAAACACTAGAATTAAAAAAAAAATGTTGGAATTAAGAAAATTCTCAAAATTTGAAAAAAAAATTCCAAAATTGAAAAAATAAAAAAGACTAGAATTGAAAAAATCACTAAAATTGAAAAAAAAAAAATTAATTGCTAAAAGTGAAAAAATTGCCAAATTAAAAGAAGCCCGGAAAATTTTTTCGTATAGCTCTTTTAGTATTTGAAATATGGACCTTTTAAAAATACTTTAAATTTCTCGGATTTTTGTTTTTAAACTTTTATAGATTTTTTTTTTTTCAATTTTACATGTTTTTTTTTTATTTTTTACAACTTTTTTTATATTATATCTTTTATTGTTAATTTTGATTATTTTTTACTTTTAGCAATTTTTGTAGATTTTTTTTAATTATTAGCGTTTTTATTCAGTTTCAGCGATTTTTTTCAATTTTTGCGATTTTTTTTTCGGCCATTTTTTAAATATCAGAGATATTTTTCTTTTATTGGATTTTTTTTTTCAATTTTATCGATTTGTTTTAATGTTAGCGTTTTTTTTCTTCATTTTTGGAGTTTTTATTAAAATTTTTAAAGAATTTTTCATTTTTGGCGTTCTTTTTTAATTTTGGAGATTTTTTTTCAATTTTAGCGATTTTTTTAAATCGATTGCGTAAAAATCGATTGAATTCGCAGTGATTGAATAAATCGAATGATGAAAAATGATTAAAGTCTCTAAATATAAAATCGAATGAGACCAATTGAGAAATTATTCGTTTTGGAAAATGGTGATTTGAGAGTTCAATCATTCTGTCAGAATTGAAAAATCGAATGAATGTACCTTTTTTATCGTTTTTTTTTTGGCATACGAAATAGCAACAAACCTAGATGTCCATCAACGAGAACAACAAGTTATACGACACCATGATCTTGAGGACATTTTTGTTGAAGCAGTAATATTTTTGAGTAATCTTCCATAAGTTTTTTCAAAGTCGAACAGTTTCTCACTGTTCATTGCTCTCGAGTTATGAATACAATTTTTCAAAATCGAAAATTTTTTGTTTTTTTAGTGCATAATTTAATTTGAGTGCATATTTTAAGCTCATGTTTTGCATTTTTACTATATATTTTAAACGTATCTTTCCGATTTCTTAGTGCTTGAAAGTCGCTGCCCTGATGATAACATAGTAATTGATATTGAAACCATACTCTATTTTAAAGAGTTGGTAAAAGTTGAATAAGTCACCTCAGGCTGTTTTCTGCCAAGTTTGATTTGGATAATTTTCAACGCAATACCAGCTGATGGTATTTGGTATTTCTACTGACTTTAAATCAAAAAAATTTCGAAGAAATTTACGATATATTTTTATTCGTCTATTGTTGAGGAAATAAGAACCTTAAACAAGATTAATACTTAGATAAATTGTTAGTAAGAATTGTATTTTTTGTAATTCAAATTGTAAAATTGAAGCAGTTCTCTAAAGGTATTAATTTATCAAAGCCAAAAATAAAATTAGGTTTCAGTTATAAACTAGTAAACCTTTCAAATATCTTTGGTTGAAAACTACAAAGCGTGTTTTTTTAAAAGACTTTATTGAAATACGAAAATTAAGAGTTAAAATACAGGCATATTATTTTGAGTGAAATAAGTATCACAAATATCACAGAAATGGTAAAAAAAATAGTTTAGTACCTTGCAAAAAAAAACTGATAAAATAAGAACAGTAAAAATAAAACCGTTAAATTTAAAAAATTTGAGTTATTTTAGAGTTGAATTCTAGTTACTTGAAAATAGCATTCATTATACTCTGCTAAAATCAGCAAATAGCACTTGCTTAATATTTGTAGTTAAAAAGTAGCAAATAAAAACTGTTAAATCCGTAACATTAAATTTAGTTCCATGCAAATTGTAGTACCTTATATCCTCCCGGGTAAAAATAGTTATATTTAGTCATATATATAATATGATTCAGTCATATCTGACTTTGAATGGAGTCAATGGTTTCAATGGAGCTTATATCATTATATACAAATACATCTGATAATTTTTATTGAGAAAATTGTTATATGGTTCTTGATATAATTATATGTCTCCTAGTCTTAATATATAATAATCCTATATAATAATAATCCAAATATATGTAGTGATCGATATGATTATGTATGGTCCCATGCTAAGTCTAACTATATATAACTTCGTACTGAAACTATTTTCCTTATAATTGTATATATCTTTATATATGATACCATACATATTTTGGCAAAGTTCAATATCAAATTCATTTATGTGCAAGTTAAGACTTTTACATATGCCTTCACAAATAACCATATTAGTTTTATAACGAAATCATTTTCAAGTGATGTTACTGTCAATGGTGAACGGTATAGGAACATGATTCGAAAATTTTTCGCACCTCAATTACGTGGAATTAATCTTGCTGATATGTGTTTTCAACAGGACGGAGCCACATGCCACACACCGGGCGCTACAATTGATTTACTCAAAGAAACTTTTGATGAAAAAATAATTTCACATAATGGCCTAATTAATTGGCAGACTTGGGCGACGTCAATTACATTTCAAAATCGTTCACTTATGAAATTTTTCTATATCATTAATAATATCAGACCTACACTCACACTTGTGAGCTTAATCGCTTTCTTGGAAAATTTGTAAAATCTTTAATACCAAACATGGGGATTAGTAACAACATCTGGGTATTTTATTACTGGGCAATTACTCAATTACACCCAATTACATGTAATTGAACATAAAAAAAGTAATTGGCCTGTAATTAAATACACAGATATTGGAATTATGTCCCATGTCTGGTATCTACAAAATTGAAAATTTCCCAAGGAAGCGTTTAAGCCCACAAGTGTGAGCGTAGGTCTGAAATTATTAATGATATAGAAAAATTTCACAAGATAACGATTTTGAAATGTAATTGACGTCGCCCAAGTCTGTTAATTGGTCACCAAAATCGTCTGATTTAACCCCATTGGATTATTTTCTTTTGGGGTTATGTTAAGGCACTTGTCTACGTCGATAAGCCACAAACAATTGAACAACTGGAAATCAACATTCGAAGAGTTATCGGCGCAATACGGCCGATAATGTGCGAAAAGTTGTTGAAAATTGGTGTTCCAGATTGCGCCTTTTATGCGCCAGCCGTGTCAACCACATGGCAGAAATCATATTTAAACATTAATTTCATAAAATTTTTTCCAAAAAGCCCGTTTCATTGATATTAAAAATATATTTCCTTGTTTTATTATGATTTAAACTTATGTCACTCTATAAAAACACACCTTTTTGGAACAACTGCAACAATAATCAAAATTTTTACAAAAAAAGTGCCCGGGGGATGCTCCTCTGAAATACTTTTCCAGTGATACCACATTTTCATATGGCTTCTTTATAAGAAATGACATAACTATCCAAAAAAATCGGAAAATTTAGTCATATTTGATCCAACTTTTCATCCCTTAAACCTTCGAGATGTCACATAAAACAAACAGGTCAACCTTAGATTTATGTCATATATAAGATTTATTTAAATCGGCGTGTACCCTTCGTGGTAGTTCCCTTGTAAGTAAGAAATGGTCGAATTATTTCCAAAAATTATGTTATATATCCCACTAAGCCTCCACCCAGCACCACTTGGATAGGCGCCTATCCTAAGCGCAATAATCAAAAAATGAATTGAATTCAATTCAAAACATTTCCATTTATGACTCCAATTATAAAATTGGATCACTTTGTTAATGTGTTTTCAACCAGGTTACCTGCCCCACATCTGTCCACTTCCCGAAAATCTTTGCATAATCTATAATTCAAATATTTTCTTTAATTTCTTTTTAGGAACCCATGGTATAAGAGTTGGTAACTGTTTCGCTTTCGATAAAAAGAATCTAAGTCTTCCACTAATTGATGATAGAGGGTAAATTTGTAAAGTACAACAATATTGAAAATAATTTCAAAATTTATTTTGTTTTATTATAGATGTCCTAACGATCCTGCCATAATATCACGATTTGTACCAAGTTTAGATGGTAATTATGCGGAAGCCACAATGAGATCTATGTTTAAATTTCCAGAAGGTAAGTTAAATAGTGGTTTGATTCTAGGGGGACGAAATATATTTTCTCACTAAAAATAATTTTTATATGCAAAAACATAAATGAGTGTAGAAAAGTCTGTAAAAATTACTCTTACTTCCCATCCCAAAACCTGTTCCTGGATCCGAGACTATTGAAAAATTACTCGTATTGTATTAAATTTTAATTTTATTTGAAATTACAGGTTCTGAAGTTCATTTACAATGTGATATTATTCAATGTTATGGTCGTTGTATTGATGAAGAGGACTGTAATCAAGTAGCGGTAGCTGGAGCTGGTTATACCAAAGGTTCAACACCACCCCGTAAAACTTATCCCAATGAAGAAGGTTCCAGTTTAGCCGGTACAACTGTATTTGTATTGGATCCAGCCGAAGCGCCTTGTAATTGAATCGATTTTAAATAGAGAAATGCAAAGTTTAAAAATTAATTTTAATTTTTAATAATTTTTTTTTTTTAGACACTGCCATTAGTTGTGAAGAAGGTATACGACCTACTTGGTTATTATGGCTGGCCATTACCCTGGGTGTACTGTTCCTCATTATGTTACTTATGAATATATTCCTATGCACTGCTATGAGTTGTAGTTGTGCTAATACCGAAGTATGTTAATCTCTACACCGTTTTCAATTGTTTCTCAGAAGATATCAATTGTAGTTTAGATCTATCAATTGTATTTCAGAAATTATCAATTGAATTTCAGAAATTTTGAATTCTATTTCAGATTTAACATTTGTATTTCAGAAATTGTTAATTGTATTTCAGAAATTGTCAATTGTATTTCAGAAATTATCAATTGTATTTTATAAATTATTAATTGTATTTCAGAAATTGTCAATTTTATTTCAATAATTATCAACTGTGTTTGAAAAATACTAATGAAAAACTTTAAATAATTTCTGAAATACAATTGATAATTTCTTAAATACAATTGACAAATTCTGAAATACAATTAATAATTTATGAACTACAATTGATAATTTCTGAAATGAAATTGATAATTTCTGAAATTCAATTGACAATTTTTGAAATACAATTAACAATTTCTGAAATACAATTGGTAATTTCAGAAAAACAATTGATCATTTCTGAAATACAATTGATAACATATCTCTACAAGATTTCATTGTTTTGAATGGCGATATGTTATTTATATACTCTTTGATGCTATGATTTCAAATCCGGCATCCAAATTTTAAGAAAACCGAGGTTAAAGTGGCGAAAAATGGCAATTTTGTCTCTTTTTGAAGCCTTTTATCATACGATTGAAGCTTTCTAATGATTCAGAATAAAGATAATTGATTAGAACACACTTTCCTTTTGAAGATACCGCTATGACAGTTTCTAAAACTAATTGTTAAAATAGCGTAAAAATATATTTATCAAATGCCTTCTAACTGCAAAAAAATATAAATAAATTTTTTATATGAAATTTGAAAAAAAAAAAATCTAATATCGTACAATTTTAAAGAAATGCAATTTAAATTTATTTTCATCGGGATAAACATTAATTGCATTTATAGTAATTAAATGTGCTAAAATACCAAAACTTATTTAACAAATTGTGAAAAGCAATCTGATGTAGGCGTCCTAGACGAGGACAAGAAATTCTCATTGAGTTTGTGATTTAACATAACAAATATCTCTAGAAATTCTAATAACAAAGTCCCCTGAAGATTTCCTTAGGCAGGAATGAAATCCGGATAGGGACACGCCTACATCAGATTGCTTTTCACAATTTGTTAAATAAGTTTTGGGATTTTAGCACATTTAATTACTATAAATGCAATTTAATTTTAACGTTTTTCGCCTTCATTAAAAAAAAGGAAAGTTCAAAGTTTATATCGAGACCCCAAAAAAAATTTAAAATAATATATCAAGTTTTTTATAGTTTTGGCAACTCTAATAAAATATTGATATCAGCAACCGAATTTCTGTTGTACATACAAATCTATTTTTAGACATAACTTTAAACAAAAAAACATACAAGGTTGAAATTGGAAAATACATTTCCAAATTTGGTTTAGGCTAGAGGTAAAGTAATTGCCCGACAAGCAGGAGGTCGCTGGTTCGAGCCCAGTTCGCGGCATAAGAATTTTTTATTAATATAATAATAGTTTTTATATTTATAATAAAAATTTTCTTTAAAGTTTTGGTAACTCTAATAAAATATTCAGCCCAATTCTCAATATCAATTCCGTGAGAATTTTTTCCCTATTCTTTGTTCCCCTATTCTTAATAAAATCTTCCCGTGGATTTTTTCACTTTTCCCTTAGTCTAAACGAATTTCGAAAATGGGAAACTCTTCCCCCGGAAAAAAGGAGGTATTATGAATGTCAATAATAGAATTGCGATAGCATTTGTATGAATTATTTAATTATTCAATTAATATTATTCAATTCTCTCTCCCTTATTATTCTTTTCCCCGTCTGTTTAGAATAGGATGATTTTTTTCTCGAGAAAATAAAATCCGCAGAGGAAAAAAATCCGAGGGAATATTCATAATCGGGCTGATTGAGTTTATGCATTTCCTAGACTACTTTTAAAAATGCATTATTTAATAATTTTTTTGGTAGAATATCTTTCAAAGGCAATTTTAACCTCATTATAGAGAAAAAATATTTAAATATATTTACCATCGTAATGGAAATGTCTAAATTGTTCGGATGTGATGTGTACACAACTTCAGAAATGGTTAAAAACGCTAATGTTCGCCTTTTTGATCACGGTTTACTTAATATTGTGATGTGATGGAAAAATTTGTAAAACAGATTTGTAATCAACGAAAAAAAAATCTATTAAAAAAATATATATCGCGCTTCAAACCAAATTGATTTTTTCCAATTTTTTGACTGGGTGTAATTTCTGAAATACAATTGTTAGATCTAAAATACCAATTGATAATTTCTGAAATACAATTGATTAAATTGAAATAGAATTGTTATTTTCTTAAATACAATTCTTAAATCTAAAATACAATTGATATACATATATAAAATACAATTGAAGGGCTTATTGTAAAAACTTGATAAGCCACATTTTATTTTTAGTTTGTTTTTGCCTTTAAAAGGTTAAAAAGATGCAAAAAAAATATGACTTTTGCAGAACGTTTATACACTAGATACTTGCCATAAGCGTTTAAGCAAGACTTCTATGAAATATTAAAAATGGATGTCTAGAAAACAACGAAAAATCCATAAAACAATAAATGTGGCTTATCAAGTTTTTACAATAAGCCCTTCAATTGATAACTTCTGAAATACAATTGAAAATGGTGTATTGTAAAACTTTATAGTTTTCCCTTTTGCTAATAAAATTTCTAATTATTTTCTATATTTTTTTTTTTTCATTTTTACTTCTCTCTGCTATAGATAATCGAAAAGGAGCCCTCCATTATTGAAGAATATGATCCCTATAGAAGTTGGCATGGTAGTCAATATGGTTCACGCTATTCACTGCATGGACGTGATGCCCACAAAGGTTATACCAGTGGCGGTTCAACTATACATTCGAATAGGTCTGATAGATATTAAGCTTTTGAACAAGAATTTTGAAATTCACAGTTATTACAGCAACAAAAACAAACAAACAAACACACACAAACAAAACTCTTTATTCTTTTTATCATATTTTATACTTGGATTGTTTATTTTTTTATATCATTTTTACCTGTGTATTGTGGTTTCTATTGATCCATTTACACAATGCAAAGCATGCCTACTTTTTTTTTTTTTTTTTGTTACAATTTTATCTTGTTTTTATTTAATAATAATAATAATAATCACATTCTTCTTTCCTTTTTTTAATTGTACTTATTGATCTTATATGAATGTACCACCCCAACGCTGGGAAACAAATTTTTATTTTAAATTAGAAACAAATATTTTCAAAAAAAAAACCATAATCATTATTCGATACTTTTTAGAACTAATGGAATGTATTTTTTATATCAAACAAAATTTTAAACCTTTTATACATTTATTCTGTAGTGGTGACTAATTAACACAACAATTAATTTTTAATTTTAAGCAAGAAAGTATTGAAGGGATTGTTATATCAAAAGGAATTGCATTAACTGCAGCTTATTTGAAATTTATAGCAAATTTTAGTTCTTAGTCTACTTCAAGAATGGAACCTACATCTTTGTAAAGAAAACAAGCTTTATTCCAAGAAGATCTATAAATATCGAAGTTATAAGCAACCAAGCAAAAAGAAGCATTACCAAGTAATTAAGCGCGTAAGTAAAGTATAAAGGTTGTAGCTAGTTACCAGGATATTAACTCGTTTAATTACTTTTGTTCGCTATGTCCAATAATTTATGGGTAGTCATTACCATCTGGCTTGCAAAACAAGTGAGAGTAATTAGTTACCTGATTAGGGTTGCCAGACGTACTGTTTTTCGCAGTACATGTACTGCCCGATTGAAAAAATTATATAAGCCATATCAAATTATATATAATTATATACGGAAATTGGTGGATGTAATTATGTATAATTATATATAATTCTATAAAATTTGATATAATCAGATACAATTATATATATATGTATGCACAGCGCATACTTTAGGGACACGCCCAAAATTGTCGCCGAAATATGCGGTGTATAGAACCAATTGTCCTCATCTTATACGCTAGATGTGTAAAAAGGCGCGAAAACTTTGGAGACAGTCCCCAAAGTAAGCAAATGTCTCTAAACTATGCGGGGGAACGAATAAATGTCTCTAGAGTATGCGCTGTGCATACATATATTTATATGCGAAAAATGAGTATATATAATTTTATATAATTATATAAAATAATATAAAATTATACATAATTATATAAGGCAGATATAATTATATATGGGACCATATATAATTATATATAATTTTATATAATTTTATGTAGCATCTTATAAGCAAATTTTTGAATAATCGACCGCATATATAATTATATATGGTGCTATATATGATTATATATAATTATATAAAAAATTTTTACTCGGGTGTTTTCTTTTTATACAAATTACTGTTTTATTCATAGCACCAAATTATACCCATACACTATGCAATAATATTTGCAAATATTATTACCAGTATTATTGTCATTTTGCCCTACACAGCGCAAAAATAATGTACAATAATTCTGCCCAAAATATGGCAACACTGTTTTGTTCTGCTGTGGATGGATATAAAAATTGCACAATCTGGCCAACACACTATATATAAAATATTTTTCAAATTTGTGGGTTGCGCAATAAGAATCAAAACCTTTTTGATTTTTTGCCAATATATTGTACAACTATGCAACATGACATACAAACTGGTAATATTTTGCGCAATAGCAAAAGTTGCACAAGAATATTGCGTAGTGTATGGGTACGTTAAAACAGTACGCAAAAGTACTTTTTTTTTTTTGTGTACTGAGTTTTGTACTTTTATTTTTGCTAATTTTCAAAATGTGTATTGAAGATAATTAATGTTTTTAAAAAAAAATTATTTTAACACGATTTTTTTGGTAGAAAATTACATCTGAATTTTGGAGAACTGAATCCAGAAATAAGATATATAGAAAGACCTTTGAAAACATACTTCCATTTTTAAATTTGATTCGATGTGCAGCAAATGGTTTCGCAATATTAATTTTAATTGAAAAAGAGTCAATTTAAAATTTTTTTTTTGATCCTTCAGCAAATAATTTCAACCAAAAAATGCTTCTTTTTGATTTATTCTTTGCGAATTAAATCAAAAAATATATCATTAAATTTAAAGTGATTAAGCAAGCAAAGAATTCCATCTAAAAGCATGTTTTTTATGGATTGTCTGAAACTGATATGGAGCAAATATTTATTTAATGGTTTCATTTTTTTATTTTGATTTAGGAAAAAGATTTTTTTATTTTAGTTATTTACTGCCGTGAAAAAAATCGTTATACGTCATTTATACTACATTCAAAAACTAACAATTTTTCAAAACTACAAGTGTTTAATGGTCAAATTACATGTAAATTTTTAATCAAAAACTAATAGTTTTTAAAAACTAATAGTTTTTGCTTATACAGTGGAGCACGGCTATAACGACATTGTAGGGACCGGACAATTTTAGTAAAATAATTTGAATTTAAGAAAAATCCGGAAATTTTATTAATTTTTTGAAAATGTTTACTTTGCTTATAGCGAACTTCGCTTATAACGAAATAAATCGTCCGATCCCCGCGAGTTCGTTATAACCGAAATTACTAACATATATTAACGGATTACTGCAAAAATAATTCTTTGGCAGTTGCTTAATATATTAATATAGTTAAATAACTGTAACAAAAATACAGTGTTATTCTTTAGTTGTTTTTTTATAAAACTGTCATATTAGTTGTTTTTCCGATCAAAAAAAGTTATGTCTCAAATACAAAATCAGATCTCATTTGATAAAGATCGATAATTATTCTTATCCAAGTTTATTTCAAAATTGGAATATCAAGTAATATCCGATTAGATCCCTCAAATATATTACTGGATTTAATTAGATCAAAATTGATCTCAAAATTGGGGGATCTAATAATATCTAATTTAAGATCCTTATATATTCCAAAATATTCCATGTGATAAATTGAGATCTAATTAGGTCAAATTAGATCCAAAAAAATAAAGAATTTTTGGTGGATCCAATAAGATATTTAGTTATTAAATTGGATTTACTTAAATCCATGACATGTATAATTTTGATAAAATTAAAAAAAAAATTTTTAAGAAAAGTTATGTATGGAATTATATATAACAATGTACAATAATATCTTATACGCATAGAAAATACTAATAATGTTGGACCATATATAATCATATCTCAAACTGAATTGTAAATCTTGTGTCATATATGGCATCTTACATAATTATATATTACATCATTAAATGCCATATATTATTATATCTTAAATTGTAATATACATATGGTAGCATATATAAGCATTTCTTATATCACACACAAAAATATTTCTTGTAAGAAAGTATATATTATTATATCTTGAATTATATAGCTTACATGTCTGATTACACATTATGTTATATATGATAATATATTATTATATATGACAATAGCATATATGTGTAATATTTAATTTTGTAAAGGTCAATATATGCAAATATATCCTTATATATGTTACCACATAAGAAACATATAATAAGATGTGGCAATCCATGGCACCATACATAATACTTTAAGATGAAAAAAAATTAGACCATATATCAATTTTTTTACTCGAGTTGAATTATTTCATAAAAAAACAACTGTTATTACAGTTAAAATCAACAATTACTGAATACAACACAAACAAATGTAATGTAACAACTTTTTTGAGTGTAGGATATGTTTTTCTAAAAGAATTTAAAATTTTTTAAAAATGTTTAATTTCTGAATTTTATGTCTTCAATACTCTTTTGCTTAAAAATTATAGTATTAAAATGTATTTTGCATATTTTTTTAATGTTAGTTACTAACTTTTCACATTACACATTAAATAAACTATTTTAATTAAAAACTGCCTGCTACAAAATATTTAAAATATTTATTAAAAAAAAATATTAACTAAACTTACAAAGCTATCATCAATTAAGTTCTAATACACTCATCATTTTTTAAACGAAAATTTAAAATAAAAACTTGAAAATCTAAAATCCGAACAATATTGTCTTGAAGGTCAATACCAATTGATAATGATCACTACGCCATTGTACACTCACGTCCTGGCTCAAGGCATTCTGGTGTACAAGGAACCCGTGCTCGAGGACCGCCGACAAATTAAATGAATAATTTTAATGTAAATAAGCGACAAATAAAATTTAATAATTATAAAATAAAATAAATTTTAAGTAAATTTAAGAAATTGTGTGTTCATAATAAAAAAAAAAATAATCTAATTTGGAATTTAAATATTATTTTTTTTTTAATTGAAAAGAATTTGTAAATTTTAATATTTGTCGCAAATTGGCATAATTTAATTTTAAAATATTTTTATAAAAACTATTAACTTTGTATCATAATAAATATATTATTGAATAACTATTATTAAAAACAAAATTTAAAACTTTTAGACTTAAAACAACAACAACAAAAAAAATGATTAAAAATATTGTCTATTTAATTTATAATTTAATTAAGTCATTAGTAAAGTTAAGTTAAAAATTTAAAAAAAACAAAATTGAACAAAAAAAAAAAAAAATAATTTACTAATTTGTAAAATTAATACTGTTAATGATTGTAATATTGAATTTTTTTATTATTATTATTATCTTTATAAGTTCTTTTAAATTAATAAAAATAAAAAAACCAAAATAAAAACGATAAAAAAAACTATGGATATGGTGTAAAATTATTATTTTTATTGAATTTTATCTATTCTGATAAAACGTATAGTGTTGCACAGCGGGGTATTTGGAAAAAGTAACGGTAATATATATAGAACTTCAAAACTACTGATCCGATTGTAATGTTTTGATTGAGTCAACCTGTTTTAGTACCAGGTGTACTTACAGGATGTCAAAGTTGACTACCTCGTGTAACAAAAATCTTTTGGAGGGTGTAACTTTTTTAAATGGTTACCGCTTTCTAAAATGTTTAGCCTGGAGTAATGCACATTGTCATAAAAAGATAAAACATGCTTATAGTTAAGTTATATCTCATCTACTTTAAAAGTTATTTAAATGAGAATTTTGTATGTGTTGTTGATCTTTTAAAATTGAATTTAATTTTGAATTGTCAGGTTTAAGATCATATTTAAATGTTACTATTACAAATAGAAAATACTAATTGTTAATAAATGTAAGAGAAGATGAAAAAATATTGTGGGGATCAGCGCAAGAGGGAGTGCCACACTTTTTTTAAAAAAATTCTATAAAACTGGAAAAACACCATTTTGAGCTAAATTCTCGTCGCAATATCTCGAGAAACATTAATGCGATTTAAAAAATTTCAAAAATATCGTGTTGAGCGTGCTAAAATTAGTTAAAAATTATTTGCCACCCGACATAATTTTGTTAAGAGAGTTATAAACAATTTTTAAAATTCGGAAACTTTGGTCGCACCACTTCGTACCTCTTCATTTTTTTATTAAGTGGTAAAACATTACACATAATATTTAATGAAATTCGTAATTCTAAATTAAATTTCCATATACAAAGTAGTAAAGTACTAAAATTTTAGTCCAAGGTGTAATTTGTGCGTTAGTTTTATTTACCTGTTTTTACGTACAATTTATACATATTTTATACCAAAAGATAAGAAAATATTGGTTCTTTGAACACAAATTATAAAAAAATTAAATTTAAAAACACCTTGAACAATTTTGCAGAAATAGAACAATAAAATAAACAGAAATAAATTGAAATAGCTTTTTTTGTCTGAGATAAGCTTTTAATATCTTAATGCCTGGAAATGATATTTAAATGATTTTTTCAAACATTATAGTCCTTAATATACATAATTAAAAAAAAGTAAAACCACCCTGTTAAAAATTAACATATATAAGTCTATACATGAGTACAAATGATTCATACATGTCCACATGCATCCATACATGTTCATATATGTTCATAAATGGTGCATATATATTCATATGAAGGACCGACCATACATGGTCAGATATGTACATAAACGAAAAATGAGGTAATAGTTACATGTATGATTACATATGAACATATTTGAATCATATATGGTGGTACAAGAACATGTGTGAACACAAATGACTTTATAAATGAGCATAAATGAGTTCATACTTGTTCATAAATGAGTACATATATGTTGATTTTTAACTGGGCAGTTAAAAAACTAATTAAAAGGTGTTTTTTTTTTGGGGGGGAATTAAAAATTTTATTTTCAAAATATGCAATCACAAAATCTTCCGTCCTGACTTTAATTATAGGCCGTATGTCAAGATAAATACTCAGAAGACTTTGTTTCATATTTCTAAGTCAAAAAAGTTCTGAAATCTAAAAAAAAAATTAATTGTTTAATGCAAAATTACCGCTTTGGTAGTTGTGTATTGAAATACTGAAATAACTATCCAAAACAACTGTTGCAGGAGTACAATATTTTTGGTTTCCATGTTAAAAATCAATATATATACTTTAGGCATATAACTTTTTTTTGACTAAACATTTAACGGGCACCACGCTATGCGGAATATTGTACTGATAAAAAATGTTATCTTAGGTCAGTTTGAAACAAAAACCTTCCGAACCGAATGTGATTTCTAAAACCTTCCAAGATTTTTTTTTTATTTTTTTTTTTTTGAACAATTTTAACACAACATAACAATAGTAATAAAAGAAAAGTACAAACTAGGTGTTACCAAACTCTTGGTCCAGACTTTGGAATTTTTTTCAACCGCTGTTTTACTTTATTTAAATTGCATTTTAGTTTTAAACATACATATGGGAAATAATCAATAACAATAAAAATTCAATAAATCACAATCGAAAAAGTATAAAAGGTATGAAAACCATGTACATTTCAATACCTGTCTAGAAAATAAAGTTAAAATTTCATTGAGGTTATGAATTCTATTTCCCGGTATTGAAACAAAGAGTAACTAAAATCAGAAAAATAATTTTAAATAGTGCCATCAAAAAATCCGTACTCCAAACTTCATCGCGAAAAAGTAAAAACGCAATTATTCATATTTTTCCATGGACTATTCAGCCTTGCCTGTTAAATTTTAATATTTGCAAATAATGTCAAAAGTTATATGCCTAATATACATCCATTTATGAATAGGTACGAACTCATTTATGCTCATATTTGAAGTGATACGAGTTCATTCATGTCCATATACCACCATATAGGATTCATATGTGTTCATAAGAGTTTATATGTGATCATATATCTAAATACTACCTCAATTTTCGTTAATGTTATGTGTACATCAACGAAAACTTACCATGTTTGGAAATGTATAGACATGTATGATTATATATGTAAATATTACCTCAATTTCCGTTAATGCACACATATTAGAATGGTTTATGAAACAACTACTACTGTTTTGTTTACTACCCGAGTGACCTACATGTAGTTACTGTAAGAATATTCTGAGTGTAGTAAGCCATATCTATTCTAATCATTAGAAATTATTTGAAAAAATTTGTGAAACTTACAAAATTTGAATTTAAATTTAAATTTAAATTTAAACAACTAAAATTTTAATTGACTCATTATATAAATTATTAAATAAAAAATGCATATAGAGACAAATGTTGGAAAACTGATTCAAGTATAACATATTGATCCTTGTAAAGAAGTCCTTCATAAAATGCTCTGCTTTTTAAAATTTGGATATTTATTTTTTCGAGCAAATGTATAAGATATTTTCTGAATTTTATTTTTTCGAATAAAAATAAAAGTTTTTTTTACTTTTATTTTGTCCAGCAAAAACCGCCATATTTTTACGAAAAAATTTAAAAATCGATTAACTTCAAAAAATTCAATTTCATATCATTTCGAATCCAGATTTGTCCATAAAAAGCATGAATGGTAACCGATGCGATGTGGGTATCGCCATCTACTTTTAGTTCGGTAACGGTATTTTAGGAGTAACAACATTTCAGTTATTTCGGTAACGGGGTTTTAGCATTAACGGTATATTACTTATTTGGTAACGACATTTTAGTTATTTGGCTAATTTTATTTTATGGATAACGGGTTTTCAGTTATTTCGGTAACGGAATTTTAAGGGTAACGTTTTTTTAGTTATTCAGGTAATGTCAATGAACACCGATATTTTTAGCGCCATTATGCCCAGGTTTATGATCAACATTTGGGAAAGTATATGTATTTACAAACATTATTCTTTCAGATTGGTAACGGTATTTTAGGGATATTGATATTTTAATTATATCGGTAACAATATTCTACGGATAATGATATTTCAATTATTTCGGAAAGTGTATTTTAGGGATAATGATAGTCAGTTGAAAGGGTTTTTAATCGATAACGGTGTTTTTGGCGGTATTGCCTGCCATCACCGATAAAAAATAAAAATTTTCTGAAATACAATTCACAATAGAAATGCCCAAAAATAATGAAAATAAATTTGTACAGAATCTTAGTGGAATTTTTAAAATACTCTTAAAACGGTAAAAATCGACTTACAATTTTTTGCTCGAGCTCAGTAGATTGAAAAAAACTAAAATACTTAGTATAAAATGTTTACTTTAGTTAATTCAAACTACGTTTCCACTGAACGTGTTTTGAAATAAAACATGTTTTGTACACAAGAGTTAAAGAAATATATGATCATATGAAATGGCATATATGTTATTATATATTTATATATAATAATATTTTCAAAATGTTTTACCAAATAATTCATGTATAAGCACATCCACTCGTGTATAAAAAAAAATACTATTCTGAATTTTATATATGATAATACGTGGTTCATAAATTTGAAGAAATTTTTATTAAATTAGGTATAACCCAATATATAATTATATATAATACAAACATCAAAAACGTCTTCAGTCATTTTAGACAACACTTTCATTTGGGCAACACTGTTTGGCAGCTCAGCTGTTTTCGTGTAACATGTTACTGTTAAACATGTTCAGTTTGGTCTATAATTTAACCATGAATCGACTTACAAAGGAACAACGCTTGCAGTTTATTGAATTTTATTATCAAAATCCATGCTCGGTTAAGAAAGTGCATCATGCACTTCTTCCAATTTATGGTCAGTTTTGGCGACATTCTGAGGCGGCTATTCGGAATCTTGTGACTAAATTTCGCACCAAATTTACATAATTGAACATTAAACCACCAATACGCATACGTAGAGTGCGGACAGAGGAAAATATCGCAGCTGTATGTTGTTGATGACCGTGAATTATCAATTCGGCGCCGTTCGCAGCAATTGGGCTTCTGCTACTCCACTACGTGGAAAATTTTGCGGAAGGATTTGGGTGTAAGAATTGAAGCCACACGACCTACCACAACGTCTAACTTTTGGTGAATGGGAGCTGGCAAAGTTAGATGAAGATCCACTTTTTTATCGGAAAATTGTGTTCAGCGACGAAGCTCTTTTCTGGTTGACTAGATACGTGAACAAGCAAAATTGCAGCGTATGAACCATTTGAGGCGTAGCCGCGGACAACATTTACTTGAAATCATCTTTAAACATTGAATTATATAGATCGTTCTATCGACTCAAATAAAGAATTCATACATTTCTCTAAATTTTATGTGTTTTTTTTTAAATCAAATCCGAAAGCCCTTAAAACATTTTATATAATCCAAAACTGAAAAAATTTCCTAAGTCAGTTTCTTCATAACTATATATAATTAAAAAATTGCAAAATATTTGACGATAATAGTTTACAATTTTCCGAAATTTTTTAGAACAGAATTTTTTATGAACCTGTTCTAGAACAGCTTCTTTTATCACCGGTTACATTGAACCGTTTCTAGAACCGATTCCTGGAAATCAAATTGTTTCACCGTCCCAGAACCGGTTCTAAATCTTGTTCTAGTTTGGAGGTAAAAAACCTATTGAAAATAGAACAAACTCCATATAAAAATAATCGGTTGTAGAACAGAAATTAGAACCTATTATAATACAGTATAAGTTGTTCTGCAACCTGTTATTTGGATTTTACTATTTCACAGGGCAATTTTAATATTGACAAACATTTGTTTTAAATTAAATTAATATAAACTATTTTATTTAAAATGAAAATTTGATGCCCTAAAAAAAGTAGAAATAAAATTTAAGTTATTTACAAATTACTCTCATACATTTTGTGTTTGTAACTTAATATCTTTTAATAAAAAATATAATTGGATTATTATGCATCTAATTGTATCCAATTGTATCAAATATAATATGATTAGATGTAATTATATTGGAACAAAACTATGATAGAGTTGGATAGTTTTTTTTATAAATTAGATCCAAAGTGATACAATTTAATAGAACGATTTTTGGATCAAATTATTTCCTTTTATATTTGCAGAAAATATCTCATCATATATAATTTTATATAAACTTTTTTACTCGGGCATGTTTTCCCATACATTTTTTGTCACCAAAGCACATGTTTTGCTCAAAACACGTAAGTGAAAAAATTGTATTATTTTGCAAAAATTAAAACAATTTTTTTTGTGATATATAAAACATTAAATGTATCGTCACCTAAAATCCAAAAGGCCGGTAACTACACTTTTTACTTTTACATTTTAACTATTTAAAAATGTTCGAGAAAAATGTTAAAAATTAATTAATATATTCTGAGAAAATAAAATAAAAATTATTTTAAATCTTTCAACATTGGATTACTAACGGCTTTACTAATTTTTCTACTAATTTTTTTCTATGAGTGTAATAAAACTTTTCGAAAGCTTTTGTGAATGAGAACATATTTTAAGCTTATTTGCTAATTTTTTATTTGATTTGTTTACAAACTGCTGCCAAAACTGTTAAACACACTGTTGCCAACTCTTGTCCTAAAAATATCGCTATATTAATCTTAAAATCGCTATAAATATCTAAATTATGAAAAAAAATTAAATCTGTTAAAAAAAAACTCGTATCATTCATTCTTTGAAAAAAGACAAAAAATTGTAATTTTTTTGACCTCATGTCTTCCGATTTTCTTTATATTAAAAACGTATATTCTCTATGGAGCCTACAACACATGTCTATTATCAGTTTTTAACATTTTTGAAAACTCGATATTTTTCACGGTTTTAATTTTTAAAACAAACCCAAAAGTAAAGGGTCCGCCATCTAACGTTTTTTTTTCAACTAGTGCTTATTTCGTGAATGGTAACACTTAGCTCATGTCTGATTTGATAGATAATTCGTTTTATCCTTCCGCTGAACGAATATGGTTGTGTATACGCTTGAACAACGCTGGGAGATATTGCGACATTACTTTGAAAATCATGGTAATGTTGCAGAATGTGTTGCCATTTTTTCTTCGAAAATGAGCAAGGAGTGGCCGTTACAGTCAATGGTGATCGTTATCGGGCCATGTTGAACGAATTTTTGTTCACAAAAATTGAAGAGGAGAATATTGGCAACATTTGGTTTCAACAGGACGGAAGCCATTGGTGAAATACAGCTGCACACAATCGATAATGTGCTTAAAAATTGGACCGATCGTGTAGGCTACTGCATGGCCAGCCGAGGCAGCCATTTGAATGAAATTATTTTCCATTATTAACCGGAAGGATTGTACTCTCAAATAAAAAAAGAAATTTGAGAAAATACTCAGTAGTTTTTTTTATAGCATTTTCAAAAAAAAAAAAAAATTAATTGGCGGACCCTTTAGTTATGTAATATTAAGAGCCATACGCAGAGAAAAAACGTCTTTAAATCAATTATTATTTCATATTAAAATTAATATCTCATTTTTAGGGATACTTTTTAAATATGAATCTTGTAAATATGATTCTAGTTAAAGTAAACATTTTCGTATTTAAATACATATTTCAATATTATAGATGTCATTTCCGGTCTTTGAAAATAAGTATAAACATATTTAAACTAAATAGAAAACAAACTTTGTTTGTTTTCTATTGTTTTTTGTTTTTTTATTTCGTTGTGTAAGTAAAATGGAGTTGTTTGAAGCCGTTACCAAAGTGAAGTCAAAATCAGCTGGTTTTGATGGTATATCGATCAAATTTATAAAGTTAATTTTTCCACATATATCGAGTTTAGTCTTAAATTTATTTAATTCTATTTTGATGACATCTGTGTTTGCTATTTCTTGGAATGCACGTGTTGTGATAATTCCTAATTCGAGAGTGGTTCATGAGCCTGATGACCTAAGGCATATCTCTATTCTTCCTGAGTTGTCCAAAGTTGTGGAAAATCTTATTAGAAATTCAATACTACAAATTTCAATCTTTACGAGGCTCAGTATGCTTTTCATCATGGCTATAATATTACGTCATTACTTTTGAAACTTACAGACTCCATTAGGGAGAATGTTAACAGCGATAGAGTTAGTGTTTTGGTTGATCTTGATCTCTCAAATTCCTTTAATTCTATTAACCATGTTCAGCGGCGTACCCAGGATTTTGTTTCGGAGGGGGCCCACTTTTTGTTTTTTAATTTTTTTTTTGTTTGAAAAGCATATTATTTTGGTTTAAATTTATTGATCTAAAAAAACAATTTATATTTTTTTTATTAAAACAAAAAGTTCAGCTTCGGCTTCGGCCGAACATTGATATTATGGCCGAAGTTCGGCTTCGGCCGAAAAAAATGAGTTCGGTCGGACACTAATATTTTGTATCTGTTAAATAAGTTTTGGATGGGAAAGTTACCATTGACGTTATACCCAGTTATGATAGCAATTTTGAAGCAGAAATGTTTTGACATGTCTTTGTTTTTTTAGTTTTTTATATCTACACACAAGTTTTTTTTTTGAAATATTTAACAAATTTATGTATCAATTAAATAATTTTATTTTGATTTTTAAAGTGAGCTATCATATTAATTAAGATCCTTATAATCTTTTAACAAAGCTCTTAAAATTTAATTCAACGATTTTTTTTTTCATTAAATTGTCAATGTCAATGTCAGGTTCAACCTTTTCTCCAGGGACCGTAAAAAGTATTCCTTTTTTCATAAAAGTCAGATGATAAAAGTTAGTTTTTAAATTTTTTTTGTTCGAGCAAAAATAAAAGTTATTTTTTGATTTTTATTTTTTCGAGCAAAAGTTATAATTATTTTTTGATTTCTATTTTTTCGAGCAAAAGTTAAAATTATTTTTTGATTTCCATTTTTTTGAGCAAAAATAAAAGTTCTTTTCTGATTTTTATTTTTTCGAGCAAAAACAAGTTATTTTTTGGTTTTTATTTTTTCGAGCAAAAATAAAAGTTATTTTTTGGTTTTTATTTTTTCGAGCAAAAATAAAAGTTATTTTTTGATTTTTAATTTTTCGAGCAAAAATAAAAGGTTTTTTTTTGATTTTTATTTTTTCGAGCAAGTATAAATAAAAGTAATTTTTTGGTTTTAATTTTTTTTTTTTACCAAAAATAAAAGTTATTAGCTTTGTAATTATGATTTTTCAGTGATGATAGATATACAGCAAATATTTTGCAATGTTATTTTTTGTGATAACTGTATTAATACATATTATTATACATTTTTTAAGTATCTAACTACAAGACAAACATCTCTATTTGTACGAGCAGTGCGCCAATTTTTGGAAATTAAATTCGTCATTTTTAAAACAAGAATTCTTCAAAAAAATCGTCATATTAAAAATAAGTTTTACTGATTATGAAACTCGAAAATATTACAAAAGGCAACCATAAAATTTATATATTATATGTATATATGTATATATTTATATATTATATATATATAATATAACTGCGTTATTTGTTATTTATTCGTTATAAAAATAAAAATTTATAACTTATGAAATTTCAACTCAAGAAATTTAAATAAATATCAAAAATAACTTTTATTTTTGCTCGAAAACATAAAAATCAAATAATAACTTTTGCCCGAAAAAATAAAAATCAAAAAATAACTTTTATTTTTGCTCGAAAAAATAAAAATCAAAAAATAACTTTTATTTTTGCCCGAAAAACAAAAATCAAAAAATTACTTTCATTTTTGCTCGAAAAAATAAAAATCAAAAAATAACTTTTATTTTTGCTCGAAAAAATAAAAATAAAAAAATAACTTTTATTTTTGTTCGAAAAAATAAAAATCAAAAAATATTTTTTATTTTTGGTCAAAAAAATAAAAATCAAAAAAAAACTTTTATTTTTGCTAAAAAAAAATAAAAATCAAAATTTTAAAAAGCAATGCATTTTATTATAGACTAGTTCATAAGGATGAAAATGGTATGCTTGAAACAGTTTTCCGACATTTACTTCTAATTGCTTTTTTTGTTTAAAAATTTGGAAATAACTGTTATTTTCGGTCCCTGCTTTTCTCGATACACTGATGCAAGAGCTAGAGCACCAAGTCTAGCTTCACCCATAGAATTCCTTAAATATGTTTTCACTCTTTTTAGGGTGGAAAAACTCAGTAAATGTAAAAACATGTAAACGTTTGGAAAAAGTTCCTTGTTGCAATCTTGAATAGCATCTAGCGGATTTGATGGTCTTTATGGTAGTGTTTCCATAGATCAATTTCAGTTAATATATCATTAGTTTGAAAAATTATAGTCTCAAAAAAATATTATAAATTCATTTATTACATACTAACCAAAACAAAAATAAAATAAAAAATCGAAAATATTTCGGGGGGGGCTTTGGCCCCCAGGGCCCCCCCCCCTGGGTACGCCACTGACCATTTAATAATGATATATAAACTTAGAGAGAAATTTAACTTTCCTAAATCTGCCTGTAAACTTATTTGTCGTATTTGATAGAAAGAACGCAATTTGTGACTGCAACTGATTCTAGGTTTAGTCTGCTCTGTCTTCACTCTGGTGTCCCCCAAGGGTCTGTTTTGGTACTACTGCTTTTTGTTATGTATATTAACGATCTTCCTAAAGTATCTAACTCTAGAATTTGTAGATCGTTTTTATTTGCTGATGACGTTTTTTTTTATTATTTAATGGTAAACGTACTTTTCATGACTTATTAGAGAGTAATTAATATTAACTTTTTTCTTGATCGTGTTTTTGATTGGAGTTGATTTTGTTAACTCGTTGGCTATAAATTCGTCTTAAACTAAGGCGATAATGTTTGGACTTACAAGCCGTTATTTTCTTGACTTCAAAATTTTTTGTGGGTGCAAATGAGATTCAGTTTGTTATTGAATGAATGAATGAATAATGATTTATTAAAAAATATGTAATTACAATTCATATAAATATCACAAAGAAGTAGCTATGATTAAATCATTTGAAGACATAACATTTAATGTTGTGTGTCTGTCATTTAATGTTCAGTTTGTTATTTAGTTTGGGTATGTTACTTGATAGTATGCTATAATTTAAATTTAAACATTGATGTATTGTCGGGAAAAGTTTTGGGGTGCTTTATGACGAATTTATTGTTCTAATATTATTTTACCTCTTCGAGTGAAGCGGTTTCGGGAACAATTGGAATTAGCTTCATTAGAGTGAAACGTATTGTTAACACTATTGTACGATTTGTTATAATTTAAGACGCCGGGTTCACATTTCTAGATGTGGGAGAGAACTTTGTAATTGATTTTTTCATAATGTTGTTAGAAATGGTCGTCCTTTACCTTTATACAGATCTTTTATTTTTTACGATCGACTAGAAATAGCCAGATCTTCATTCCTAGGATTGTTAAGGCAATGTAGATGTCATTGTATACTTAGGGTTGCCCCTTCTTGGAATATATTGCACGTGGAGTTGCGTGTTTTTTCGCTCTTTAATAATGTATTTCGTCTTAAACTTTTGAAACACTTTAACGGCTTAACGGGTATCTGATTTGTATGTTCACCCTTTCGATATACAAAGGACATGTTACTACTAATTTACTTTTATTTTTAGCATTGATTACCGTGGTGATGTGGTGTAATGGTTAGC
Organism: Delia radicum; assembly: GCA_021234595.1. Classification (NCBI taxonomy): domain Eukaryota; kingdom Metazoa; phylum Arthropoda; class Insecta; order Diptera; family Anthomyiidae; genus Delia; species Delia radicum. The sequence continues at coordinate 307,492,746 of CM037851.1, read as the reverse complement.
GCGTTGGACAGTTACACAGATGGTCCCGGGTTCGATTCCCGGTGACGCCACCTTCGGTGTTCCCATACCACTTAACCCCACCGAAGTAAAATAATGGATCAGGGTATTGAACGAAAAAGCTTCAATAAGTTCGCCAACTCTCCATCAGGTGGCGAGCAACAACTTATCATCTCGCTCAATTACAGTGTTGTCATGTTTGAAGCCCTTCATCTTCCCCCACCTTTCATTTCTCCACTATCCCCTTTCCAAAAAAAGCAACACATTAAAAATTGGAAGAATTTCCTGACTGTTGCTTCTCTTTAAAAAATAAAAATATATATTTTTTTGGCCTGGATGGCTTTATATTACAAAATTGAAAAACTAAATAAAATTAAATTTCAAAGCTGTTTCTATTTAATTTAATATTGTTTTTATTTGATTCGAAAGTTGTAATCGGATTTCGCTGATTTGAAAAATGTTTGATTTTTACGATTGTCACATAAATGCAATAAAAACTGCATTACAAAAAAGGAAAATTGTTTATTTTAAATGCATTTTCGAAATTGTTCTCCCCTTCAAAATGTTTTAAACATGGAAAAATCGTATATCTATAAATTTTTTTACAAAATTAAGTTTTGCTTTTTCTGTGACGTGAATGTCATCTAATTACCTCGGTTTTTTTAAAGAAAACCTTACCCATTTAAATTTAATTTTTTGACTACTTTGTAATTTTTATACTTTGAACAGGTTTTAAAACTGGCGGCTTGGCCAAACTGGGATTTTTGGAAATTTAAACGGAAAGGAGCAAAAATGGGAAAAGTCTCCTCCTTGGCGGCCTGGCCACTCTGCCGAAGCTAGGGACTTGAAATCTGGTATGTCGGTAGACATTAGTACACATCTGTATAAAGCGGATTTTTGGAAATTCCTACGGGGAGGGGCAGTAAGGCGAAAAGACTCCCCCTTGTTGTGGGTCTATTTAATGAAAAAAATAATGTTGCAGTAATCAATTTTAAAAACTTTTAAGATGAGTCCTCGAATTTCGTGGACAAGTGGTATTTGGCACATTAGTATCCTGTGTAATTTTTTATTACTGGGATATTTCTTAACCGATTTTAGATTTTTATACCTTTTTGAAAACATAATTTAATCTATATATCGATTAATTTATCATTTGAAATAAAGACTACTACAACATTAAAATTTTTTTGCAAAAGCTGAAGAAAGCTTTAGATTTAGCTATAAAGTGGTTTTATTAATGAGGCACGTGTTAATATTATTGAATTGATCTGAAACTTTGCCAATCCCGACCATTGGCACATTTTAGGGGTGCCTGATAAAAAAAATCCTAACTTGATTTCTTGTGACCACCAAAATATACAGCTCTAATTTGCGTCTCCTTTATTTACTAATATTTTCTGTCGGGAGTATAGAAATTCCTGCAAAAAGTACCAAAGAACTAAATTTCACATCTCTGATGTCAGTTGCTTATGCCCGTATTCATAAAAAGTCTTAATTCATATTGTAAATACATTTTAGCTAATATCGCATTTACATTATACAAATTTTCAGTAGATTTCAGTTTGAAATTCAAAATCAGAATCGTTAACATTAGCAAATTTCACAGCTGATTGGATTTCGATCGTACAACGAACATTTTATTGTAAACAAACTAATCTTAAAAAATAACCAAAACTAAAAAAATTTACAAATACATTTTATTTAATGGCGGAACACAAAATTTATGTACATTATGAAATATGCAATGTTATTTTTGCTTATATTGTTGTTACATAGTTAATAGTTGTTAATGCAAAATATTCAATGTTTTGAAAGAGGTCGTGCCGGCGACATTCAATGATTTCTCACTGTTTTTCTTGCTCGAAAACAAAAAAAAATTGCCGTATTCAGCTTGTAATGCTTCTTTCAATTAACTATTTTTTAGTTTTTCAAAGTTATAAAAATGTATATACATATTCAATATATTTTATCTCACTAACAGCTGATGAATGTTTTCATAATTTTATGCAAAAACATCTGATTTTCTGCAAATAAGGGGAAAGCACAGTGCTGTATTTTGCATTTCTGCACAAATAGTTAGATTTCGATAAGATTTCGGTGAAATATCAACTAAATTGTATGACAAATCTGTTTGAAATCCAAAATTTGTATTAGATTTCGTTTGATATCTATCGAAATCTCATTTTAAGTGAATTTGTACTCCAATGTAAATTCGCCATAAAATACATTTGAAACCTTAAAACTGTATTCATAAAGGAATATTAGCATTAAATACTTATTTAAAACTTGTGTAAAAGTTAATATTCGTTTGTGAATACAGTTTAAAGGCTAATCTGTGTTTTAACTAAAATGTAGGTATTTAGAATGCTGTTTAATATTTTTTATGAATACGGGGGTTATTGTATTAGATGTTGGCGTTATATTCTCTATTTCTAACGGTTTTATAATTTGCATTATCTGGCAACACTTTGATAAACATAAATTTCACAATAATTCTCAGAGACACAATTCAGTCACTAAAAGTCGGCGGTTGCGAGTGGTTGTGCTGTTTTTCTGTTGTCCGTTAATCCGTTAGTGTTACAAGCGTGATGTGTTGTAGTTAAATCGTACTAAACTAAATAATTATTTTCATACTTCAATAATTTTGCATTATAATTTGATTTATTTATTATAAAATAAAAACATCGATTAAATTATTTTAATAAAATTCTAAATAAAAATGTGAGTGTGTGTTGGTGTTGGTGTTATTTTCAATGAAAACAGTGATTTTATCTTATAAAAATCCGAAAATTAAAAAGGGAAATAAATAAAGAAAAGAAAAAAACTGGTTTTAAGCTAAACAATGCAAAATTTTTAAGAATTGTGAATGATTAATAGAAATATTCAACGTCTGTGATGTAAAGAAAACAACAATAACAACAACAACGATAACTACAAAGAAATATCTTCCTCTTGAGTGCTTTGCAAAAAGTTGCGTCTCAAATAATAATCTTTTACTTTTCCGTTGAAGTGTCTGGTAGCATTTTGTTACTAAATTAAGATTACCCCCTTCTTCTTCAATAGTTCTTTGAAAGATTGAAATGATAAAAAAAAAATATCACTAGACAACAATAGCAGTAATGACAGTGACGTTGTTAACAAAAACGTGTTGGTAATAACGTCAAAATTGTTGCGTAAATTAATTTCGGTTTGAAGGAAATCAAAGAAAAAGAAAAAAAATCAAGAATAAAAACAAACACGGAAATACTATATTTTGTTTTGGTCAATTTCATATGTAAACTATACATGGAGTGATTAGTATAGATATGCTGACTTAAATGATTTTCGAAATATATACCACAAGCAAACTTCTTCCGCTCTGTCCTTCCTCCCTCCCTGTATGTTGTGCTATTGTTTGTTTGATTCAGCAACTTATTACGTTTAATATTTCGTTGATTGAGTTCTTTTGCTGGTTGGTTGGCATGATTCAATCGAATGACGACACATGGTTTAGTTTTGTTGTTTGGTGTACTTAGGGTGACCGTTGGTAATGTTAACATTCAAAATTTAACAATTTTAAAAACTTTGATGTTATGATGTTTGCAAGGCGGAATTTGTCATAAACATTTCGTGAAAATATCACCAAATTGGTACTCTATGCCATAATTCAAAATTAAATTTTTTAATTTCCAAAAAAAAACCTCACTTTAAAATAAATCTTTTTTTTTATAGACCTACTCACTCGTATGTACGCTGATTTTAAATATGTATCGCATTTTTTTTTACAATTCACAATATGAAATAAAAATGTACTTTTTTTTTGATTGGAAATAGCTCCACACCGTTTTGGACAACATTTGAAATGCCAATTTATTTATTTATTTACTTGGTAACCTATACTGTAAGACACAGTCTTATAATGGGTCCGCCATCTAACGTTTTTTTTCAACTAGTGCTTATTTCGTGAATGGTAACACTTAGCTCATGTCTGATTTGACAGATACACAGAAAAAACTAAAAACGGGTTTCAATTAAAAATTTTATTGAATCAATTAATATTTTAATTGATTTTGTACTTACCACTGAAATGATAGTATTAACTAAAAAAATTTGCAGACAGTTTATTAAAACTCTTTCAATTAAAATATTAATAATATCAATTAAAAGAGTTATTGTTTTTCTTTACAACCTCAATTAAAAAGTTTAGTTAAATTGATTAAAACTTTAATTGAAACTTGAGAAGAAAACAATGGTTTTGTTATATGCCCCCCATTAAATAAAAAAAGAAATGTAGGTTTGTAAATTAAATTGACATTTTATTTATAATAAAATTAAAGCTTTTTAATATAAAAATGTATTATAAGACAACAAATAAAAGTAAAGACAAAATTTTTGTTTTGCTTGTCTTGTCTTGAACTTTTTCTTGTAATTGATTTGCTTTCTTAAAAAAATCACACACAACTTTAAAATGATAGTTTAATGACAATTATACTTATTGAAAATTTAATTATTTACAAAAATAATAGTTTAATTGTCCTTTTTCGATAAGGTTTATTTAAATCCGCATGTGCACTTTTATTACCACAGATAAAACACGAAACTAAATTAAATTTTCGTGCGTACACGAATATCTCAACAAAAAGAGTGTTGCAAGCTCTAGTAAAATAACTACGATTTTGCGTGTATTTGAAATCGGTAAACTATTCAACTTATTAAAAGTTAATCATTTGCGATTTTTTTCTTTTTATTTACAAATTAAATAATATATTGATATAATTAAACCTTTGTTTGATTATTTAATCTAAATAAAATATAAAAAAAAAATAGTTTGCCAAATTTTTAAAAATTTTCTTTACATGTTGTCCACACTGTATTGATATATTAGAAAATTCAATAATTTTTTAATTGAATCAATTAAAAAAAATGTTTAAATTGCCATTGATATTCAAACAATCGATTAATTAGATATTTTTGGCCCATAATTTTTTCTGTGTAATTAGTTTTATCCTTCCGCTGAACGAATATGGTCCGTATGTTCGTTATCTTTTGAAAAAAGTAAAAGAAACTGGCATCCTCATCGATAAACCAAAGCGTGAAAAGCCAAAAACAGTGCGTACACCCGAGAATATTGCTGCTGTGGCAGAAAGTGTGCGTGAAGCGCCATCAACATCAATTCACTGTCGTTCTCAACAATTGAACATTTCCGAGACTTCATTGAGACGATTTTGCATAAAGACCTTGGTATGACGCCATACAAAGTCCAATTGGTGCAGGAGTTCAAAAAAAAAAAGTTATTTCGCGGACCCTTTATTATTAGCACAGGGGTTTTCAAAAAGCAAAAACAATACATTGTAAGATTAGTTTCAAATTAAAAATATAGAAATCAATAAAATATAATTAAATTTAATAACAATAGTAAAATATAGAATAAATCAAGAGTTCACAATTTAAGAATAATAATCAAAGATTTTACTTTTAAATTTTAAAGCGTTGTTGATACTTTTAATTGCTATAGGTAACCTGTTCCAAAGTCGAATAGCGTTTATATAAAATTGCCATTCCGACATCAAACTATGATGACTGATATTAGTTAATTTTTAGTCCTGGAATGAATACTGAAAATTTTAGACGTTTAAACAGATAGTCGAGCTGACGTGTGTGGATAATTTTGTGTAAAAAAATGTGTGTTCTAATGCGCAATAGATTTTCAAATTCAACTCCATATAGCTTTTTAGTATATCTTGATGTTGCATCAAACCTTCTCAGACCAAACACATATCTTATAACAGGAGTGCCCAAAAGTTCCTTATGGAAGAGCAAACACCAATACATTTGAAGAAAAACTAATTTTTATTCAACATTTTTTGTTGTAAAAACCAATACATACAAAGAAAAAAGAAAAAAATATTTCAATGTTTACCAGCATGTATTAAAACACACAGCCTATAGCTAAGTGTTTTTACAAAAACAAATGAGTACCAAGCGCATAGGCCGTGGGCACCCCTGTCTTATAACATTGTTATACACCACGTTGAATCTACGACTGCTTTCAGTATCACAGTTCGAGAAGACCTCAGAACCATACATCAAAACCGGCATTAAATATGTTTTCGCTAGCATAGTTCTTATGTTTAGTGGTGTGCAGTGTTGAGTCGGCCATAACGTCCCAAGCATTGCAAATGTTCTTCCGCAAACGGCAGTTACATGATTAGCCCAAGTTAGTGTAGAGTTAAAAAAAACTCCTAGATTTTTGGCAGAGTTAACAATTTCGATAGGTTGACCATTAATGTGAATATTTGGTTTAATTAAAATTTTGGAAGTTCTTTTATGTACTACAATACACTTTGATTTTAGCGGATTGAGACTTAGTCCATTAGCTGCAGCCCACAAGAAAATACGATTTAAGTCACTATTTAGTAAATTTGTGCACTCATCAGCGTTCCCATTCTGATTTAGTTGTGCTGGGAAATCATTCGCATAAATTTTTAATTTTCAAGCTATGAATGCCAAATGATTTTTAATGCTTCGGGGGTAGAGTCAGCTACCTTAATTGCTAATTAGAGTGTCCCTCCCTTGTCCTAAAACTTTGATTTTTTTAACTTTTTATGAATTGAACGCATTTTTTATGTTAACAGCTACAAAATAAATGTTTTTATATGTTGGATGATTAGTTTGGGTAGTAATCTTCCATTTTCGGATATTGTTGCAATAATACACTGAGAAAAAAAAATGGCATCAACAAAACTTGGAAGTAAGATAATACTACTGCTAACATTTAACGCGTCACAAATTGGGCTGAATATTATGTCTTGCCATTCAACACAGTTGTTAATAACTTCAAAATCTAAAATTATGCGGTGGTGCGTGAATCTCAAGTCGAAATATTAATATATCCAAAAACAAAAAGTCTGTAGTGAAAGGGCTAAGAATATACACACCTACAAAAGTTTAGCCATTCAACTGAATTTTAGTAGCAACACCCAAAATATTCAGAAATTTAATTTAAATATGATTGTACTAAGTGAATGTATTAGTTTTTTTAGTAAAACAAAATCAGTAAAATCATGTTAGCAAAACAAAAGTCAGCAAAAAAAATGTTAGTCAGGAGGGTGCTTGCGAAAAAATTGCGAAAGTCTGCAAAATCTTTAGTAAACTCACCAAAATGTTTTGCTAACATTTAGTTGAATAAAAATTAAAAAATCCTTGCTAAAAATTAATAAAATTTTTGCTTAATATTTGTAGGCTGAAAATATCTCAACAAATTTGTAGAAAAATTATAGTTTAGTTAATTTGTTTGTACTATACATTAAAAAATATAAGTGTTCTTACATTGACGACATGAATTAATTTAATATCTGAAAATAGAAAGAAATGATTATATATAACATAAACAAAAATATATTTCAACTACTTGCATCCATGATTGTCTAAATGATGACAATTTGGACTTAAGCTGAATGCCGTAGATAATTCTAGAAACAAAACAAAAAATAATAAACAGCACTTTTTAGCAAATATAGGAAGGAAATATAAAAATTTACCTATAAGATATGTGTGCTTCTCTTTCGCTTTAGTCTATCTACCTAAAGGTATATTTGTTTGCAATATATACACATTTTAATTTTATTAAATTTACATATTTTATTTTGTCTTTAATTTAATTAGTAATCAATTTCTTTGACAAGCCGGAATCAACATAATATTTGAGTTTATTAGATTAACAATTTATATGAATACACATTGTTAGCGTCCTTCTGTATGAAAAACATATACAAAAATCTTCCATGGTTGATTTTTGTATACTCGTATGTCTTAGAAGAGTTGTAATTTTTAGTATCATTTTCCTCGTCTCTGCTACATCATGACATCTACTTGATTCTGCATATATCTGTCAATCTGGTCAGTGGAAATTTTAAAAACAATGTGGAGATGTGTTATTGGCTCCACGTAGTATGTGTTTACAACAATTTAATCAAATTGTAAGACCCTTGGTCAGTTCCTTTATAATGTATAATGAAACTCATAATGTAATTATGTATAAACATATATGGTAGAAACAAGCAAAATTCTATTACTTTTATAGATAATTGTATACGTCATCCCATATTAGTCTAATTTTTCATTCCATCGATTTATATTTAAATTTTTATTACTATTTGGGATGAAGAACAAATTAGTAGTGCGGATTTCAAAACAATTTTTTTTTATTTTATCAAAATAATTATTATTAATAACAGGATTACATTATATGAAAAAAAATTTCGGATGGAATTATATTAGAAGAGATCCCATGGGATAAGGTTATGTATGACATTTTTCGGATCAAAATAAAATATGATGCGGTATATAATTATACATATGACTATATAAATATATATACCTATATCGGAATTCATCGGATTTGTCCTTAAAAAAAACTAAAAATGTATGCATTTTTTTTTTAATTTTGTTAATAAAAAAAATTGGAGTTTTGTAAGCATACAAACCGATTGCAAAAGTTGAGATCTCATTTTAAAGAATATAGTCAAGACTCAATTATTTGATTCTCAGCTTTCTAAAATAATATTAATTTATATAATTATTTTAATTTAATTAGATTTTCAAATCAGTGTTGTCAGTTTAAAATGGAAATATTAAATTATTAAAAAAATTGAACAAGAACCAAAATTAGGACTTGCCATTTCCTCAAAATTGCATTAAAAATATAATATATAGTTTATATAGTTTATTAACTAATATATTTTAAAAAAATTTAAATTTTTTTCCGAGCTGTAAAATATATGCAACATTAACTCAAAAGGCACGAGGTGGCAGCGGATTTGTATACACTGTGTTACAAAACTATAATTACACATTAATTTCACAAAATTTCGTAAACTAAATGTTTATGGCGAATATTAATGTAAAGGGGTCTGGGGGAGAACATTTTCCATAAAATGCAACTATATGTAGTAGTCTTTCAGAAACATATAAATACTATATGTGTTCCTGAAGAAACTTTAAATCTGGTGGCAAAAGAGTCTTGCTACCTTTTTGACCAAAAAATTACAAAAATTACGTTTTTTTATAAATTGCAACTTTAGAGGCATTTTATTTTAATCGTGAACTATATATTGTATTGAAATTTTTTTTTGTTTAATTAAATAACTTATTGTTAATATCACCAACACTTTTCAAAAGTTTAATGGAAATTCGATCAGCCGGTAAGAAACAGCTGAATTATTTCCAAAATATTTGTTACGCCCCAATGTGCAGTGTTTATCTGTCCGCACACATTAAATGCAAAAAAAAAATCTTTAGGGAATTTCATTAAAAATTAGAAAATATTTGAAATTAAAATTTTTAATTTTGCCAAAAATAATTTTTTGTGAGACATGAATTCGAATCCATAATATTTTTTAAATTAATCTGGTTTAAAATGGTTTCCTTAGTTCATGGTATCGAATCTGAAAATCAAGAAAAATTTTCTATTAATACTTGTAAAAAATAAAAACAAAAAAGTTGTAAATTGCATCTTTCTACACTCTACAATCTTTCTACACTCTTTTTTCACTCTTTCATGTGCCTTTAAAATATGTAAAATCTTGAAAAAATAAAATAACAATGTATATTTAGTAAAAACAGTACTGGCACAACTCTACATTCGGTAATAGCTTCCCAGTACTGGATTTTTTTAACCGTCGGCAATTTCTGGCTGAATGGCATAAGAAAATCAGCAATCGAGTATTTATTATAATTTTAACTGATTTCTAAAAACAAAATCCAGAAAATGACAAAAAATGTTTGTTTTACATAATAAAATATTCCAACATTGGGCTAAAAATTGTTCGGAAATTTTTATTCCTTAGAAAACCTTTATTAATTGAAATCGAAATTGTTTCTCTGACGTTGAGATTGTCTTATTAAAATCTGTTCAATATAACTTTGAATACAGTTTCAGTGTCGAATCCAGGACTCCTTGTATACTGCTAGTCTTGGGGTTTACCACTGTGCTAAGCTTTGATATTAATTATAATTTCTTTGTTATTTTCTTTTTCGCTCTAAAAGTGTGCTTTTCACGTAAATATGTAGTTTCTTTTTTTAACACTTATTTTTATAGAATGGTCACCTTAATTGTATTTTCCACATATGCAGTATGGTTTTGTATCTATATTACGTTGATGTCAGTGCACCATTTGTTTATATACCCTACACCACTATGCTGTCAGAATATAATTAGTTCGTGAGTTAAATTGTAATATAACAATTGATTCAGAATCACTCTTTCGAGTCGATTTACTGATACCCGTCCATCTGTGATACCGTTCACATGTAAACATTTGAATTAAACTGCAGGTCACAAATTTGAAGATAATTTTATGAAATTAAGCACACTTTGAAGACTCTATTGACCCAGATATGAAACCTATTGAAATTGCCCGAAAACAGATAAATCCAATGATATATATAGTTTTTATTTGGTTTGTGAATGTCATATAGAACAACAAATCATGACACCAAATATCAGACCACTTAGTCCGATATTGATTTTGGACGCCATATAGTCCATACACCAGATATTTGTTGTAATGCACTTTTTCGGCAATTTAATTTAGACTTTTCTGCCCCGCCCATAAAATAAGAATCAGATTCCTTTCCAGAATATAGTGTAGCGTACATAATTATAAAGTCGGCATGACCGTCTTTAACTTTTTCACTTCTTCGCTTTCCAGAGTACGGCCCAAATTGAACTTGATATAGAGTATCTTTTGGTCGGTCTTTACCGACTATAATTTCTTTACTTATTCATTGGTGGCTTTATGTTTTGGTTTTCTTCTTGTTTTGTTTGTTTTTTGTCCCTTGTTTTTAGCACGATGTTTTTTATCGTTCTTTGTCGCAATTTTTAATGGTTCTTATAAAAGAATAAATTCTAAGTGCGGCTATTACCAGTCCATTCAAATTATATTTGATTGTAAAGGTAAACGATAAAAAAAAGAAAATCGCGGCAAATAAAGTCGATATTATTTGTTTACTGCTAAAGAGAAAATAGAAACTTTGTTTCTTCATTTCGTTTATCAAAAATTTCTACATCCACCATACATCATATTGTTACTTTATTAGAAGCACAGTACGTCGCTTAAGAAAGATTAAAGATGAAATACTAAAAGAATTAGATATGACCTACTTCAAAGATTTTCGACACCTGCTGAAACTGACTCTTATTTCTCAAGGTTTTTTCAGTTGAAAGGAACGATGCGCAAGGTTTTAAGTTGACTATATTTAAAAGCTACGAGGACAGTCCCAAAATTAGCTGAGCTGGCATATAGATGGCGGCAGTAGTTTGAAAAAAAATTACTTTGGTGAAAAGTGGCAACCTTATAAAACATATGTTATAAGTTTCAAGGCGCAACGTTGTTCAGTATTTTTTTTTTTTTTGTGGAACCATCAAAAATGAACCATCTCAATAAATTTGTAAACATGGAATAAATTGGTCACCGTTATGTAATTCAAAACTTTCATTTGGAAGGTCTCAGTCCAACCAATATTAAAGACTGGTTAGATTCTACTTGGGGAGTCTGCTGCTTCGTTTGTGAATATAAAATATTGGGTGGCAGAGTTTAATCGAGGCCATACGAGCTGTCAAGACGAAGACCAAAGTGGTCAAATAATTGAGTTGTCCGAGCCAGAAACCGTTAAGAAAAACCACCAAATGGTATTGTGAATTTTCTTAAGCTGCTTGAGCTAACTGAATAGATAGCCACTTCAAAAGATGCTATACATCGCATATTGACCGAAAACTTGGAGATGAAAAAGCTGTGCGCAAGATGGGTGCAGCGCGCTGCAAACGCGTTGGCTCACAATGGAACAAAAAAAGCGTCGTGAAGATGTTATGAAGATGATGGCCATAATCAATGAATTAAAGTTGTAATTGCTCCATCACGCATAGTTTTTAGTAGCAAAGAGGAGCATGAGGAAACATTGAAAACACTGAAGAGCAGATTCGATGCTGCAGTAACAATCGATGGCACCGCTCAATAAAATGCTTTTATACCCTTTGTCGATGGAAGACTCAAGTTAAAAAAGTTGTCTGCATCTACTCAATGCGATTTTCTTTTCCAAAGCTGAACCTAGTAACGCCAAGAAGGGATTGACAAAAAAAGCAGCAAATAAAGGCGATAAATAATCTGGATGATAGACTGGGTATTTGAAAATTTACAAAACTTAAAGCTGATGCTACAATAAATTATGTATAAAAATAGTTATGATATAAATGTGATTAAGATTAAATTTTATTAAATTATTTATCTTTTTATTTTTATTACTATTATTATATATTAATTTAATTATTATTACACATAAATAAAAAAAATAATTTTTTAACATTTCAATAGAAAAAACGTGATTTTATTCCTGCGGTTAACATATTGTCGGTATTACAGTATCGAGGGTATGAAATTTTAGTTAGGTATGTTACATACCTTCGGAATGGTTAATTTGTCTTTTTTTTTTTATAATTTAACCAATACTCAGGGGATGCTCCCTACTCATGCAGTGCATTGTATTGATCAGGAAAATAGGGTATGGGAAGGAGGAAAGAGGGAGTAGTGTTTGTGGATATTTGATTTAAATTTTTCTAAATTGTAAGTAACAGGGAAGACTTCTGCGGGAAGTTTGTTCCACATACGAATCGTTCGACTAAAAAACGAATTATCTCTGTAATGCGTTGTGCGAAACACAGGACAATCAACTACAAACGGATGTGCTCTACTAGATAAGCGAGTATTACGAATAAAACTTCGAGCTCGTGGATTAAGTTCACTTATCTCAGATGAACATCTCCCATGGTAATATCGATAGAAAAGTGTCACACAACCCACATTCCGACGATGCTCCAATGAATCAATAGAGTTGGATACACTACTGTCATTGATAAGCTTCACCGCCCTATATGCATATGCTTTGTTTTGAGTTACAAAACATTTATTTTGATAGATATCCCACTCGCATCCCACTAACCGACCAAAAAGCTCTTAAAGGAAAAGACCTAAGCTTTCTTTTGAGCAAAAAAAAACTAAAAATAGGCATATTTTGAAAAAAAAGGTCAAAAAAGAAAGATTGAAGAAATAGCTATCTAAACTATTTAGGACAAATTTTGCTAAAAACAATAGATAATAAGTTACATGGATGAAAAAAAACACCTGTTTGGCAAATATGTCAAATTTTGACCCCCTCTAACTCAGAGAATTCTTGACCGATCTTGTTGAAAAACTGTGTCTAAACTACTATCCAATATTAATAACCTTGGGGCAAATTTCATCACGATCGGAAGACATCGGTTTCAAAAGTTGGGTCACTTGAGATGAAACGCCCCATATATGTATATATATTTAATTACGCAATTAAATATTAATTATCATATTTAAGCGAAACTAACCATAGTAACCACTGTGAACTAAACTATAATATAAGAGATAATGTAATCTCTAAAAATACTTATTATTTTAAGTTGAAAGAACAGTGTCGAAAATCTACCAACTTGTGGCAAACCATTGATTTATTTCAAAAATAACAATGGTTTTTTATAATTTGGCAAACTTTATAAAATTTTTCTTTGTGCTTTAAAAAGATTCTTTAAGAGATCACATTATCTTCATTATGATAGTTCAGCACATTGTTTCTATTACAGTTAAGTTCCAAAACATTGTTAAATTCGTGCCACTGTGCGCCAAGGAGATAATGAAAGAAAACTTCATTTGTGTATGAAGTGATTATGTGTTGCTTAATCAATGAAGGGTGTAGAAAAAAGTGATTTTTTTGCCAAACCAAGATAAATGTTTATCTTGAATATATAAATTTGTTTTTGTAAATAGTTGTTGATTTGATATAACAAAAAAAAAATCTTCCATATAAAACTTTTTATCGCTTGATAAAAATACTCGCTTTTTACAGTTATATTCCTTATAAAAAACTAATTATGTATACTTTTCTGAGAAATTAACTTTTTTTTCATTTTTTAAAATAAACTATTTTTATGAAAATAAGTACTTTTTGGAAATCGGGAAAATTTTAAAATTCTGGTAGCGACCCCTAATTTTTTTTTTTCGAAAAGAGAATTGTTTTTCATGACTCTTAATCTAACCCAGGGTTGTCCCGTCAAAAATTCGAAGATTAAAAAATAAGAAGCAGCCTAATACTAATATATCAAATAAGAGGTATTTGAATGGCCTCCCCACTAGGGTACTAATTATAATAAAAAATTTTAAAACAAAAAAGTTTCGAACAATTTTTGAACCCATTTTTACCCTCTAAATATTCAATTGGGCCGGTATATTTCTTACAAAATTTTTATTTTTTTTATCTTATCTGTCTTGTCCAAATTTCATCAAAATCTAGAGGAACTACCCAACAGAGTTCCTTGTAATAGTCTCAATGAACCCTCAAAGCAATGACCCTTCCAAAATGATTTTTAAAGATCTGCCTTTTTTTTATTTTCCAGTAAAAATCTATTTCAGTGGTGCGATTCTACATATAACTTGTTTAAAGAGTTTTGAGAAAAGCAATACTCAGGAAATTTTATTAATTAATGTGTTGCTTTCTTCAGAAATTGTGTATAGGAATGATAAAAGGGGATAAAAGATGAACGAAAAGTTTTTTTATGTCATAGCCCTGTATATTTCATTCGGTGTGGCCAAGAGCTATTGATTTACCAAAAAAAAAAAAAAATAACTTAAATTTTGTCTATTGGATATCTATAACTTTCAAAAATGTTCGGTTAATAAGTTAACCATATATTTTTTCTACATATGACGAATTTTGTCGTTCACTATTCAAGTAAATTATTCATATAAGACACCTCTTTTTAACATTAAAAAAAATTGAGATGGCCACATTGAAAAAAAAAATTAAATTCAAAAGCAACATAAAGAAAATAAATATTACTCAAATATCAAAAAAAAAGAACGAAAAGAGCGAAAGACCTAAAAGAGCTGAAGATTACGATCTATCTCACTAGTTCAAAGTAAAGACTATCTCAATTGAACTAGGTCGTTCAGACACTCTAGATTGCACAACAGAATCCGAAAATTTTTAAAAAGAAAATGTCTCAAAATCTTCTATAGAAATAATCATAAAAACTGAACTTTTTTTCTAAAAAGCGTTTCAATATTCTATAATTGATCAATTTTCGTGCTTTGCATCAGTAACAAAATTACGGAGAGTAAGACCAAATTTACTCTCGCTTACTTTTTTGTATAAATATACAAAAAAGTAACGAAAGAACGAAACATTTGTTAGAATGGGTAGGATAGATTAAACAGCTGTAAAAATTGTAAGTTCTCTATGTTGTACATTACTCTGTGTAGCAATGTACAACATAGAGCTAATGTTGCTAAACGGCAAATTATCCTCCAGTCGTCCTCCTTTTGTCCGGGTGAATAGAGTTAGTCTCAAGTATTCGACGCAACTCAAATACAATGCCGGAGAGAATGAATTTTGATGTGCATGTAGAGCGTGCGAGGGTGCAGCTGTTGGGTGTTATGGGTATGATTCGGCGTATATTAAGGAGTGATTGGGGCCTCCGTAGGCACTCACTCCTTAATATATTAATATAGTGCCGCGGTAGTGAGGTGTCTGGGTATGTTGATGGATGACTGGTTGAGTGAGATTGATTTTGGATAATTTCTTGTGAGGGTGCAGAAGGCGTTGCTGAAGGAGTGTGTGGTTAGTAGGTGGTAGAGTGGATGGAACTGGGCATGGTTCGATGAGTGTTTTTCTATGGTTCGATGAATGTTTTTCGATGAATGTTTTTCTGTGTCGGATGCGGGCCACCAGTTCCTATTTGGAGCTCAACTGAAAGTAGCTTCCTAAAAGCCTAACCGGAGGCTATATTATTGTACCAAGGGAGTCAGTAGCCCCTGGGGTCAGTTGTTCCAGACTGACTAGTGGTGCGGCCGTATTGGGGAGTATCGTGGTGATTGTGGTTTGAACCCAAAACGAGGGGAGAACATAGTGGTCGATGTGGAGTTTCATTCAACCGGGTTGCTGTGACCCATAGATCAGCTGAGGTGTTAGATAGGCCTCGACTCCAAATAAAGGAGAGATCTTTTGCCCCAAATTTAAATTTTGTACCGGAACCGGATTTATCTCGCAACGGGGTGCCGGTCGATGCATTGTTGCGATCATGTGTGAAGAGCACCGCGTGTAAAGCCATACGTTAAGCCAATGACTATCTGCCACTTTACTCTCTCTTCTTTGTATGTTTTTACTAAATATAATTTGAGAACCAGAATTTGAACACCCCTTGTATCCGCACCTGCATACAATGCAAAATTACACAAGTTGTTTTACACAGAATCAACGGTTGACTAATTCGAAAAACAAATTAAAAGATTTTTACTAAAAATTCATTTACAACTCAACACATGTATGCTAATCAAAAGTCAATGTGCTTTTTTGTTTCTCTTTAATTTTAATGTGAACTAAGTGAAAAACACATAATTACAAAATTTGTTAAACATATCAACTGACAGAGCTTTGAAGAATTAATTTATTTTTTTTCAACTAAATTTACAGACAACCGAATTTATTTTTTTAATTGAATTGAATAAATTTAAAATTTTGAATAATTCATTAAAAATTCATCAAAAAATTATTTCAGTTGCTATTGTTTTTGATATAAAATCACTAGTGAAGGCTTTTAATTTATTAAATCGATCTAGTCAAAATAAGTTAACTCCCCTACTGAAATAATTCACCACTGAATACGTTTAACTTTATTACTATTCAGTGAATTTATCCAAAAAAATACATTTCCGCTTATTGAATTAAAAATAAAAATATTTAATTCAGTGATTAAAAAAATAATTGTTTCATTTACTCAATTCAAAAGATGACCCATTCTATATAAAACCATAATAAAATTGAATATTTGACTTCAACCCGCTTCAATATAAATATGATATAGTCCAAATTTTAGGCTGGCAGTTCTTACGGTTGTGGAAATATCGCGTTTTGAAATTTGAAACAAAACGGTCAAAGCTACGTGATTCATACTTTACTTTAAAGCGCTGTATTTCAAAAAACAGTTTTTTTAATTCTTAAAAAAATATGTTAATCATAAATTATTTCCCTATGCCGTTGATAATAATAAAATTTAAAATAAATACACTGAACGGAAAATAATATTTTTTTTTTGTTTAGTGAACGGTTTTATTTTAAATTTCCTAAACAGTAATAAATTTTAACGAATTCATTGGTGAAATAATTCAATAGTGAATAAATTAAACTTTTAGCCGATCATATTATTAAAATAAACGCGTTCACTAGTAAATATCTTTATAATTTACTAATTTTGTCAACTCTTAAAGCAATTATTTAAAGAATTATAATATCTTAATTTATAAGCCTTGTAGGAAATTGATCGAAGTCAAATATGAATTTTAAATCACAATTTAAAAATTTAGTTAAGGAATTAATTCTTCTAAGCTCTGCCAAGAAACAATTAATTTTATTCGATTTCTTAAATATTTAACGGACTTGGCGTCGTAAACTAAATGTTAAATTCGGTCAATGACCTTGTGATTATGATTGGTTTACAACCCAGTGTAGAAACGGTAATGACATGGCATTACTTTTCTCACATGACACCAGATTACGTTGTGTATTACTTTAACACAAATAATAATGACTTACTACTAATAACTAGTTTATTTTTCTATTACTTCATTACAAATAATAATGTGTTTTCCATAAGTACTTAGTTTTAATCATTATTTTAAATATAAAGTAAATTTCCATGGCTCATTATTTTTTCACCTCTATTATATATTCATATATAACTACTTATTTATGATTTTTTGTAACTGAAAAGTATTGACATTTTATGCAAGCAAGTTATTTATGGTTTTTCTATCAAGTATAACATTTCGAGATAGCTCTGATGGTAAAAGCGGTCGACTGACAACACGTACACCGGGTTCGAGTCCTGTGCGGGCACATTTTATTAAAAAAAAAAAATTTCAATAAAAAAAATTGTTTTTTTATTAAATTTAGTTTTTGTTAAATTTAGTTTCAGACTCATTATTTTTACCCACACTGATAACCACATAGGTAACTACGTATTTTTTCTTTCTTTAAGGTGTTTAGTAACGATATGTCATTATTTTGCGCAACATCCCCGTACAAAATGAATGAGATTTGTAATGACAATTGTAAGTACTTGCCATTACCAAACATGTTTTACACTGGGAATTTATGAAGTTAGTCACTTACACTATATTCAAAAAGTATTTCCAACAATATAATGTTAGTGTCTAGTAAACAGGTTTGTTTTTCAACCGGGTAGATACACCATATTCAAATTTCATGGGCCATACGCAGGTGAAGCGCAGTGGGAGTACTGAAATAAATATTTTATTTTTTCTTAAACGGCATTCACTTCCATGAACACTCGTTATGAACAGAATATTCCGTTTGCAACCCTATAATTTAAAACGGATATACGATATGGATGACGATAATTTAAAAAAATGTATTCAGAGTTGCCAATTATTTAGTTCAAAATAAATTTTTTTTTACTTTTTATTTTAACATTTATATTTTTGATTGAAAATACGAAACTTTATTTCAAATCGTCAATTTCGTGCAAGTGCCTTACCCAGAAATGCTTCCAGAAGGCATTATTTAACTACAAAGCGCTACCCAAGCAAATTCAGAAGGCATGATTTTTGTTCGCGATGTCCCACTTGGTATGTCTCTTTTAAGTAGGTGAAAAGCGCTTCTTTCATGTGCTCTTAGAAGAAATAAATTCATGCCTTCTTAGGCAATAAAAAGCGCTTTTATTGTATGTTGACAACATTAATGCTTTATAGTATGTATTATTTCTTGTAAGCACTATTTTTTCACTGCTTCACAGAAGGCATTTTGGGAAGCAAAACAGAATGCCTTTCCTAATTGCTTTATTATATGCAAGGCGGTGAAGCTCTATTTGGAAGCATTCAAATGTAGTTACTGCTTATCAAATCCAGGTAATTTTTTTCTGGGTTGTATTAAAATATATTTTTCCACAAAAAAAAAAACGGTTAAAAAAACGTTATCCACCTCTGTGCACCCATATCTACTATATTGATGATACGAAATATAATTTTAAAAAGAAAATTTACAATAATTTAGCAATTCGTATCACCAATAGTGGGAAATAGTAAATAGCGTGTAAATTGCCACTAACTCAAAATAATATTTTCTTATGGGAGTGTTCGCTAATGTGAGGCATTCATTTAATCCGTGTTGTTTATGTCAAAATTGTTTAATTTCCGCTATCTCTAATTCAATAACGTTTTTCTGGTTTTATTTCATAGATTGATAAAATTTTTGAAGAATTAAATTTTTAGTGTGAGTTGTTTTCATTAAAAAATATAGATTGCTGACCGCAATTAAAAAACTAAACATATTAAAACAAATGCATCTTTATATTGCTTTTACATATACTATCAGGACCTATGCAATTCGCTCGTGTGCAGTAACTGGCTCTGTCCTTACACTTAAGAAATATGTTAATTAAATCTCTTGATATGTTAAAACATATTTGTAAATAAAAACAATTTGTTTGTATTTTATTTTCTGTTTCTTTGCATAGAGCGGATTAAACGCTCCCATTGGTGTTAAGCAAAGAATTCCCTTTATTGATTGAAATCGAGCTTAATTTATAGTACATAATTGCTTACTCGACATTTCTAAATACAGTGGAAAATGTAGCAACAGACTAGGTACTTTTAGTTAGATTGTTAGTACAAAACAACGATCAATGTACAATACCAGAAGGGTTGACTGTTAATCAATGTGTACAGTGGATGTTCAACAGTCTGACTGAGCATTCTCAGCTTAGACTGTTTGTAACCACAGCAGTCGTCGTACACTGTAATAAGTGTTGATCGTTGTGTAATATGATCCTTTATACTTAAAGAACTTGAAAATATTCTTGTAGGTATTAGTCGCATACAATTCATGCTAAACATGCTACATATTAAATCAATATTTTTGCTATTTAAACAATGTTTTTATGTTTTATTTTTTTGTAAAACGATTCATATCAATTAATTTAATATAAATTATAAACAATTTATTTTTTTTTTTAGTTTAAGCAAAATATAAAGTTTAACAACTAATGTTAAATTTCTTCAAATCTGCGCCCCAGCAAGAGAGCGTAATTGTCATAAATGTACTGTCATCTTTTTAGCTTCCTGTACTTGTGGATTATAAAACTTTTTAATGAAAAAAATAAAATAAATTTTACATAATTGTTTACATAATTTTCTAAACGATTTTATAGCCTTTTTGGATGTTTTTATTAATGAATCAAACATGTTCGCTAAAAAGAGCCCTTTGTGTTGAAAATTGTTATATAAAATAATTTACAGCCAAAAAAATGCCAAAGAGTTGGCATATAAGCTGCTGGATTTTGAATAGTTCACGTTGTTTTTATGTACCCCCAAACTTCGAGTATTGGCAATAAAACATTAACGAATATTCTCTTATATTTTTAGACAATTTAATAAACAAAATTTGTCGATCAGCTTTTAGAACTTTTAGAGAAAAATTCGCACCAGATAAAGACTTACCGCCACTACATTCGTTTGACCAATTTTTTCCATGTTTAAAAATTCACTGGGATCGCTTATTTTTGATGGCTCTAAAAAAAATACTAAACAACGTGGCGCCTTGAAACTTAAAACATATGTTTTATAAGGTTGCCGTTTTTCACAAAAGTAATTTTTTTAAACTACTGCCATCTGTATGTCAGATCGGCTACATGTTTATTAAAATTGAGATCATATAGATTAAAAAAATATATATTTCAAATCCATTGACTTCGTGAAAGTTTCAGGAAGATCGAATGAAAATTGTGTATTTCAATTAGTCATCCTTTTTAAAGTGTCCTTTAAACAACAATAAAATCGACGTATAATTCGAAATGAAACTGATTTCTGGATTGATGTTTACATTGCTTACCTTGTAACTGTTGTGTAGAAAAAATTTACATACAAACATTTTTATTAATGTCGGACGAAATCTGTATTTGCCAACTATATTGGTAAATGAGGCAAAACAGAAAAAATTTAATTTAAAATAGTTTATAGAATTTTAATTAAAAAATTTTTGCACTAACTTATAATCTAGCAAAAAACTTGTTACTTTTCTGTGCGTAAATATAATAAAAGAATGGCGTCATGTACGATAATGTAAAATTTCACCAAGATTATTAAACTGATCTTTTTTGAAATTTAATTATACGTGTCAAAACGTAACACTGAGTTTTAGAGCGGATAATTGAAAATTCGCCACCTATCGCAACGAATCGTTCAAAAAAAAAAAAAAACGTATGGTCAAAAACTTTAGAGCATTGTTCTTAATTTGTGATATCAGGTTTGTTTCAATTGTTTTTTGTGTTAATAATATTAAAATTTCAAAATGTAAAATTTTTTTGTTTCCACCCTTTAAATACGAAAATCCGAATACGTTTTGTACATAGTTTGCTCCTATACATCATAAGTTGAATATTTGCTTGTCGTCTGTCTGTTAACTCTAAATATACTACAAAACTAAACCAAATAACAAACATAATTATGACTACAAACCATAGTTGGCAAACACTTACCCCTAAATACCGATAAAGATTCAATATCTTTTTAAGGAACTATTTTTAACCTTAAAACGTCACTAACGAAATAACTTAAAACAACGATAACCCTAAAATACCCTGACGATATAACTTAAAATATCGTTAACGTTAAAATACCGTAACAGAATAACTCGAAAATATCAATAATAATATAATAACCTTAAGATATCCTAACGAATTACATAATTTTTTGTTTTCTCTCAAAAAGATAATTACTTTAAAATTATCAAACAAAAAAAAAATTCATTAGGCCAATTTTGTTAAATAAATACAAATCTTTCATACCATGAAAGAACGTTAAAAAATTTGCATTCTTTGCCCTCATGTCATCCAACTTACAGGAAAATTCTCTGGAGCAATATAGACAATCCCGTTTTTAGATCTTTACAATTTAAAAACTCGTGATTTTATTTCCGTTTTTAATTTTTCAAAAACTGGAGCAAATTTGAATACTTGTGAACTTTGATAACCTACCTACAGTTCCAAAAAAAAAGCTTCTGAGAGCTGCGGTTGTCTACTTTTAAGATCTGTAATCCAAAAATAACCTCTACTTTCTAAAAATGCATTTCAACTGTTGTTGCAATTTGGAATGCATTTGGTAGTTTTCAAACTAATTTGTGCTAGATAATGCTTTAAAATATGTATACTAAAAAAGTTACGTAGAATAACGTTAACAGTAAAATAACTTAACGAAATGACGTAAAATAACATTAACCCTAAAATAACCTAACGCAACAACTTAAAATAACGTTAACCTTTAAATATCATAACGATATAACTTAAAATATCGTTTACCTTAAAATACCCTAACCAAATATTCACAAAATTCCTTTGGAAATACTAATAACCGAATGAAACGGTTGCCAACGCTGCTACAAACGAAAGATAAAAATAGCACAGTAGGTACCTACTACTCTTATTCTATTAGCGGTGTTATGAAATTGTTTTAGTTTGTACCTAAAACAATTTCATAAAGAGTGGGACAAATTCTTGAAATTTGTTATTATCAGAACGGTACTGAATAAATACAATGTGAAAGGAAACTATTTGAAGGTGAGCTCTCTGATTTTTATTACATGAGTACTGTTTTAGCAACACAACGTAAGTTTTAAGGCGTTAAAATTTCACTATTTATTGTGTTTTTTTGCATGTTTCTTTTCAAGAATTTACAATAATGGACATCGAATGAAAGGTGTTTTAAATACCTATCCAAAGATAGAAAAAGCACATTAAACAATTTTGACAAAAAAAGAAAACAAATAGTTTTGAAATGTTAAAATTTTTAAAATCTAAAATATTACAAACCCAATACCGTGACCGAATATTTTGAGAATAATACTACGTTCATATCGAACCTTAAAATGTGTATTTTAATTTTTTCAAGTTTTCCCTTTAAAATTTGTAAGAATTTTGAAAGTTGAAAACTAGAAAAAAATAAAAAATACATATTTTGGGATTCAATATGAATGTAGTTTCAAGAATCGATTCTATGAGCAACAATTTACCATTTATAGTTGGGACTTTTTAAATATTTAAAATTTCAGTCCACTCTAACACGTATTATTTATGTTATGTTTTGCAAATGTAATACCTAAACCATGTAAATAATTTTATTGTATTATTAGTGTAAAAGAAAGGGACTTAACTAAATTGAATATAATGCATTTAATCTTTGAATCTAGTCATTAAATGGTAGTGAAAGTCAGGTGGTGGTAGTTATATTATTCAGGATAGTGACAAGGACATTGTGCACTATTGAATTTTAGATTCTTTTCTATTTTGGACATCGCTTTCAATTTTGTATATTTGGCATATTATCTATCAGTGTTTTTAACATAGATTACATAGATCTCAAACTCTTTGACATAAGCTGTTAGTGCACGTAACTCATGAGAATGTATTGGACATACGTTGTATACCTACACAAAAAATATTTGAATGTGTATGCAAAAATGGGTTTGTTGATAAAAGAAGAAGAGTTTGAGATCAATGTAATCTATGGTTTGTAAGACTGCTCATTAGAGTGGAGCGATGAAAAAAATATACGAATTCGACTTCGGCGATAGGCGGGATAGGTTGAAGTAGACATAAAAAGATTACGTGTGAAATATTAGACAGATCGCACTTCATTTTCAGGGTCCCCCGAGCCTGTAAATACTAAATTATTTAAAAAAATATAGCTTACAAGGGGAGTCTCTCGTTGGGTTTCTCTCCGATCTTAATAAATTTGAATATATAATAGAGAAAACAAAAGGAAGGGACACGTATTTTTTTGGCAGCCCAATTTCACGTTTAAGGGTTAAAAGGTGGGGCCAAAGTTAATACATTTTTGTATGGAAACATATATAAAATTATTATAATTTTAATTTTTTGAACGCAGTTTTGATGTACTCGGGAAAACAAAAATATTGATAATAATATTAACTATGTAAAATAAAATATTTTAAATATACGTTAAAAAAGCTATTCGGAAAAAGTCGCATAAAAGTGGGACAATTACGCATATTGGAAAAAGCTCAGACAACCCGTGGATAGAATTTAATAGGCATTAATAAACATATTTTTAAGCTTAAGTCTACTATAATTCTAAAACAAAACGCCAGTTTCAATATCACTTAAACCCCATTTTTTAAAAGCTCCAAAAGCTCTTTCAATTGGTACCTCATTTGTCTAAAATTTCTCTAAAACAATTTGAAATAAGCCGAAAAAAACGAAAAATTTTGTCATTTTTGACACCACTTTTTAATCCCTAAACATGAGATTGAGCCGCTTAAAAAAATACGTATACCTTATTTCTGTTTCTTTATCACATATCCAAATTTCAAAAAGATAGCAGTGAACCCATTAGGAGACTCCCATTGTTAGCGAAAAAAATTTTCAAAATTTTAAATTAAACTAAACTGATATATAAATTTATTTTATCGGGATAAACATTAATTTCATTTATAGTAATTAAATGTGCTAAAGTCCCAAAACTTATTTAACAAATTGTGAATCAATCTGATGTAGGCGTGTCCCTATCCGGATTTCATTCCTGCCTAAGGAAATCTTCAGGGGACTTTGTTATTAGAATTTCTAGAGATATTTGTTATGTTAAATCACAAACTCATTGAGAATTTCTTGTCCTCGTCTAGGAGCGAGATTCAAAATTTAAAATATCAAAGAAAAAACAAAAACAACAACAAAATATTGTCACAATTGGTTTTGTCATCTTCCAAATACTACTCTGTTTTTTTGACAGACCTAGCAATGTAGTGACGTTTATTCAAGTAAATCAACAATAGAAAATCATATGGTTTCTATTAGTGTCAGTTACATTTAAATTTGCACAAGCACCTGCATATTTGTTATTTGTTATTTGTTATTTTTTTATTAAATATGTTTTATTTGAGATAAAAAATATGGTCTTTCTAGGATACTTGTAACCGTTTAAAAATCTGACGCTGAAGAATACCCGTAAATTTTGTATATAATCAAAAACCTCAAATGTGCAATAATTGTAAATATTGATATTATGTATAGCATAATTTTTTATTTTATTTTTTTATATTTTTACATAAAGTGATTCCCAAAGATCAAAATGTGAAAAAATTAAATACATATAAATTTGTATGCGGTGTGTGGAGCGATTTATTACCAGGATATTTTTCCATAAATACTTTTCGGGAAATGGTAAATTTATTTGATTTTTTACGATTTTGGTTCTATTTGTTGCTCTAATTTTGTTTTTATATTATCAGTTAAGAGCAGAATTAACCCATGCTGACCAAAGGTCAAAAACGACCCACAGTCGGCTAGATTCAAAAAAATTTATAAATTTAATCAAAGTAAATATGTTGATTTTGTAATTGTGTGCTTTAAAGGCTTAAAGTGGGCGTTGTGGTGTAATGGTTAGCGCGTTGGACTGTTACACAGATGGTCCCAGGTTCGATTCCCGGTGACGATAACATCAATTTAGAAAAAAAATATGTATGAGTTTTCTATCACTTATATGTGTAGCTGCGCCTACCTTTGGTGTTCCCATAGCACTTAACCCCACCGAAGTAAAATAATGAATCAGGGCTATGAAACAAAAAGCTTTAATAAATTCGCCAACTCTACATCAGGTGGCGAGCAACAACTGTTCTAAGACTTATCTACTAGCGCAATTACAGTGTTGCCATGTTTGAAGCCCTTCATCTTTCACCACCTTTCATCCTATCCCCCTTTTCAAAGAAAGCAACACATTAATTAATAGGAAGAATTTCCTGAGTGTTGCTTCTCTTTAAAAAAATAAAAAAAAAAAAAATTTTTGTGGGTCATTTTTGACATCTGATCAAAATGAGATAACGCTACTCTTAACAGATAATATACGATTACCACATTAGAGCAATAAATAGAATGCAATGGTAATACAAAACAAATAAATTAACAATTTTCCGAAAAATATTTATTGGAAAATATCCTGAAATTTAATCACTCCACAGCGTAAGAACTTAACGGTTACAAGTGTCCTAGATGGATAATATTATTTATCTAAATTAATTGGATCAAATAAAACATATTTATCGAAGAAATATATCAGTTTTATTTAAAACTTTGAATATTTTTTTTTTACCAACTATATTTTTTTTAAATAATTGAATTTTCTGAAGACCCTGACCCTCAAGATGAAGTACGATCTGTCTAAAATTTCACACGTAATCTTTTAATGTCTATTTCAACCGATTTTTTTGATTTTTTTTCAATCAGCTTCAAAATTTTAAACAATTTTAAGATGTACTAATTTTTAGTACAAAATTATTTTTTGTGAAATTTGTTTTTACTTATTTGATTTTACCAAAATATTTTACTTAGTTTTTAAATTCGAGTTTCTAAAATTAATATACTTAAAATTATATACTTAAAATTAATATACTTTTTCATGGCTGACAGCAAAGTTTTTTTTTTCAATTTAAGCATTTTTGTAATATCAAATATAATAAATTTTTGTTAAAATAAATTCAGTAAACCAATTTGCTGATTTTAGCAAATCGATTTCCATTAAAGGTTAACTAAAACTTTGCTAAATTTCACTTTGCAAATAATTACAGACCCGTTTTGCTAATATAAGTTTTACTAAAATTTTACTAAATTTTGGTTCTTTTACTAATTTTTCCTTATACTTTCACTTTACATAAAATTACAGACATGTTTTGCTAAATTAAGCTAAACGGTCTATTGGCCCAAAAATAGTTCATTTTTCTGTAAAATTACAGAATTTTCTGTAACTTTTATATACTTTTTTACGTGAGTGTAGGGGCGCAGTATGGTGTCAGAAATAGCATACACACTTTTATTATAAGTCCAAATCTTCAAAAAATTTCGTTAAAAAAAATATGCATCGATTCGAGTTTGGTCGTAAATGGGTTTAAATATTAATGTTTGATCAGTTGCCATTTCTTTACTTTAGAGCAGGGGCGCCCAAAAGTTCCTTATGGAAGAGCAAACACCAATAGAAAAACTAATTTTTATTCAACCATGCACCATGCGCATAGGGCTTGGGCACTTCTGCTTTAGAGATTCGTTAAAACACTCACATAGCGTGATCTATTCAATCAGTTTATATTTTACTTTACAAACAATTATTAATAAAGCGAATACAAATAAATTATTTGAAGTCGCTTAATACAAAACTAAAGTTAATTCGGCTATGTGAAATAAAAAACAAATCCCCTATTGGAGGAATTTTTAAATAAGTATGTTAGGTTAGGAAGGGTTATGTGCCCAAGGGCACATCTCCACTCGGAGACCAATACGGTACATTGTGAATCCCTTCAGTGAAAAACAGTATGAAAGAATAGAAATAGACAGCAAGATAGACTGAAAGATAGATATAAAGAAAGATAGAAAGAATATATACTTAAATAAGTATATTATTTGGCATTTTCCGTTAGCAGAATATATCACGAAATAATAACAATACTTTGATAATCTCTAGGTCTGAGTTATCTAATCTCAAGTCTTATTTTCATATTATTCGTTGAGATCCATACGCAATAGTGAAGCTTTTTTTTAGAATTTGGGTTAACTTTGTGTAGATCTTTAGAATTGGATATGAAATCTTAATGAGCTTTAAATTTGTCGTAGAGAACTAAAATTTAGTATTTTTAGCTTCCCAATCTCATATTCAGGGGTTAATAAGTGTGGTCAAAAATTAACCTATTTTTCGTTTTTCCGGATAAACTATAGACAAGTTAGATATCAAATGAAAGCGTTTTTGAAGACACTTGTATATAAATCATTTCTAAAGACTTTCAACTATTATTATTAAAAAAAATGTTTTTTGAGCAACATTATATCTGGCGTTTTATTTAATGAGGAGTTGTATTAACCTAAAGATAATCCAAAGTAATGCCTATTTAATTTCGTCGAGGGAGTGTCTGACCTTTTTGCAATATTCGTCATCTTTCGGTTTGTATGCGAATTTTCCCGAAGAGCTTTTTTCTTAATTTTTTTCATTCATTCATTCAAAGCGTGTTTTTTTAAAGTGTCACAACTTTGAGTTGGCATTACTGCTTTATTTGACCACCCATTTAACAGCTGATAGTTGCTTTTTGTTTAGTTTGCT
The DNA here is from genome assembly GCA_021234595.1 of Delia radicum. Classification (NCBI taxonomy): domain Eukaryota; kingdom Metazoa; phylum Arthropoda; class Insecta; order Diptera; family Anthomyiidae; genus Delia; species Delia radicum. The sequence goes on along the minus strand of CM037851.1, from coordinate 307,464,526 downwards.
TTGAAATATCATTATGAATCGACTTACACCAGAGCAACGCGTGCAAATTGTTGAAATTTTGAATTTGGCGGTCACATGGCAGAAATCATGATTAAACATTAATTTCATAAAATTTTCTTTCTAATAAAGCCCCCCAAGAAACAACTTTACGGACTGTCCGTTACAAACGGATTCATGAATCCGGCATTGACGGTACGAAAACGGACCGGAATTGACGTATCCGTCGAAGCTTGTACGAAAACGGACCATTAACGTACTCAAATTTTCGAAAATTATCCGTTTTAACTTCGTTTTGCTGTATCCGTTTCGGTGCCGTTTAACCGGACTACACCGATTTTCATCAGTTAAAACTCCGTTACAACCGTTATCGTTTTTCTTCCGGTATTACCGGAGTGTGTTTTGTTTAAAAAAAATCAAACAGTTTTATCTATGTATATAAAAAGAAGTGTACATTTTGATTGTCACTCCATAACTCGAGAACGGCTGCATAAAATAAAAAATGGCTGAATACGTTTTGTAGAACATGCAATAAGGATGGTTTTTTTAAAAAAAATTGTTTAAAAATATTTTCGTTTGGTCGAGATGTGGTGATTTTTCTGAACATTAGTCATTTTCTTATAAATTGTGTGATTATCAAAAATTTTTGCTTTGTTACACAGCATTGCTTGAATACGGGTACAGAAATAAAAAATGGATGAATACGTGTAGCACATGCAATCAGGATGGTTTTTAATCCAACCTAATACACAAACAAAATTTGAAGGCAAAACAACTTTTGTCGGGTCAGCTAGTATATTAATAAAATTAAATATTAATAAAATAATATAATAAAATAGAAATAACCACGGAATAATATATAATTTAATTTAATTTTTTCTTATTTTTAATTCATACATATCTTGTTTTTCTAGTTTATTTTTAATTTAATTGTTAATCCATTTTTGTTAATAAATTTATAAATGAAAAAATTTAAAAATAAAACCAAACTTTTGTTTAAAATTAAAAAAAGGAGAAATTATTTAGATAAAATAAATAAAAAAAAAAATAAAAATGGACCATTTAAAAAAAAAAAACGGTACGAGTACGGACCATATTCGGACCGTATACGGTATATTAAAAACGGAGTCCACTCCGTTTTTAAAATAAATGACGGACAGTTTACGGTACGTTTTGAACGTACACTCAATTCGTATACTCCGTTTTATATACAGCATGATGGTACGAAAACTGTTTCGAATCCGTATTCGATGTTCCTTTTATTCCGTTTTCCGGTATTAAAAAAACACCCGATATTTACACACAGAGAAATAAAGTGCCAACCGAATTGAAAAGTGTGTCTTAATGATAACAACCTATTAATTTAGTTAGTACAACGATATTGACATTAGTTTTCTGAATATTTTGGGAGTTGCAACTAAATTTCTGTTGACTTAACCGACTTTGTTGTGAAAACTAATGTTAAGTTGTGCCAACCGACTGAAATTCGTAACAACCGAATTTGAGTGAGTAGTAGTAACCGAATTTTGTTGGCAAATAGCTAAAATTTTTTTTTGTGTGTACTAGTAAAGAGTTTAGAAACTACGTTTCCTGATAAACATTATTTTCAAATGTATAAAAGTGAAGGAAAAAGTGCACAAAACGAATGAATTTGGGTATAGAATAAAAAACGCGTACAGACTAATAAATACAATTAAGATACCAGTTCGATGATATTTGAGTATTGAGAAGATTGGCATCTAATGTTGAAATTTTGTGTTATAATATTGTATAATTTATCATAGAATAGTGCCAGCGCAATTTTAAAATCATTTTCAAAAGTTTGTTTTGGGCTACTTGAAGTTTTTTCAAGTGACATTTTGCCGAAGTGGCCCATACAGGAGCGCAGTACAACATTATGGGATGAAATATTGCTTTAATGATTAATTTTTTGTTGTTGATATTGAGTTCTGAGATTCTGTTAATAATCGGGTACATCATTCGAGTCATATTGTTAATTTTATGTATTATATAAGGTTTGTGATCATAAGAGTTGAGTTTTGTGTCAAGAATAATGCATGCCCCAGATATTTAACATTCTTTTTCCAAGAAATTTCGTGGTTCTTAAATAAAATACATCTTTGTGAAATAAAGTAGTCCTTACACAGAAAAAAATTTCAACCTAAAATATCTAATTAAAGACATACAAACTTACGCTGCATTAACAAACACACACATACAAACATATCGTTCACACACTTTTTTGTGAGTATCATTTTTTGTTGTAGAAGTTATTTATAACTTTTTTTCCTTCTTAAGTTTCAATAAAAGTTTTAATTGACATTATCAATGTCGTGATAGGTGCAAAATCAATTAAAATATTAATTGATTCAATAAATTATTTAATTGCAACCCGTTTTTAGTTTTTTCTGTGGACGCTTTCTCGTGAAATAAATGGCTTTTGTTTTTTCAGTATTGACCATAATTTTAAATTTATTAAAGTAATTATTGATTTATACGAGGGCGGATCAATAAGTCCGTGACGTTTCGAACTTCCCTCGTATTTATATGAGATGCATAATGTTATAATAAAGAAATATAGTGTATGGCCTCGAACTTGAAAAATTCTCATTTTCATTGCACAATTAAAGGTCGAAAAAACCATAATTTTTATTTTTAATAAAAATTATATCAAACTTCTTAAAAATAAATTTATAACTTTTAAAACAGAGACGCATAAACTTTAATTCTAATAAATCTTAAAATAAAAAAAATGTAACAAATTTATCGATTTTTCTATGTAAAAATGCTATAAGCTTTTTTTCAAAAATTCATTAAAAATAGTTAAACCCCGGGACCCAAAAAAACAAAAGTGTAACTTTTTGGCAAAAGTTACATATTTTTTAAATATGTATTGTTTTTTCTTAACCGAGGCTGGCCAAATTATAGAAAAATGCATTATAAAAATAAATTGCAAAAAATTAATTTATTTTTGACGCTAGAAAAAAATTTACCATTCAAATGCATATTAAGTTATACGCCCATGTCCTGTGTTTTATTACTTTTTGAATACGAATGTATTTGAAAAACATATGAAATTGAAATTTGGTGCTTTCTAATCCGCATAAATGTATTAAATTTAAAATAACATTCTAATAATTCAAAAAATTATCGAAAACATATGATTTCTGTCCATATGCTAAATTTAAACTCATAAATAAGTCTGAGATTTTCATGCACTAAAAAATCGAAAATATGCGCTTATAATATGCACTAACAAATCCAAAATATACACTAAAAAAATAAAAAATATGCACTAAAAACTAAAAACTAAAAAATTCAGTCTACTGTTATTCAAAGGTACAATATTTTTTAAAAACTTTGTCTGTTCGGACGCAAAAAACTTTTTTACATAAAAATTATCTCTCAACGTCAACCGAAGTTATAGGAGCATACTTGAAGGATGCCAATTCATTAGAACAATATTCATTTTCAAATTCAGATCCCACATTTGATTCCAGATCAAAAATATTTGAAATATGTTTTATTTTTGAAAATCCTTAATTTTTTTGCAAAACGTTTTGGATTTTTTTCTTATTTTTCCCCATCTTGTTAATACTGGCTGCGGTGGAAGGGGAACCAAAATAATAAATTATACATTTAATTAAAAATTGCAACTCGTGACGCCCTTCTATATCTGTTGTTCAAAAAAGAACAGATTTTTTCTAGTTTGGAGTTATATATTTTGTCCACATAATTTTTTTCTAAGAGTAGACTGACAAGGGATAATCTCGTTTATATATGTTTTAAAGAAATTTCTTAAATTTTCGTTACTTAATTTGTTTAAGGGTATGTCAGCGGAAATAAATGCTTCACATAAGTCCACACAAAACTTATTTCTTGTCTCTGTATTTTAAAGCAACGATTGGGAATACTTTTGTAACACGCTCGAGCAGCTCCTTGTGTTTTTGACTTTTTAAGTGTTGCTCAAACCAAAAACTTTCTTTCGTGACTCACGGATTTATTGCAAACTTTGCAATAAAGTATTCGACCATCACATTTAAACTTTAATTTTAAAGGCATTGCTAAATTCGGATATATATTTTTATTTGAAAATTTAATGTCAATTAATGAGTTAGCATGCGACATTAAGTTATTTAGTATATGCGTCTCTTTCTAATATAAAATTGTGTTTTAAGAAGAGCTCCAAAAGAATTTATTTATTGATTTTAAAATTTTGGGGTCGTAAATGCGGAAGTTGGGAATATACTTACGACCATGGTTGGGTGGGCACTTATGAGTCTAACAGCTGACTCGTTAATCATCGTGTGGTACAAGATTGTGGTAAGTTTAAGTTTGTTTGAGTTTTATTTTTGAGTTTTTTTTTGAGAATTTAATTTTGTGTTCGGGCCCGGTGCTACCGAGAGGGTTGGGACCTCCTGAGAGATTCATAAAAAGCTAGCCGGAATCCTCGGAAGCACAAACGGTTTTGTGTATTTGGAAATTTTTCTGAAGAACTTTTTTTTTTTTTGTTAATATGTAAATTTTTTAAAAAATCTTTTAAAAATGCCAAAATATGCAAAAATATGCATTTATAAATTGAAAATATGCAAAAAAATATGAATTTAAAACCAAAATATGCAAAATATGCATTTTCACCGAAATATGCAAAAATATGCAAAAACAAATCGATGCCATTTTAACTCAAATTTATTGATTCGAAAAGATATTGTTCTTAGATTATCGACAAAAAACATGCATATGCATGGAAATCGCAGCCCTACTCATAAAGCAGTCTTAGATTTTTAAAAAATGTTGAAATTAAAAAAGTGATTTCGTTTTACTTTCTACAGGAAAGTAAATCGAAACTAAAACTGGGTATCTGAAAGTCAAAGCACCAAAAAGTCGTATTGATTTCACTTTCATGGGAATGGGAAACATGGCACAGAGGTGATAATGATTCGATATATTCGAAAAAACTACCAATGTTCCAACTTACAGACTTTTTGCATATTTTAAATTTTTCAAAAAGAGAAAAATCTCGAATAAAATCATGGTTTTTACGAATTTTGTGGAAATAAAAACGGCAATCTTTAAGTGGCTCCATAGAGTTTGTAAGTGCTAACTATAATTTAAATTGGAAGACTTCAGACCAGATTTTGGCCGCTATATATTTTTAATATAAGGAAAATTGGTAGAAAAAAAAAATGACAATTTTTTCATAATCTATTAAAGAATGAATTATAGAGGAATCTAATTTTTAATTTATTTCACTTTCAATAGTAATAAAAGTGAATATATTTCTCATAATAATAACATTTATTGGTAATTAAAAAATTCTTGAATGACAATTAATATATGTATATTTTTTTTTTGTACTTTTTTTCAGAACGAATATTTTTTTTTTTTTTTGTAAACTACATCTTTATATGTTACAAAAACGATGACGTTAGTGCCAGATGAAAGATATTTTTATACAAAAACGCTAACTATATAGTAGATTCTAACAATTAGTACTAGATAATTTGTTTGTGATAAAAAAAATACAACAGTGTTATATATTGTATTTGTGTAAATTAGTGGCGGCAGTATTTCTACAACAAAATGACTGTTACATATACAGGAGAAGTAGCGACATGTCGTGGTTTTGGTTGTTTTTAAAATTACTATTAAGGTGAGTAAATAACATGTAGTATCTTTTATAATATTAAGCATATAGAAAATTATATATAAAAAAATTAAAATATATGCCCGAGTAAAAATAATATTATATAATGTTATCCAGTTTTGTAAAATTTAATATAGTTAACCCTCTAATGCCCCGAATTTGTTTTGCAATGAAATTCATACCATGTATTCGTCTCGCAAAAAAAAATAATAATTTCTCTTAAAAAAATGTTTCTCGCTGACTACTTTCGGCGATATGAGCAAAAATAATTTAAAATTTATCTCGACAACTAATGCAAGTAGAACAAAAGTTTATACCAAAAATTATTCCTCTTACCAAGACATAACCACAATCCAAAAATATGCTTTTTTGTGCTTCTTTTTAAGAAGATATGGCGATTTTCGCTTCTTGCAAAATGCTAAATAGGGCGAAAAAGTATCTTAACTTCAATATTTTTTGTTCAAACTTTAGACTTTTGCTACTATTACTGATTGTCTTCTCTATACCAAATTTCAAAACGATCCGTCCATTACTTTAGAGATATCCTGATAAAATCCTGTTCGTCCTTGAAGAAAAATAAGGACTGATTATTAAAGGTAATACTTCAATCTTACTTATACTTAATTTTCAAGAGTTTTAAATCAACTTAAATGAGTGTTTTAGTTGTTGGAAATCTCAGTTAATTAAAAGATAATTATTTTTTGAAATTTTACAAAATTTGAACTTTAAAGCTTTCTTGCGTTTTAACAGTGCACTGAATACGAACAGTTTCTTCGCAAAACTTTTAGCTAATTCACTTTTATATCGAACTATATCAATTTCTAAGTATAAAACACTCATTCGAAGCATTTGGGTTCAATTTTATAAACGATGACAAATGTCATCGTCAGGCGTTAGAGGGTTAAGTATGACATCATGTACAATATACGCAGAAAAAAAAACTGGGCAAATATTATCGAAGTGCTTAGTGATTATACTACTACATAAGTTTCAAGTTATTTTTACAAATTTGTTGTAAAATATATGAATTTCTTTTAGACATTTTTTACTAGGCTTGTATATGGGCAATTCCACCGAAAGGTCTACCAAGACCAAAAAACCAAAAGTTCTTGAATCCAATTTGTTTAAACATATTTTCATAGGAAAACAATCAAATTAAATTAACGTGAACAAATTTTACATTTATTCGTAACCGATTACGAGATATTCGAATATAAAGTCGAGCAAGCCAATTTTTTCTCATTGGGCCATTTCTTTTGCACCATTTGTTTTGATAAAAGTTCTTAAATAGAAGCATTTAATATTGACTTTTGCTTTTTAAAAATCTTTCTGGAGATACAAAGAGCTAAAAAAAATGGATAACAAATTTTGTATTTAAAAATAACGGTAAGTTTTTGCTATGCTTTATTACATATTTCGATGTCCCGTGCGACATTGAAAAACAACATTTGTAATTAGTGCGACAAGTGTACATGATAAAAGTTCATCAAATATTGAGAACAAACACAGATTTTTATCACAATTAAAATAAAAAAAAAACTTTTTGAAAAAAAATAAAATCTTTGATCCTGGTTCTTAAATAAAGTTGGTCACTAGGGTGTCCCATTCAAAAAAAAAATTTGGGGATCATTCTTAATTTGAATACTCATAAGGCTAAGAATTTTTGACAATTTTTTCAGATTCTTCGGAGGTGGTTTAGAGGTCGCACAAATCGATTTTTTACCAAAAATCGAGCTTTTTGGGCTTTTTTTGAATTTTGCTTGGAAATTGGTAAAAAATCGATATTTCTTCAGCTTCTGAGTCAATATTCTTAAAGAAAATTTTCCGATCTTTAATTTTATGTGCATAAATAATAAGTTTCGGCAATGATTTTGCACATTTTGACAATTTAATAACGGTTTTTCGTAAATTTTCAACAAATATGGAAAAGAATGCTTTATAACTTTTAAAATTTGTATAAAGACTAAAAAAACTAATGATGCAGTTTAATAGATTATTAAGTTTTAAATTAATTGGCAGAAAAAAAATGAATTTTCTCTCACCGTTCTCGAGTTATACCCTTTTAAAGCTTTGTACACATTGTATGAAATGTATAATACTATAAGGTGTGAACTAGGTTTGCATTGGTTTAAACTTTAAATAATTGGATTTAGAAAATGTTTTTCAAATAAAATAATAGTTACTTACCACTCATACATAACAATTATATTAAAAACAAAGAAAGATAGATTTGTTTTAAATCATTTATTAGAGTTCTTGCGATGATGCTCTACCCCCTGCAGTAAACTCTGAAAGTCTGTTTCAGAAGTTGTGATATTGATATAACTATTAGCCAAGGCCACACCACGTTCTGCGACATCATTTACAACTTGCAATTGTTGAACTTTGTGTTTTGCTTCCTGAAATGATTTTTTGTTTTCCCATTTTTCTGGATCCGTTTGTAAAAAATCAGTAGAAATGTTGCAGGCTTCAAAAAAGTTAGGCTGGCTTTAGTAATAAAACACTGAATTTGTTTATTTTCATGAATAAATCATGAATTTTAGTTCGAGCCATATCAGTGCCACCTAGTGATAACGGCTTTTTGGCTACTTTTTTTGCTGTCCACAACTTGACAACACTTAAAACTAAGCTTTGACATACAATAAATAAATTTTCAAATCTGATAATCTAAAGTTTGCAACAAATCGGATGCCCAAATCTTATAGTACTAAAAATTTCATACAATGGGTGCAAAGCTTTAAAAGGGTATAACTCGAGAACGGTAAGAGAAAATTATATTGTTTTTTCTGCTAATTTATTTAAAACTTCATAATCTTTTAAACTGCATCATTAGTTTTTTTAGTCTTCATACAAATTTTAAAAGTTATAAAGCATTCTTTTTCATATTTGTTGAAAATTTACAAAAACTGTTATATAATGTATCAAAATGTGCAAAATCCCTGACGAAACTTATTACTTATGCACATAAAATTAAAGATCGGAAAATTTTCTTTAAGAATATTTACTCAGAAGCCGAAAAATTACCGATTTTTTAGCAATTTTCAAGAATAATTCAATAAAAGCCCAAAAAGCTCGATTTTTGGTACAAAATCGGTTTGCGCGACCTCTAAACCACTTCCGAAAAAACTGATAAAATTCTCAAAAATACTTTACCTTATGAGTATCCAAATTAGGAAAGATCTTCCGAGAAAATCCAAATTTTTTTTTTTTTTTTGGACAACCTATTGGTCACGTGCGACATGGTAAGTGTGGATTTTAAAATTTTGACAAAATTATTTTTTCTTACATAAATGATTTTTTTATGTAAATACATACTTTTGAATTATTTAAATATAGATGAGAATAAAGTCGATTTTATAAACAAATTAGGATGTTCCTCAATAGAATGGAATTTTTTCGCAAGCTCACATGAAAAGGGAGCCGTCGATGGAGTCGGAGCAGTTATCAAAAGGAAAGTCTGGCAGAAAACGAAATCCAAAAACATAGTTATACCAGATGCATTTTCATTTTATCAATGTGCAGAAAATAACATAAATGGAGCTAAAATGTATTTTATGTCATCTGAACAGATTGAAGAGCATTCCTTGCTATATAATTTAGACGAAAAATGGAAACAAGTTAAAAGCATTTCAGGTATATCTCAGTTGCACTTCCTTTGTTGCGATGGTCAAGAAGTAAAAGCAGCCAGGACTGCGTATTCTGGAAAAAACTGTGTTTGATATTTCTGACACTATTTTCATTTAAATTTATTTTTGTTTATTATAATTAACACTACACAATACTTTGTTCAAATTACATATTTTTTGTTTTTTGTTTTGTTAAGTTCTTTGTTATATGAAAATAAATACACTGAATTCTTTTGTTGATTTAAAAATATGTTTTCTAAGCTTATTTATTTATAATTTGTTAAAAAAAAAACAACTGAAACAACATAAATATGATGATGGAAAAAAAGGTCCCGTGCGACATGTCCCGTGCGATAGTGGTTAAAGTTAAATTAAAAAAAAAATATAAATAATTTTGATGTAAAATTTAACAACTTTTAAGAGACATTATTAGCCAATATTCTAAAATTAGTCGCATTTTGATATTGCCTAAGGTTTCGCTGAAAACAGAGTTTTAATTGATAGTCCCGAAAACCACTTCTGTTTTTTGTCCCGTGCGAATGGTTGGTGTTTTGCGATTATCTCGAAAGCTTGAAAAAATTTCCAAAATCACCCTAAGTAACAATTATAGGGCTACTTAAGAGCTATAAGTTTACCCTATTGTCAAGAAAAAATTTCTTTTTTTTGACTTTTTTTCAACTTAAATGTGTTCAACGGTCACGTTCGACATGATGGAATTGCCCATATATATAAGTATTTTACAAAAATTTGTAAATATTTTAATAGAACTTTGTAAAACTAACTTGAAACTTTTGTAGTTGTACACTTCGGTTCACTTATTTAAAGGCACTAAAAATTCCATATTCAGCAGCCTGTATCTTTTGCAATTTTTAAGCGATTGCAGAACTATAAAATGAAAATGGAAGCTAAACATCTTGAGATATAAAAAACATCCTGGCAGCAGCAGTTTTTTACCTAAAGATCTTTTTTTGAGCAATTTATCAAAAAAAATTTAAAAAATTTGCTATTTTTTTTTTTTTGGTTCACTTGGATAAAGGCATTTTAATTAAATTTAATGAAGAACGGTTTTTCTTGTTTTTTAATTAATTTTACTTTATTAAAGAGTAATGGGTACAACCACTTTTGTTTTTAATGACTTCAAATATACGGGTTTTCATTGACAGATAAAGCGAATTAATGTAATCCAACGAAATTTGATTCCAAGCATCCTTAATGGCCTGAATTAGTGACTCCTTGTCATCGAATTGTCTTCCTCCCTCATAGACTTTACGAGATAACCAACCCCAGACATTTTCAATAATGTTTAGATCAGGAGAATAGGGTGGCCAATCAAGAATATTTACATTCTGGCTTGAAATGAACTCCTTAACTATTCTCGCGTTATGTATAGGAGCATTATCCTGCTGCAATATCCAAGATATGGGACCAAGTAGTTCACTGAACTTCGGAATAGCCGATTCCAATAATGTTTTATAGCTTGCACCAGTAATTTTTGCACTTTGAAATTCAATATCGATGGTGCCATAGTACGTAATAGCACCCCACACCATAACGCCGCCCTCTCGGCTGTGATGTCGGTTCAAAAATCGCTTTTCTTTCCGCAGATCATGGAAATAATAGTTGTAGTCATCAGGCCCATCAAAATTAAACTTCTTTTGTTAGTCTCTTTACAGGAAGAAGAAGAAGAAAACATTTTTATTGAAAAATTTTACGGACACAAGGGATACACCAGACTGCCGCAGTTTCGTCCCCCTCCTGGGACTCGTCAGTGGTTAATTTATGTGTCAATTGAACAAAGTATTTTATATTGTTAATTTTGCTCTATATGAAAAACTTTTTATTTTTTGGTGTCGTACTGTGATTTGAACTCACGGTCTTAGCATCAAGCTATGCATCGTAATCTCACCTCTTAACGAGTTGAGCCACGATCGACACAGCGTTGACTGCGACTAAATTGGAGTTTGGTCACACTACGTACACACAAGTATTGTTTTGATCAGAAGAGACAGAATTAGCTAATACCAATGCACAATTCATTTCTCAACTAGAATGCTTTTTCTTCTTAATCCTATCTCTTTTTCACAAGTAATTATCACGTTTTATGATGCGCTTTATTCACATACAATAGTTGGATACCAAGTGTAGGTTAGAGATTGAGTCGCCGTTAAGCAAGTTTTATTCAAATTTTATGTTAGAAAGTGTTTTGCAACCGTCAGATAATGACAATCGTAATTAATTTTTTATATTAATTACTGTAGAATATTTCTTTAGTTAGTCTCTTTTCATCGGTAAATATTACGGTTCTCCAGTCATTTACATGACCTCTTTGCTGCACATCCCATACCATGTAGTCTCTTGCGAATTGAAGCCGCTTTTCCTTACGCGGAGCATTAAGTGGCGGCTTTTTTTTAATTTCAGGTATTTTAGATACTCACAGCTCTTTATTACTCTGCGTACTGTTGACTTGCTCGCTTTCACTCCAGTTTGAGCTCTTATTTTTGATAAGGATAATGCAGAATTAGATGCAATTCTTATGATTTTTCTTTTCTCATACGCAGATAAAGACAATGAAACCCTTCCTTTAAATTTTTTTCCATACCTTTCGGGGTCCTTAATGTAATTGTTGGGCTTCGTCCAATTTTTTGAGCTATTGCGCGGTTAGAATAACCTTCAGAACGGTAAACATCGATTTTAATTTTTCCGATGAATTTAAAATTTTTTTTCTTGCCATTTTGACTTGTAAAATTATTAAGATGCAATAAATTGTAATAAACAAACGCTCCCTACGAAAAATCATCGCTTACTTTAAAAATTATAAATAAATAATTAAGTGCCTTTATTCAAGTGAATCAAAAAAAATAGCACAGTTTTGGACTTTTTTTAATAAATTGCTCAAAAAAAAAGTTGTAAAGGTAAAAAACCACTATTGGCATAATTTTTTTATATCTAAAGGTGTCTAGCTTCCAATTTTATTTTATAGTACTACAATCAGTTAAAAATTGGAAAATATACAGGATGATGAACACAGATTTTTTAATGCCTTTAAATAATTGAACCGGAGTGTATAATTACTAAGCACTTCAATAATATTTCCCATTTTCCTTTTATTTAATTTTTTAATATTTTTTTATATTTTTGTATTGAAAAATATCATTTTGGGGAAGGAAATTTCCCGAATCGGTATTTTAGCGTTATTTTGACTTCAGTTCAAGATATTTCAAAATCAAACCGGTAAAATAGCAACAAAAAAAAAATACCGGCAATATAAGAACAAACATGTTTTTAATGGAATCGCTTTTCTAAAATATTATTTTCTGTCTTGATATGACTGTGGTATCCAACTGCCGTTATTATGAAAATTTAAGAAAGCCAACCCTGTTTATATCTAATTGAAATACAATTTGATACGAAATATCGTATTGTATATAAATGGATTATATTACATTGATTTTGATATATTTGGATACGATTCAATTTAGTGAAAATAAATTTGTTGAATTGAATACAGGTGGCTATATATTATTGGTACCGTGAAATAACTCCCAAATGAAATAACTCCCAAATGAAATAAGTCCCAATGAAATAAGTCCCAAAAGAAATGAAATGAGTACCAATTTTAATAAATGAAATAACCTTGAAAAAGAACAAATGAAATAAGCCCCAACATTTGGGAATTATTTCATAGTAATAAAATAACTCCCAACAAAGAATGAAACAACTCCCAATGAAAAAAGTCCCAAAAAAAATTAAATAATTCCCAATTCAAAAATATCGAATTCTATTTATTTCATAAATACATGTAAAAATGTACATAATATTAAACATATTTATTTAAAAGTCAAAATAAATTAGTTTACATAGCATGGAGTAGTGAAACAGTGCGTAGGGGGTGGGGGGAGGCGGCGCATTACGCGGACGCGCCGCAGGACTGCCAATCGTACGCACCGCTTTCCAGAGGTGGCATGTCATAAGGTCCAATGACATAATGTCCATGGACGTTATGTCACTCGAAAAGTGTCATAATGTCAATAGAATTTATGACAATTTGGAAAATGTCGTTATGTATATGGACATTACGACATTATTTTTTTGGATATTACTTTCAAATGTGGCATAGCGTCCAGACTTTTTTAAATAAAAAGATTAACAATATTTTGGCGGCCTGCCGCTAAGAGCCGAAGGCCGCCACACACTGATCTTAACTTACCAAAATTCTAGCTCCTTTTGGTAAATTAACTCATTGTACTGCTATTATTTACTTTACGACAATTTTAAGAACCGTTACAAAGTGAAATAACACCCAACAAAACCTGGTTGGGAATTATTTCATTTGGGAGTTATTTCATAACGAAATAATTTCTAACAGAAGATTGTGAAATAAGTACTATCGCATTGGGAGTTATTTCATAGTGAAATAAATCCCAATTTATATGGAAAATTTTTGGGAGTTATTTAATTTTTTTTTTTTTTGAAGTTATTTCATTTCGGAGTTATTTCACGGTACCGATATTATGGTATGATTATTAAGAGCCCAATTTAAATTTAACGTACAGTTAAATTTTAATTTTATATGATCTGAACAATAAAAAATTTGTATGTCAAACTAAATTGTTTGCAGTTTGATATTTTAAATTGTGATGTTTATTTAAGATAATTTTAATAGATATTTTCAATGAAAATTTTCGAGTTTATATTAAAATTTTGAGTAGAATATTTCAAAACTAAGACGTTACTTTTAAATAACTTAAATTTTTTTTTATTTTTTTCATGAGGCAATACATTGCTTTGTCTAATATCATATATTGCTTAATTTTGCCAATCCAATTATATATTACACGGCTTATAACGTATGGTATAACATATTGTCAGATACAATTAAATATGCCGTTTTACGGAAAATTACAGTGGCAAGTAAAATGGTATCTTATAATACATAATGACATACTTAACTATATTAAATTGTACAAAACTGGATCATATTATTCAAGATTATATAATGTTATTTTTACTCGGGTTGATATAAAAAATTTTGATTGACAAGCATATAAAATTAGAATTTATCTGTACGTTAAATTTAAATTGTGCTCCTAATAATCGGACCATAATATCTAGCCTCCTGTATTCAATTTAACAAATTTATTTTCACTGGGTAATATAATCCATAATTAATTTCACTCAATGTAATATAATCTATGTACATATGTATATACAATACGATTCACCATTTTTCGGATAAAATTGTATTTTAATTAGATACAAGGCTATAACAAATGGAATACAACTCTCATATATGGGCAGAGGCTCCACTGTCTATTCTGAAGCTTCTGGACCGTGTTCAGGGGAGGGCGGTGAAGCTTATCAATGACAGAAGTGTATCCAACTCTATTGATTCATTGGAGCAACGTCGGAATGTGGGTTGTGTGACACTTTTCTATCGATATTACCATGGGAGATGCTCATCTGAGATAAGTGAACTTATTCCACGAGCCCGAGTTTTTATTCGTAATACTCGCTTATCTAGTAGAGCACATCCGTTTGTAGTTGATTGTCATGTGTTTCGCACAACGCATTACAGAGAAAATTCGTTTTTTAGTCGAACGATTCGTATGTGGAACAAACTTCCCGCAGAAGTCTTCCCTGTTACTTACAATTTAGAACAATTTAAATGAAATACCCACAAACACTACTCCCTCTTTCCTCCCTCCCATACCCTATTTTCCTGATCAATACAATGCACTGCATGAGTAGGGGGCATCCCCTGAGTATTGGTTAAAATTAAAAAAAAAAAATAAATACATTTCTTTGGTTTTTTTCATACTAATTTTTTTAATCGGGTTTTAATAATTGGTATAAAGCGATTAGATTATATCTTAAATCTGCGAGCTCTTAAAATACAACTCTGCATACTCTGAGAACTAGTTATATACAACTCTGAGTTGCTTTTGCATTTTCTCCTTATAAAATGCTGTGTCCTAAAAACTATTGTCATATAGCCATGAAAAATTTAACATTGGCTTGTCATAATAATGAAGCATTCGAAATATGATTTTTAGGATGCTGTTCTACCTAAACAACTTTTTGGAAACTATTCACGCATATAATATTTCTTGAAAGTATTATTTATTATTTTCATGTATGAAAACGCCAAATTGAAAGCATATATCCACAGCAAAAATGTTGCTGCGATATATGCCACCTTAACTCGAAACACTCTAGAAATTTTTTTTGTTGAATTTTAAAAAGAAATTTTACATAACGACGTAACGACGAGTATAAAAAAACTGCAATCCGTTTTTTGCTCCTGACTCCAGGACATTCAGAATTCCCTGTTACCATATGGTAAATATGGGCGGGCTATGGGACTGGTTTTTGTACACATCGGAAAATGCATTTTTTTTTAGCAAGAAAACATATTTTACTATCATCAAATTAATATTTATTGATAAATTAATGCGAATTACGACTAAAAATTCAAAGAAAAATAATTGTATAAGTGGATTTTATAGTGAAAAATGATGATTAAAATACAAAAAATTACCACATCAGTAAAAAAAGTTTCAAAGAATACAGTATTGGACCTCTAAACAGTAAATAGTTCTTCTTACAAATATTTTAGGCGAATTGGGACCTAGTTCGTTACGTTATAGCCACAATGTAATTAAATTTGAAAAAACTTTGGCTACTTGATTAACAAAATGTATTTATAATTAAATATAGTATAATTAATATAGTATAATTTTATATAGTCATATATCATTTAATATTATTTTTGAAACCGCTGAACTAAACGAAAAATTCATCACAACTATAATTTTTACAATATATAAAAAAGGTAACCGGGAAATCCTAAACAATTATCGGGGGATATCATTTATGAGCACCATATCAAAAATCTTTATGGGAATTCTAAATAATAGAATAAATTTATGGCTAACCAGACATAGCATTATAACCGAATACCAAGCTGAATTTCGAGAAGGATATTTAACGGTTGATAACTTGTACAATCTAGCAGCAATTGTGAGCCTAAAACGTAAGGAAAAAAAAATACGCATTTTTCGTTGATTTCAAAGCGGCATTTGACAAAATCTCAAGAAAGTCACTATTGTATAAACTTAACTGCATTGGTATTTCAACAAAAATAAACAAAATGATCGAAAGCACTTACAGTTTAACTAAATTTAAAGTCTGGAATTGAGAAAACCTGTCAGAAGAGTTTGAAACCAGCTCTGGATTGAAACAAGGCTGTTTGTTATTTCCAACTCTGTTTTCAATATATATAAATGCATGACTATCTAGGGAGAGGAGTAATTGTAGGAACCACAAATGTGCGCCTATTAATGTATGCAGATGACATAGTTATATACTATATATATATATATTATATATTATATGATGATATACTTCAAATGAAAGATATGATACAGAGGCTTGAAACATACTGCGAAATGTGGAATCTTGAAGTAAATAGTCATAGTAGTATGTTCTAATTTTAATTATGTTCTTGAAGAATTTTGTAATTTAAAATGAATTTGGAAATAAAGAACAATTAACTAACTTACATACTAGTCACATATGTCGCCATATATAATTAGATATAATTGTATTTAATATTGTTTATTCAAAAGTTTGTTTATATGGCGTCATATAAAATTATATATAATTATATATGATTCAATATATAATTATATCTACCTTATATATTTATATAAAATAACATATACCGATTTTTCGGATATAATTATATAAAATTATATCAATTATATCAGATTTAATAGAATTATATATAATTATATCCACCAATTTTCGTATATAATTTGATATGGCATATATAAATTTTTCAATCGGGTAATGAACAAATTTTAAAAGCAAAAGTCACATCTTTTTAGAAAACATCCCAAAAGAACACAAATGTGCCAAAATAGAAAATAGTTTAGACAACAATTTGAAAAATCTGGCGTCAAATTGAAATTTGTGATTTCATTCGAAAATTCGCTGGATAACACACAAAATTACAACTGCTTTTTAATTTTTTATTCATTAATGAAAAGTTTTCCTTTTTCTAACAATTTACAACAATAAAAATACCATTTGCAGAAAAAATTTTGTGAAACCCGCTAAACTACTTATGTATCCTAAACCAGTCCCCTGGCCCGCCCATAGTTACCATATGGTAACACCAAAATCAGTCGTTAAAAAAAAGTACAACAACAAAAAAGAGTGCAGAAAACAAATCAGCCATTTTGAAATATTGCAGTTGTATTTTCAAATAAGTAACACTTTGTTTCAATATTCTTAATAAATATATTGTTGTCTTATATTCAAACGGTGCTATCTACTTCCATACAAATTTTCAGGAGAATGAAAAAACTGTGTCTACAATATTAATTAAAAACTGCTACTGAATACTACATGTACTTTGTTTCTTAATAGTTCATAATATAAGCGGCGTTACGTATTTTTATTTAAAATTAGTCAACATGAGTAGATATGCCGTTTGAATTACTTTTATTAACCCTTTAACTACCGACTTTTTGTTTGTATATATATTTCTATTTGAACTTCAGATTATTGTTTGGGGTCCTTAAGTTAGCAAGACAAATGTTTACGTGTATGCCTCGTCCCACTCCTACCCACCAAAAACTTTGTCCAAAAATCGAATTTTTGAAACTCTTCAACCCATTTTTACCACTAAGACATTCGGTTATCCATTTGGCTGTGTTATGTTGTTTTAGTAATTAGATGAAGCTGAGTGCCAAATTTAGAGTTACTAGCTTTGCTAGTTTAGGAGATACAACAAACGCCCATTTTTCGAAATAAATGATCATTAAAAAAATCTGACTTTGTTAAGAAATATCGCGACTATTTTTCCCTGATGAACAGATTATACATATAATAATCAATGACCAATATCAATATCTTATATTTTTTTAAAATGTGTGCACTGCAGTGTAGTTGCTTCATATAAAGCAATTTCTCTCATTAACAAATTCGCTAGATTTGAATTTGCTTTTTTGGATTGGTCTTTCCATTGTCTATAGCATTTTTTAGTTTCATTTTGAAAGATTCATCGACTTGGGTTTCAGATATGTCATTGTCACTGCTAAACATTCCCGAAATGGATTAATCTAAGAGGGGTTTATAAATTGGTTCAGCATACAATTGTAAAGAGCTTTTGTATGTTTTAGAATTAACATTAAATAAATAATTTATTAATGCTAACATTTGATTAAGTTTGCTTTAATTGATATTTAATTTGTCATTTTTTTGAAAATTATGTTTTTATTAACAAAAGCTGATAAAAAAAGTGTATATATAACAGCGTAAGCTACTAAAAAATTATAATCTCGTCGACTTAGTGCTTCAACTGCGTCTTTAATGGGATTCAAAACTTCAACCAACATCTCTAGGAACTGGACAGGTTAACCCTCAACCCACGTGTTCGGCTCAACAAATAAACAATATGTTATTCTAGCAAATTTTATTCTTTTGCGTACTTTAAGCGATATAGGCCAAAAAAGGTTGGAGTAAATCTCAAAACCTAATTCATAAAAATAAATATGTTTAGGCTACAATTTACTCTTTACCAAAAATTTCTCTTAACAAGATGTAACTACAATCCAAAAAGTACACCTTTTATATTTTTACTTAAGAAGAATATCGATTTTAGTTTTTTGGAAAATGCGAAATTGGGCGAAAAAGCAACTTAACTTAAACATATATTGTTCAAACTTAAAGCCTTTGGTACAAGTACCAAATATAATTTTTCTGCAGTATTTCAAGAAAATCCGTCCTTTCGTTTTCAAGTTAAGGCGATATACTTTAGAGGTATTCTGTTGGAATCATGTATGTCCTTAGATCAAAATAAGACATTTTTTTAAATACTTAAGCTTAAATCTCATTTCGCGTTTAATACCAATGGTTTCTAGTCAAAATAAATATGTTTTTATGATTTTTGATAAGTATGTTCATTTGAAAATATTTATTTTTGAAATTTTACGAAATTTTAACTTTATCACTTTCTCGCTTTTAAACTGTGCACTGCACTAAAAAATTAATTTCTTATTATAAAACACTCTATTGGAGCATATATGGCCAATTTAAAATACACCGTCTGGAGGCGGGCTTGTCGGTTAGAGGATTAAATTTGCTAAGTCAAATAATCAACATTTCTTGCTTTTAAAACTGAATAAATCATAACAAAATAAAAATAAAAATGCTGAGAAATAAAATATGTCTGCATTAATTAATTGTTAAAAATTTTCCCATTTTTCCCGGGAATTTTTAAAATGTTTCCCTGGAATTCCCGGAAAAATTGCCTCCTGGAACTCTCATACTCCAAACCCTAGTCGAGTATGATAAATGCGATGGTACACGCCGTTTTCAAAAGTTAGCGCTTGTTTTCCCGATATTCGCGATACACGCAGAGAAAAATATGGTTGCAATATGATTGCGGCCACAAAACTATGTTAAATACAGCAATAAATGATTGTTTTAATTAAATTATTAATGTATAAATTATATGTTACCAATTATATGGTTGCTTTAACCATGTCAAAATAAAAATCTCTCTTTTTCGGTTATCATATTATTCTCTTGTCTACAACCATAATATAGTATTTATTATCATATTCCTCTCTCTCTAACTACAGCTCTTTTATAGTTGTGCCAACTATAAGATGGTCAGTCTGCTTTTTATGAGCGTCTTCACTCTTTTAGAGTCATTCTTGTTTAAAATTTTGTGAAAAGAAGTTGTGGGAAACAGTCGGTCCGAATAAATTGAATAATATTAAACAAAAAACCATGCAAATAGAAAACCAACGCACTTTAAGTGGAAGAAGAAATAATTTGGTAGTCTGAACCTGGTATACCAGCCTAGGCAAAAGTTAAATTTACACCCATTTCTTTAAATAATGTTACTGTTTATCATACATAAAAGTGTTATAAATTAAATAAAAAGTGATAAAAAGATGATTTATTTTTAAATTTGTTGTACTGACGCAAAATAAATTGTAAACAAAAAATTTTAAGAAATGTGAAAGTCTGTAGTGCGATATAATCATAATATGTTTGCAATAATCATAATATGGTAATAAATTATGGCAAAATTCTTTTACATGATCATAATACGATAATATGGTTATAGTGCAAATATGGTTATAGTGCAAGTATTATGATTGCTACAAACATGTTATGATCGTTATAAATGTATTGTGAAATTGTTTTAATAACAATATTTTAATGCGTACTTATGATTTTATCACATGTTTCCATTATTTTATTTTTCCTGACAAATCACGATTTGTGCTTTTTTGATACTATAATAAAACATTTATGTAAACATCGCCTAGCGGCAAAATAATGATTTATGTAACTACTAAATAACACAAATTTTATTCGTCAGCGCAAAGACAATTTGATTACTTAAATTATTTTAAAATAATTTTATTTAAATGTGTAAATTATTAAATAAATAAATATACGTTTGTGCTATTTAAATAAAAACATGCATAACTTTTTAATCCAGCTTCAACAGAATGCTGGGAGAATAATAAAGGAATCAATGACAATTTATAAACATTTCCATAACCATAATATGATAATATTGAGATCAATCACTTTTAACACATTTGTTTGTAAAAGTTGCTTTTATAAGTTAGTTGCATTTTTAAGGATTGACTAAGTTTGCGGTTATGTAGCTTTTATCATCAATCAATAAGCTACTGTCCTAACAATTATTTCAGTAAAAATAGACAAGTCTACTTTATAAAACCCGTCTTTATTTATAACGATAGTTTTACTAAATTAAGCACAGCCTACGTGCATGTTTTATGTTACCATTTGGTAACTACGGGGTGTTATGGGTTAACGTTATTCCAGTGAAATACACTTTGAAGTCTTGTATATTTACGGTCAATCTAAACGCGTTAATTAACACAATTGATATATGTTTAGAATATATAATTACATAGTTTTTTTTTAAGAAATAAATATGATCACATGTTTTTAAAATACAATAAAGAATTTGTGCAAATAATTTTTTTAAAACTTCTGACGAATTAATTTATATCGTTAGCTTGAAGTGCAAAGGCGTAAAGACCACATTTTATGGAATTGTAGTTTGAAATAAAGTTTGATAGAATAACCCAGCAAAATCACACCTTACCAAATAATGGGTCTAGTAATCTAACCTCAAAGGTTTGGTCGTATTACTATTTATATTATAATTGTTAATTTTTTTATATCAAATGTCCCAAAAGAAATGAGTTATGCATTACTGGCAGCCTTATGTAGGTATGAATAATAAGCCATTACCAGAAGGAAAAAAATAATTTGTCTAAAAATAGATTTTGAAAACTGTTATGTTATTATTTTTTTGTGAACATGGTCGTGCCGGGAATCGATCACGGGTCGTCTGATTAACTGGCGACTGCTCTATACCCTGAGCCACCGAGGCATATAATATATGATAGTTTAAAAACATAAATAAAATGTTCTTCTACGTAAATTCGTTCAATATATACCAAAACTAACGCCTAACCCTATAGCTTACAAAAATACGAATTATAATGAGTCTAAAAATAGATTTTCAGAAAATTGTTGTATCATTATATTATGCCTGGAAGTAATAAGATGAATGACCTATTATAGTTCACCAACTATTTTTTGGATGATAAGTTTCTTGTTGGTAACCCATTATTTTATTATTTAAAGTAATTTAGAAGGTAATAAGTACTCAATACAAAGTAAGGTATAAAATATTAAGTAGTCATTACCATGTTTTTGCTGGGAAGTAATATTGCAGCAATTGCAATAACAACTAACTGCCAGACTCCCACATTACTATAATTATTATTTTTTGTATAGGAAAACCCATGGACGGAATTACTTGGCATTACTTTTCTTTAAAAAAAAAATATATATATATATATATATAAGCATATCTTATATCACACACAAAAATACTTTTTATAAGACAGTATATATTATTATATCTTAAATTCTATTGCTTATATGTTACCATATATGATTACATATTGTGTTATATAATCGAATGTATTATATATGAAATCGATCTATCAAATATTATTTCCTGAAGATGCTACACAAAGGAGTAGCGAAATATTGAAAATAAAAAAGAACTTTTATATAAAAAAACAAACCTTAACTCAAATAATAAGAAAATTTAAAAATAAGAAATAAGGTTAAATAAACGAAAATAATTTAATATCTTATTTTATAAAGGTCAATATAAAATAATATATCGTTATATATGTTACCACATAAGAAACATATAATAACACTTAGAAAATTCTGACCGTAACTACATGTTAGTCATTCAAGTAGCAAACACTAATAGTAATTTTTAACTGTAATTGTAGTCTTTTTACTATGGAAAATGTAAAACAACTATTTTTGACAGTCATTAAAAAATGTAACTAACCAAAAATAACGTATTTTAGTAACAGTTGTTTTGTGTAGTTATTTTGGCAACTTCTTAAAAATTTGCTAATAACTTCTCAAAAAGTTGCTTATAAAATTTTAAACAAAGTTAAATTTCATAAATTGAATATCCGATTAAATAAAATCGATTTATATAGGTTTCAGTGAATTATGTGTTTTCTGAAACAAATAATGATCGATTGAATATTGATCGAAAGTTAAATTCATAAGATACCAGAATAACTTAATAAAAATTTAAATAGACTAACTGCCCAGTAAAAAATGTTCGTGTTTTTAGAAGCAGTAAAAAACAAATGCGCTGATGTAAGTGCTTACTATTACATTATATTGAGAAGCAGCAAAAGAAACTAGTAATTTCCGTATAAACATAAACAAACAAAAATTTTGAGCTTACTGTTTTTCCTAACAAGGATACAGGTTGTAAGCAGGTTACCCTAATCCCTTACAAGGATGCAGGTTGTAATGCAGAAAGTTCCATATCGTGGATTATAAACGATCTGTAAAAATTTTCCCGAATGATTTCCGATTGTGTTTGGTGTTTTCGAGTATGAAATAAAAAATAATTAGTCATTAAACGGTTTCTGAAGAGCTAGCACGTGGAGCGGTAAAAAATAAAATAATTATATGTCAAAAATTTTAACAACAAAAAACTAATATCTGTAGAATTTTATATAGAATAAATTATGTATATTCATATTATTACTTTTAATCTTAATAATATAGACATGAAATGTGATTTTACTGAAACCCATGAAATCACTGCTTTTTATAAGCTCTGAAATCCGCGCTTATTTTGCGAAAAAGTAATGCTTCCAAGTGGGAATTCGGCATATAAAAATCATGGCATATGTAAGCAGGTTTGTAGAGATTCTTTTCGGCTTACTCCCTTACAAACCTGCTTGCATGTAAGCAGCGTTTTTTACTGGGTGCTTTATCGATCACTAAAAAGGGCGATTAAACCATTTTTTAATATATTTGATTAACAGTTAATCCATCTTTTCCTCTAGTTACTATTTCTAAATGGCTTTGTATTCATACTACTAATTGTGCGAATCTCTGTGTTTTATTATCACTTCCGTTGGCAACACTAAAAATAGATGAATACGAATTTCATATATATACAGCTCTCTTTGCTCTGTAGGAAAACGGACCATAAATCATTGATTTGAAAAAGTGATGTTATCCCAAAAACAAAGAAATTTTATACTTTTCTGAAGAACTCTAATTTTTATAAATAACTACGAGAGTAGCAAGCAATAAACTAAATAATCAGTAAAATAAAATCGCAGTGATTGTGTACTTTAGAATGACATAATTTGTCTGTTTTTAATTTACAATCAAACAAAAATAATATTTAATAATAAACAGACTGAAAATGATTTAAATTATAAGGTGCGCCTCAAAAATGGGCTATTCAAACATGAAAATAAATTGTTACTTTTATAACTAGAATTTTTTTTGAATATTTTTTGGACAACATAATTCGTAATTATCAGTTTTAAGTCAATGCAAGATTTAGGAGAATATAATAGTTAACCTCAGATAACTGATGATCAAATATGAAAGTAAGTCTACAAAATATTTGAAGTAAGTCTACTCCACTAAGGGATATTTCGGCCATAGAAAGATTTTTTTGCAATAGATTATGCGACCACTGGACAATCGATCACAAACTTACCATGAAATATTAGAATGACTAAAACTGAATTTTGAAGGCATCATGTGGGACTTTCAGATGACATAATAAATTTTGTGAATAAAGCTTATCTAAGCTGAATTTGCGATGTGCTATCGTCCCGAATATAGCGAACTCACGGATATTTCTTAACTTTACGTTAAAATATCTCGAAGGCCTGATATGAAGAAGAAACTCTGAAGTCAGAATTGGATTCAGAGTCAGTCTCAGGGTCTTGATTTTTTCCAATTTTGTCGTCCTGTGTTTTTAGCATTTCAAAACTAGAACACATTATTTGATCTTTTTTTATAAATAACATCAAAATTTGAATACAATTTTCGTAATTAGTATGCACGCAAAGAAAAAACATTGTTGAGGGAACCATATTTGATAAGCATCAAACATTTTTGGATTTATGATTTCGACAACCATGTTACTACACTCACAATATTTTGTCCGTAAAGACTACTGAATATAACCATTAAATCAACTGAAAATCAGTTAAAAACAGGACTACTTACTTTTCGTTTAAAGTAATTGTATTTTTTAGTTTATTTTCAACTGTTGAAAAATTAACTGACAAAATCCATAAAAACAATAGATTGTTTTCGTTTATTTCAATACTCAATATAACATAACAACTTTTTGTTTTGAGTAGAAAATTTTAACTGAATATTTTAACTATTACGGAAAGTCCGTTTTTTTGTTTATTTTTTTTGTTGAATAACAGACAGAACGTTAAAAAATATATTTCTTTGTTAATTTAACTGTATATTCCATTGAAACAACTTTACCGATTCAACTTTTAAATAACTGTTGATTTTTTATGGAAAAGTTCTTGTGAGTGTATGGTTTTGACAACCTCACTCGTATCTGTTTCCGTGTCATAATATGATAATTACGTTCTTTAATTTTTTATGAATTATCATAATATGAGCCCTACAGTATTCTCATAGCATCCTGTTGAAGCTGGATTAACCTTCATACCATCTTAAAAACTTACACAAATGCCGCAGAGAATTATAGAAACGAAACGAAAAATTAACAAAATATAACATATACAACCCTTTTTTGCAATAACAAAAAGGAAACAGAAAAATCTACCTAAGATGTATGTCTTTGTCTTTCGCTTTAGGCTATCTACTTATTGCATATTTGTTTGCAATTTGACCACACAATATTATAATAATTATTAATATATACATATAAACATTTTGTTTAAAAATACACATTTAATCTTTATTAAATTTAAATATTTTATTTTGTCTTTTATTTAATTAATAGATTAAGTTGTTTTAATCCACAATTTTGTTTTATGTATGAAAAACATATACAAAAATCTTCCATGGTTGTTTTTTTTTTATATTATTTCTTACTACAGTTGTAATTTTTAGTATAATTTTCCTCGTCACTACTACATCGTGATATGCCGCGACATCTAATTCATTCTGCGTTTATCTTTCATTCTGGTTGTCGTTCACACTATTGATGTGCTAATCAACACAATTTTTTAGCAAAATAAATTAGTAAAACATTAGTAAAATATTAGTAAGACATTAGTTCAAAACAGTTAAGTGATGAATAAGTTTAACTAAAATTTTAGTTTAAAACATAATTTTAGCAAAAAATTTGCTGAAAACTAACATACCTTTCTTTGAGTGTAATACACATTAACGCAACGAACAGCAAACACAAACAATGACGAATATATATTTTACATACATTATTTTTTAAAAGCCGGACTTTCTAATGAAAATATATCATTTCACATAACAAACAATTTTAAATTTTCTCTAGCTGTAAAAACAGACATAATATAACAATTTTTACATTTTGTTTTAGATTTTTTGTATTAAAATTTGTATGATGTATATTAGGGTGGAGCGATTTGAACATCTTAATGGGCGCTTCGCGTTTCTGATTCTTGGGATTGTACTGAGCAAAAAAGTCCACTAGACCATACGTCTACGGTGAAAATCGAGCTTCCACATTTTGACTTTTTAGCCGTATTTTGTGAAAGTAACAATGTGTGGGATGGACATATCTCAGGAAGTAGGAGGAGCTTATCTAAGATTATGGTATCAATCTCTTCTTTGGAAGATTCTCTAGCAGATTAATGCATCAATCATATCTACGGGTGGGGTTTAAGGGGTTAATTTTTAATTTCAAAATAAGGCTTTTGTGCCGTAAAGTCAAAATGTGAAAGCTCGATTTTCACCGTAGACGTATGGTCTAGTGGACTTTTTTGCTCAGTACAATCCCAAGAATCAGAAACGCGAAGCGCCCATTAAAATTTTTTTCCTTCCATACTAATCGCCCCACCCTAATGTATATGTATATAAAAAAAATTATCTCTGTGAAGTTAAACCCTCTTGATGTTCAGAATTTCCATTCAGAGTTCTGAAAAAAAAAATAGTTAAAGTTAGGATTTTTCATTTAAAATTTAGAAATCATCAATTGAAGTGGATATTTTCCATTTGAAATTAAAAAATCTAAATTTTAAATTCGAAAAACATCAATTGAAATTCAAAAAATTTATATTTAAATATAACTTAAGCAACAAAAGACCGAACTCGGACAAGCAAATTAGTCTAGTATTATACTTGATCAAATAATTTTTAGGTTAAAACAATCATGTTATTAATATATTTTTTTGCTAATTTTAGCAAATTAGGTTTAAAAAATTAGTAAAATTAAATTAGCAATTAAAATTAGTAAACAATTTTGTAATTTACAAAATAAGAACAGCCAAAAATTTTACTAAAAAATAACTTTATACTAAAAATCAGTATAATAATAGTAAAGTTAGATGTGAAACTGTTTTACTAATCTGTATACTAACTTTTTTTTGAGTGTAGTTATCTATGACTGCCTTTATATAGAACAATAGGTACAAATAACTGGCAGTTGTTAATAATATGCATATCTAATATTTCTATGTCTATAATGCCACTCAAACGACAATTTAGTTATAATTTATATTTTCATATATAAGACTGTCATGATATGTCATAATCATATATCAGCGGTTGCACAGTAAATATTTATAGCATATCATTGGACAAGTGTTTTCAAATCTGTATGAAAAAAATAATGAAAATGGAAAGTTTTTTATGAAACCAAAGGGTTTCTGACTCATTCCATATAAAAGCATCAAAAAAATCGATTTTTTGTCGCCGACCAACTTCATTTTTAACCAGGGATGGCAGGCAATACCGCTAAAATACTGTTATCGATTTAAAAACCTTTTCAACTAACTATCGTTATCCCTAAAATACCGTTACCGAAATAATTGAAATACCGTTATCAGTAAAATAGCGTTATCGATATAATTAAAATATCAATACCCTTAAAACACCATTACCGAAATAACTAAATTACCGTTATCGCTATAATACCGTTACCGAAATAATTAAAATAGCGTTATCCTTAAAATACTGTTGCCGAAATAATCTAACAAAATCTGAAAAAAATGGCTGTAAATAGATTTATTTTCCCAAAGTTTGATCATAAACTAGCCAGTCATTAAAGCTCGGGCATAATGGGGCTAAAAATATCGGTGTACATTAACATTACATAAATAACTTAAAACGTTACATTTAAAATACCGTTACCGAAATAACAGAAAATTCGTTATCCCTAAAATAACGTTATCCCTAAAATAACATTACCGCTAAAATACCGTTACCGAAGTAAATAAAATACCGTTAACGGTAAAAAACTGTTACCAAATAACTGAGATATCGTTACTCCTAAAATGCCGTTACCGAAATAAAAGAAAATAGCATTACCATTACCGATAACCGCATTCGAATCGGCTAACATCCATGTTTTTAATCAAACTTGGCATGGAGGGTAAGTGTTAGTCATATAAAGGGTACGCCATCTAACGTTTTTTTTAACTAGTGCTTATTTCGTGAATGGTAAACATTTAGCTCATGTCTGATTTGACAGATAATTAGTTTTATCCTTCCGCTAAACGAATATGGTTGTGTATACGCTTGAACAACGCTGGGAAATATTGCGACATTACTTTGAAAATCATGGTAATGTTGCAGAATGTGTGCGATAATTGCGTACGGATTTCGGAAGAAGAGAACACCGTCAGCTTCGTATGTTCGTTATCTTGTGAAAAAAGTGAAAGAAACTGGCATCCTCATCGATAAACCAAAGCGTGTGCGTACACCCGAAAACAGTGCGTACACCCGAGAATATTGCTGCTGTGGCAGAAAGTGGCGTGAAGCGCCATCACCATCAATTCACCGTCGTTCTCAACAATTGAACATTTCGGAGACATCATTGAGACGAATTTTGCATAAAGACCTTGGTATGACGCCATACAAAGTCCAATTGGTTCAGGAGTTGAAGCCAACTGACCATCCAATGCGTTTTCGCTAAGTGGGCCTGCGATCGACTTACAGAAGATGCCGATTTTGCCAAAAAAAATCATCTTTTCAGATGAAGTTCATTTTGATCTTGGCGGGTATGTAAACAAGCAAAATTGTCGCATTTTGGGCACAGAAAACCCGCACGCTTACATTGAAAAGCCTATAAAACCACAACGAGTCACTGTTCCATCACTGGACCATTTTTCTTCGAAAATGAGCAAGGAGTGGCCGTTACAGTCAATTGCGATCGTTATCGGGACATGTTGAAAGAATTTTTGTTCACAAAAATTGAAGATGAGGATAGTGGCAACATTTGGTTTCAACAGGACGGCGCTACGTGACACACAGCCGAAGCTACAAGCCAGAGACAATTGACGCTTTAAAGGACAATATTCGTGAAGCCATTGGTGAAATACAGCTGCACACAATCGATAATGTGCTTAAAAATTGGACCGATCGTGTAGGCTACTGCATGGCCAGCCGAGGCAGCCATTTGAATGAAATTATTTTCCATTATTAACCGGAAGGATTTTACTTTCAAATAAAAAAAGAAATTTGAGAAAATATTCAGTACTTTTTTTTATAGCATTTTCAAACAAAAAAAAAGTTATTTGGCGGACCCTTTAGATATGACTTTGTCCATATAAAATGCATTTTTACCTTCAAAATCCGAAGTTCAAAACGCTGTAATTACAAAAACTGTGTTATGTGTTTTTTCCCAGATTAGAAGCGGCAATGACATGTCTTTACTTTTCTCACTACCAGTAAAGACATCAGCTTACTCTCTGCATTACTTTAATACACATAAAAAGGACTTACTAATAACTAGTTAATTTTACTGATAACTAGTTAATTTTAATGATCTAAATATTTTTTGAAAATCTATTTTGAGACACATTATTTTTTCAACTGTAGTAGGTACGTATATAAGTACATATTTTTGATTTGTTTTGTAGGCTGGAAAGTAATGACATTTTGTGCAAGCAAGTCATTTATCTATTTTAAGACACATTATTTTTCCAACTCTAGTAGGGACATATATAATTGTATATTTTTGTTTTTTTTTTGTGAGCTATAAAGTAATAACATTTTGTGCAATCACGTCATTTATGTTTTTATCTATAAAGTATAACATGTCGAGATAGCTCAGATGGTAGAGCGGTTGACTGACAACATGGTGGAAACGGGCTCAAATCCCGTGTCGGCACATTAAAAAAAAAACCTTTTAAGATGTTTTATTGACATCAAATGATTCCTTAAAGATTCACGACCTTATTTACTAAAATACTGCATGTAAATAAATCCGGATTTAAGCTCTGTTACAGACAAGCCAAATCCCTATATGGAATTCTTACAGGAACCAAAGTTATGGAGAAAAATCTGAAAAGAATACAAAATACAGTAGAAAAATAGATTTACATAAAAAAATATTTTAATGTAAAAAAAAGTTTTGCAAAAGTATTTGCACATAATTGCGCATACCTTCTTAACGGCTTACGCTGCGAGAGTCATTGATACCGCCTTTAAAGGCACTGTTATGGTGCTTTAGCTAAAATATGATAAAAACTGCTTGTAAAATGCATTTTGTGCTTTAGCCGTTAAAAATATATGAAGAATTATGTACTACTAATTTTGTAAAATTTTCAAATATTTTTCATATTTTGAAACTCGATATTTCAAGATCCGTTTGGGTTAACTGTCCTACACTTGATCGAGGTTATAGTTATATGATAGACAACTTATATGCCAAGATGGGTTGAAATCCGAAAGGGTGAAGGAAATTATTTTATATATGTTCAGTCTTATAGGAAAAGAAGATTTTTTGTAACCCGAAATTTAAAACTGAATTTCACCTTTACTACCCCTATTTACTATTAACGAATTTTGATTAAATTAATTGTTTAATTTCCTGGTCAAAGTGTGCATTTACCTTAACTTTTTAGCATTTCCTTAAATTTGGGTCAATTTAAAATTTTAAAGATACTATTTGTATCCTGCAATGATGTCTCCGCTTTCATTTCACATGCGTATGAAATCATTTGTACCCACAATGTATCAATTTCATTACACATGATGTTATTTTTTTTTTCGTTTGTCGATTTGATTAGTACTTCGAAATATGTTATTACGAGTATGGATGGATTGTTTGTTATTATTATTTCTATTTTTCCATTTGTTTGCAGACCTAGTGACGGCGACGAAAGCATTCGTACAATAAAAATTATAAAAAAGCGAACAAATTGACTGATGTTGATAAGATTGAAGAGCGTGTATCTCAATGAGTTACTTATGTGTGACAAGCAATATACATGTGTGAGGGTTAAGTATGTAAACACATCTATCAACATATCGAAACAATGGCAAACAATTGTTTGATACATACAGTGGGTGACAAAAGTGTTACAGAATCATTTAAAAAAAAACTTAAACGGGGACATGCCGACTATAGTATACCCTTTACCAGCCTGGTTGAATGTTAAATAGTTTTTCTATCCGACATTTAAATAGGTTAAAATAAACTTGGATAAATATTTGTTTAAAAATTGGTAAGAAATTTAGATTTTGCCTGATAATAGTTGTATTTATGGGAAAATTGGGAATATAGTCCATATGGGCTAAACATGGACGTATCTTAACCAAAATAAATTGGTTTCGTTCTTGTGCCCATATCAGTCAGTGTAGCAAATTCTATTAAAATATCTTTAAATTTGCGACCTTTAGCGTGCGAGCTAGCATACGACTCATTTTTTGGGCGTCTTTGACACAAAATATATACATTTACCGTTACTATCTAAAACCATAGGGTTCCTGCTTGAAATAGCTTTATATTTGCTACCAGTATAGCCAGTTTTTGGGAGGACCTTTATATAGGTAATAGATCTATCCGCAATATCATTACTCTATACTACCAGGTGTTCACGGACCCAATAGATGTGTATTATTCTGTTAGGAACAAGTCTTTCCAGTGATTTTCTACACTATTGTACAACGGATGAGTATGTCAGATAGGCGACGATCGCTTGGATGGCTGTCCGCTAAGAAATTAACGTAAGTCCCAGCCATCTTAAGGGTGAAAGCAAGGTCAGCGTATTTTTTGGCAGCCAAAAATTCCGTCTTACAAATGCAGCAGTAATCGGGAAGTTTATACGACACCTCCATACCCAGCTCGTGACAGACGACTTCAACACCGACTCCCTCTTCCATCTTCGGACTAACCGTACAGAACTTAAGGTTCTGCTGTTACAACGAAGCACAGGTAGTCTAGAATTAGGTATTGACAAACAAAATAATCCACAAAAAGTGAGTATAGGGTTTGAAAGCACTATATTTCCGATTTCAGAAAAACATATTTTAAAACAAATCTGTAGACAAATTTAAAAGTTATGCAACACTTGCTTCAGAATTTCTTCATCACATCAGGTTTTTGAGGTATCTTGATATAAAGTTTAGAAAACTCCGTTTTTTGCCATATTCGGGACGTTATAACATGACTATTTCACAAAATTTTGTATGTGATCTGAAATCCCTCCCCATTGTTTTCAAAACTAAGGTTTAACCTTTCCAATACCTTATCAGGCTCTTGAGATATCTTAAACCTATTGTGGAGTAATTTTTTTTGTCAATACCTAATTCTAGACCCGAGGAAGAACCGCCAGCCAGCTATACAGAAATGGTGACAGAACTTCTCCCTGGTGAAATACTCTACTCTCCCTGGTGAAATACACCGCATATCGCATACTGGCGCTATTCCTTTACATAGAAATCGTAATATACAACAAAAAGGCACGTATCCAATACACAGCCCGTGCGGTAGCTTCTGTTCTCGACACCCTTTCCATGTTGAAGGCGTGAAGTAAGGCTAATTGTTCTATAATCATTGCGGTACATGTAATTATGTTTACCTAATTTCAGTACATATACAACATTTGCTGTCCTTCACGATTAAGGCACATTATTAAGCCTCAGACAACCTCAAAAGATCTCAACCAACCATGGCAATAGTTGATGGCTGCCTTACAGAAGTTGTATGGCTGTAACGTATCAACAGCTCATTTCAATCACCTCCAGGAGATTTTGTTGCCATTATCATTCCAGAGTCCCCTCTACATTCTCCGTATTTATCATGATCGGTATAGATGGGTATATCGCAAGCATGCTATGTAGTCTGAAAGTTTCTCCAGACCATTCTCTATCTCAGAGGAAGCTTTTCCATTAACTTCGTTTGGCCCTACGTATTTCCCGAGTATAAGGTTTTAGCGCATCTTTATCAATTTAGTTAACTAGATTTTAGATGAGAATGGAATATGTAGATCATTAATGTTAGCATTATAGCCATCCCTAGGACATGAACCTTTCGCAATGGTGAGTTAAGCCAGAATAGGGAAAATTATATATGCACTCCTTGTACATGAAACATATGCAAAAATGTTAAGATCATACAGTTCGGAAATTTTCCTTCTGGTAGGACAATCAAGGCAATCAATAATTGTTTTATAGTATCTAATTGAGGGCTAAGAGTTTGTAAGTTCTGCGAATTCCGTGGTGACTCGATTAAACAAGTATTTTGCTTATGTCTTGGACTTAAAGATTTATATTTATTGGAGGATACACTCTATTCTCTATGAAAGTTCTGCGTAAAGGAGTCCTTTTTTGTCTCGTCTTTCACAGAATCAAATTTCAGCGAAATCTCTACTCTTGCTCGGGAGAGTTCGCTTCTAAGTTACATCGGTGCATTGGCTATTCCACATATTGCGATATTGAAGTAGATTTTAGATAAGGCAGTTACTTGAATTATATATTTTTTAAATTTAACTATACACGACTATCAAACAACGCATTACTTTATGACAGTTTTTTTCTTCTTTATTACAGATGGCGCGGTAGTATTTATAAGCTAGTATGGCTGGATTTATTAGCTTTTCTGTTTCTTTATTATTTACTCAATATTATGTATCGATTTGTGCTCAATCCCGATCAAAAAATGTAAGTGATTTCATTAATCAGTGATATCCTCTTATTTTAAACTTGTAAAAATTTCAGACAATTTGAAGCAGTGGCACAGTACTGCTACAATTATAGTGATCTCATACCTTTGTCATTCGTTTTGGGTTTTTATGTTTCAATTGTTATGACCAGATGGTGGAATCAGTATACAAGTATACCCTGGCCAGATCCTATAGCCGTCTTCGTTAGTGCAAATGTGCATGGACAAGATGAACGTGGACGTGTTATGCGTCGTACTATTATGCGTTATGTGTGTCTATGTTTGACCATGGTATTGACCAACATATCACCGAGGGTTAAGAAAAGATTTCCGAATTTGAGTAATTTTGTTGAAGCCGGTTTATTAAATGAAAATGAAAAAGAAATTATAGAAAGTATGAATAAAGGATTTCCACGACATTCAAAACATTGGTTGCCCATAGTATGGGCTACAAGTATTATAACACGGGCTCGAAAAGAAGGTCGTATACGTGATGATTTTGCCGTAAAGACAATTATAGATGAATTAAATAAATTTCGGGGTCAATGTGGTTTGTTGATATCCTATGATACTATAAGTGTCCCTTTGGTATACACTCAGGTGGTAACATTGGCTGTGTATTCCTTTTTTCTGTGTTCCGTAATGGGTCAACAATGGACTGAAAAGAAGAATGTGGCCAATAGCAATTATGATAATAAAATAGACTTATATTTTCCCGTATTTACAACATTACAATTTTTCTTTTATATGGGATGGCTTAAAGTGGCGGAATCTTTAATAAATCCTTTTGGAGAAGATGATGATGATTTTGAGGTAAGTTTAAGAAATACCTTCCGATAAAAAAAATTAGTAATTATTGATTTATGTAATATAGGTAAATTGGATGGTGGATCGTAATTTACAAGTATCCTATTTGATTGTCGATGAAATGCATCATGAACATCCCGAACTTATTAAAGATCAATATTGGGATGAAGTATTTCCTAATGAACTACCTTATACTATTGGTACCGAACGTTTTCGTGAAGAACATCCTGAACCTTCAACGGCCAAAATTGAAGTTTCAAAAACTAATGCTATGCCAACTGTTATGTCGAGCGTACGCATTGATGATATGGTTGGTAATGTTTCAGATTCGAAACAACATTCTCCAACTGTGCAGGCAGTTAATTATAAATTTCCTGACCCGAATATAGAAGAGGAGGTTAGAATCAAATGTGTCCTTTGTTTACACGTAAACACAGTCTTTTATATGTCCAAATATTTGCTTTAAAAAATATGAAATTAACTTAATTTTTATGTGTAACTACAATTTAATCTCAATATTTATTAATTTAATAGTTTTCCTTAACCTCAAAAAGCAAAAGGTGATTGGTTGATTTTGGCACTATTGTCTTAAATATATTAAATTAATTTAAGTATAATAACGGTTATAATGGATGGTATCTAAACTTAATTGTGATTATAAATAATATACAATATAATACATATATAGGGAAAGACTTTCTTTCCTTACTTAAAACTTATTAAAAAATATGAAATAACTATTCTACTAACCATTGATTCTAATTATTTCTTCTGTATGCAAAAGCTTGAAAATTGCACGCCAACGCTAATTTGATATTGGCACATAATACCTACGCTGCAAAATTTTACTAAATATCTTCTGCACTGCACAATTGTAACTACTCTACTACTCTATACTATACTACTTACTATATATTGCAACGGTAATTCAAAACTCTATTCGAAATAAATATTGAGAATAGTTTATATTAATTTAATTGAATACATATTAATCTCTTGAATAATATTTTTGCTACTTCTAAATTATTATTTATTGCAGTTTTATTTCAAATTATTAATTAAAATTGAATTGTGTAATAGGATTTTTGGTGATTTGGCGTTTCAAAGCGTTATATTTTTAAAAACCTAAAATTGATCTAAACTTATCTTTATAACTCAGTTAACTCACAGATCGAGAAGGGTCTTTTTTATAAAGACTTTGCTTTGGAAGTCTTCCTTAATATTGCTGGAGCTTTTAATAATGCGTCCACGGATGATATTATGGAAAGTACAAAAAGAACGTGAGCTTCCTAGCTAGCAGTGAGTTGGGTAGGTGGCCTATTCGGCTACAGGACTATTTCTGCGAATAGGGAACTCACCAGAGAGAAGTT
Source organism: Delia radicum (assembly GCA_021234595.1). NCBI lineage: Eukaryota > Metazoa > Arthropoda > Insecta > Diptera > Anthomyiidae > Delia > Delia radicum. Next base: position 307,428,568 of record CM037851.1, on the reverse strand, counting down.
CTATCCCCATCTCTGTGGGCACTTGTTGTCACTTGTTGTCACTTGGACTTTTCGCAGAGCTTAGGGGCGGTGTGGACACAACGACTGTGAATGCAGACCTGAAAAGTACCTGAATACTATCACTTCTTTGATTATTATCCGATGGGTTTCCAAAGATTGCTGGGTGTTAATCCCGAGAAGATGGACTTAGTACTCTATACTAACAGGTCCGTGGACTACAACTAGATTGGATGGTATTAAACTTGTTCTAAAGGACTATGTAATGTTGAGGAGAGAGTTAAAGAAACAGCAAATGCGCTCTATGTATACAGGAAAGTGGTGGCAAAACTTGGGTTCTATCTTCCAATCGTATGCATTAGGTTTACATGGCAGCTTAAAGCTATCTCCGCCAGTTTAACATACTCATAAATTGTTCCATAATTTTAGGACACTCTGGAGAGACTTGGTACCGATAAGGTCAGCATTTATTTTGTTCTTGAACACAGAGGGTAATGATATTGTAGATGAACTAGCTAGACGGAGGGTCCGGTTGGTAGACGATCTGGGATGTAGACTCCACTATAATAAATAGGACTGATGGGCTTTGCACGGATACTGAAACGTGTAGATTATCGAAAGATATGTGGAGGTCCTACGACCCCAGGTCTACCAGAATTTCGCTATCCTTATTCAGAAGCGATTTCAGACTTCAGGGGTGACTGCTCGACAGCAAATTTTGCAAAAGAAACAGAAAAGGTGACGGTGGTAATAACAGGTTTTTTGGGGGTACCAGGGGATAAGGAGACGGTGGGACAAATCATGTGCCAATGTCCAGTTCTCGCATGCTGCAGGTCACATTGTATGGCGACTATCTATTCCAAGACCTGGAGGAAGTCTCTGAAAACGGAATCTTCTGGCATTTGCTAACAGAGCATGAGGAACATTGTGTGACCTACCCTGGGGGTTCATCAAAAGAAGCTTTCGATGAACTTACTCCTGTTTTAAAAATATTCTTAAATCCCTTGAAATGATCAATTATACAAAGTTTTCCCTGAATCCAACTAAGGCACGTACACACAGAAAAAAAGCATTAGAATATGAAAAAGAAACAACATAAAAAACAAAGTTTGTTTTTTATTTAGTTTGAATATGTTTCTACTTATTTTTAAAATGAGGAAATGACATCTACAATGGTGAAATATTTAAATCCAAAAAAAGTTTGTTTTAAATAGAATCGTATTTACTCTATAAGATTCATGCTTTATTTTAAAATGTTCGTACAAAATTATGATATTAGTTTAAATATGAAGTAATAATTGATTTAACTATGATTTTTTTCTCTGTGTATGAGTTCAAACTCCTTTGGAAATTACCTTAAAATGAGAATATTTTCCACACTTTCTCTGAACAGGAACTCTCTATACAGATACTGGGAACAATACAAAAAACTGATCACAACTGGCTGCTTTCCGTTGGGGGGAATGTCTGGTTTACGGATAGCTTGAAACTGTCTAATACGGACACGAGAGCGTGTATTGTTGAACCCAATTTCCTACAACCCCTTCCGATGGGAAAGTTTCCGCCCATATTAAGGTGGAAGTTTTCTCGATGTTTATCTGCTCTACGGATTGTTGTAGGTAGGGTTTAAAGGAACAAATATTTTCATAATATTCGATGATTAAGTGGCTCTGAGGGTTTTAAAAGGTAATTCATCTTGTAATAAATTTTTTTATTTTTAATTTATAACGAGCTTTCAACCTCCGTATATGTACAAAAATAAAGCAAATCAAAAATACTAGCTAGATTAATGGAATGTTTATTATCCCTTAGTAAATGGGATAGGTCAAGAAACCCCTTTTCGGGATACCAAATGGGTACATCTGGGAGATGATGGTGATACAGGTTAATTTGAATTTGCTGACCACTGGGACAATAGCGCTGGGCAAAGGCAGGCAAGCGTTTTGCTCACTGTCCAGGGGTAACCTCAAAATAAAACATCTTAGGTTACTAACGGTATAATAACTGTACGTGGATAACTTAGATACCACTAGTTTACACTTTGTCATTCATTAACCAGAGGCTGCAGGTTTTACGAACTACATTAGAGGTTTGTCAAAGACTTCAAGGGGTATTTGGAAACTTACACAGGGCAGGATATTTAACTTGATTGGGAGTCATAAATTCCATACAATTTTGTCATGGTATAGTTTTTAAATAAGAAAAATACATTCGTAAGTTTCTCATTTAGCTAAACTGGATGCACAATTCTTAAGGTCATAAATTTTTGCCTTGCGTTAGGCACCAAAAGTATAGTAATAACTTATTTCTCTAGACGCCTTTTTTCTGCATTTGAATGAGATCCAGAGGAAACAGTTCTTATTCGAATGTTATATTTAAATAAAGTTTTGGCGCCCAACATAAGGCACAAACGGTTTGACGTAGAGAACAATTCTGTCAATGTAGAACAAAAGTGGTTTGCTGGGTTAGTAATAGGGCAGCTATTGCTTTAATGTTTCCGGTAATGTTCATGCATCGTACAACTACTTGTCTGAGACCTTAAGATGTTTTGTGACCATTGAGGGAACATGAAAAGCCATTGTCCGGGAAATACTTTGTGTAGCACCGAAAGTAGTGAGTTGCTTGGACACTGCCTCATAATTTCAAAAATAAGAACTAGAACATTTCAAGGAAAATTTTAATTTAGTTTAAACTGAACTAGACTGTACTTTAAGATCTCAATAATGATTGCTTCATTGTATTAAACTGTAATCACAAAATGTTGATTATTTATCATATAAAAGGTTTTGAATTACTGATGCAACCAGGTGTACGTTATTAAAACTATCAAGTTTTTATAAAATAACATTTCTTTCTATATTTCCAATATTTCCTTTTTTAGGCTGATGATGCTAGTGGCATCCATTTTACAGCAGGTAACGGTAAAACGAGACCTGGATCATCACCAAGCTTAGTTAGCCTTAGTGGTACCATATCACGTGTTAATACCGTTGCATCGGCCCTTAAACGTTTTCTCAGCAGAGAAGATGGCCGTCCCGGCTCGATTACACCAAATGATGAAAATCCAAAATATCGTTTTCCCGGTAGTGCCAGTTCAAATAGTTTGGCACCCGGTGGAAATAAACCGGTTGGCAGTATGCGTATTACGGATCAAGTGATTGAAGAAGTTGATGAACAAACAACGATTACATCGCAACGTGGACATGATAATCGTCCAAATGTTCGCGATATATTTGCACAAGGTTCTGCCTCAGTCACGAGCATAAATAGTCCACCAACACATACCGATCCCATGGATATACCAATGAGAAATAAGCTGTATATGCGCACACAATCAACTGTTGAGCCTAGTCTATTTCCACCGGGGGGTGTTGATGCTCTTCTGTCAACATCAGCTCCTTCGGGTGGAAGTCCGACTATGGCTCGTACAGTTCCTAGTTCGCCAACCATTGAAAGCACAAAATCTCTATACGAGCGAGACAATAGAGTAACAGGCAGTCGTGAAACAGGTGAGTTTGTTTTAATTGAAATTTATATTATTTGCCTAGAAATTGGGCCTCACAGAAAATTAATATTTTCTAAATATCACTTCATATTAATAGAACGAACTGATGCTCCGCACCAATTCAGGTGGTTCTTATCAACTGGTAACGTTTAAAGCAATCATTTCATTTTTAGTTGTTTTTTGTTCCTTTTTTTAAGATATTGTTTGTTAAATTTGTTTGGCATGTTTTAATTTTTTTTTTTTTTTTCGTTTTGTTAAAGAAAGTATTAGTCCTACTGGAGACCTAGTTAAAATTGTCATTAGTAATTAGTCAAGTATTTAGTTAGGTTGCATTTACATTCCGCCCGAAATCCAGTTAAAACTTGATTTTGATCATGTGATACAAAAACTAGATTCCGAAATCTAGTTTAATCAGGATTTCGAGTGTAATGTAAGCACACCCTTTGTTGCAATAGTTTTAGAGTGTTTCAAAGTATTACCATTTAGCAAGATTATCTTCGTTTGATTTACAGCCAAACGATATTGCTGTTGTTGTCGATGGATTGAAGGTAAAAAAATCCCTTTAACGATCCTTAAATTGTACTTAGTTGCCTATTGCTAAAGGATTCTCGAATAAATTTAATAGATGATTACATAAACAAGGGTATTACTTGGGATTCTTATACCACTAACATCAACATAACTTACCTTTCATTAAAAAATGAGTAACTTATCAACTTTTAAACTTTTCGTATGCTCAATGCGTTTTAATTTGTGGTGGATCTATGGGGTCCATCGACAAAACATAAAATTTTTAGTAGCGTTTTTTTTAGTTTACTACAAATCTAGTGTAAATGATTCTATATGTTTATACAATGCAATAAATAGATTTATAGATTAACAACGATTTTGCGTCTAATGTAAACGAAGCATAAGTTACTGTTGGTTAAACTGTGTGAAATTACATAGCAAGATTCAGCTGAAATTTCAGAATTTAATCTGAGCATTGTAAGTTATCTTAAAGAAGGAAACATTTCGCTCGAAATCCAGTTTCAACACGCAGCGAAAAATGTAATTCAACATGATTGGTGCGCGAAATTAATATGATAATAACGACCATATATATATATATATATATATATATATATATATATATATATATATATATATATATATATATATATATATATATATATATATATATATATATGCGAAAATCTACGAAACCGTACGCTTTCAGATTTTAAAAATTTCAAATTAGCTGCACAACATTTATTTTTGGATTAGCTTATTTAAAATGCATTAAGAAGCCAAAATGCGTTCGCGTGAATCTAGTTTTTTGAGTACTGAAAAGTTATAAACGAAAAACCGCAAAATTTTCGCTTATAAAATTTTTCAATTTTTGGATTTTTCTAGTAAACGTGTGGTAGCACGTTTTTGAGTACGTTTCTACACTTAGTCCGTATTTGGTTTCCAAATTTGTCCAACACATCTGGTTTTTTCGGAAATAGAGGTCAAATTTAGAAAAATTCAACTAAAATTGAATCGCTCATGCGCGGTTTAAATAATTACTGGGTCAAATCGTAGTTTACTGATAGATATTAAATAGCATAAGTATTATTTATTATACGTAAATATTAAATCGATTTTTTTGTCTTTATATCAATTTGTTCTCCAAAATAGATAAAAAGTTAAAAAAAAAATTAAATACAAAATTTATTGGCACATCCGCAATTTAAAGAATTATGGAGTCAAATATGGCTTAAACGGTAAATAACAGCATTACTATTATTATGTGAAAACGCTACATGGGTCGGACGAACTTCTCTACAACATTTATGTATCCAAAAATCGCTAAAGGCTGTCTTCAAATTGAAGGCAAACCGCAGTTTCAAGAATTATGGGGTCCAATATATCTTGAATTGTAGAGATTATCATAACAATAATTATGTGAAAGTGCTAAATATATGTGGCTTTATTTTTTGGTTTTACATCTCTTTTTGCTCCACAGTACACCAAAACTGCAACTTTAAATTGATTTTCACATCATTGAAATCTGGCTTATATTATATTTTTCACAATTACTATTGTTTGCTGTAAGTGCTAAAAGGTTCGGATTATCCCTTTCCTTTCTTCGTCACTTTTCGCTCCAAAAATCTATGAAAAGCTACAAAATTTAAACTACAATGGATCTGGATACCAAAATAAAAATACGATCCATTTAGCACTTACACACAATAATAGTATTACTGATATTTACCGATCACGCATGACTGCTCAAACTGCGGATGTGCCCTTCAAAAAAAAAAAAAATTTTACGATACTCACTCATAAACATGATGAGATTTGGATTGTCATATTTTCTTTCTTTCTGAAGGCACACTAATCGATTTGATCTCATTTTATTTGTCATTAATATGCCAATATAAAAAAAATCCAATTACGTTGACTCTGAAAGCACAAAAATTAAAAATCTCGGAAATTTCTATTTATGGGAAAAACAGAGTTACAGATTTTGGAGAGCTACCATTTATTCCTAACTGTGGGTACATATTTTTTTCAACATGTAGGAGATTTTGCAACATCTTCTACCAAAAGTTTTAGACTATTTTGTTTTATCCTGAGAATGTTATACCTAAAAGAGTTGAAAAACTTTTAAAAGTTACAAGCTAAATTAGGGTAGTTTTTAATTGAGTAGAGCACATAAACAGTATAAATATAAAAAGTTTATATTCCTTTGCCTCAGAAATGCTGATACCATCAAAGTACAAAAGCACACCTAGTACAAAAGTGACTCAACTCATGTTGAGACTAACTAAAAGTAAAGAGACTAACTAAAAGTAATATTCTACAGTAATTAATATAAAAATTAATTACGATTGTCATTATCTGACGGTTGCAAAACACTTTCTAACATGAAATTTAAAGAAACTTGCTTAACGGCAACTCAATCTCTAACCTACACTTGGTATCCAACTATTGTATGTGAATAAAGCGCATCATAAAACGTGATAATTACTTGTGAAAAAGAGATAGGATTAAGAAGAAAAAGCATTCTAGTTGAGAAATGGATTGTGCATTGGTATTAGTTAATTCTGTCTCTTCTGATCGAAACAATACTTGTGTGTACGTAGTGTGACCAAACTCCACTTTAGCCACAGTCATCGCTGTTTCGACCATGGCTCAACTCGTGAGATTACGATTCAAATCCCAGTACGACACCAAAAAATAAAAAGTTTTTCATATAGAGCATTTGACAATATAAAATACTTTGTTCAACTGACACGAAAAATTAACCACTGACGAGTCCCAGGAGGGGGACGAAACCGCGGCAGTCTGGTGTATCCCTTGTGTCCGTAAAATTTTTCAATAAAAATGTTTTCTTCTTCTTCTTCCTGTAAAGAGACTAACTCAAAATTTTTAATTTTTCAGAAATCGAAAAAAAAAAACATTTGCAACTTTATGCCAATTGAAATATAAAGAAAGTCATAACTGTTTTTTAGCAACAGTTAACAACAACAAAATACACTGATATTTTTTTAATACATAAACAAGTATATTGTGCATAGTTTAAGCATATAAAACCGAAAAATTAAAATTTTGAGTTGAGTCACTTTTGAACTGGGTGTGCGATATATTGTTCTTAAAATTATATAAATCCTGAGTTATCATACGGTTCCGTAGATTTTCTATATATGATACTGACTGATCATATCTTTATCACTAAGATCATATTATGATCGTGTGATCACTGCGATCATATTATAATAACATAATGCTCTTAAACTATCATAGCATGATGCTCATTTCTTTACGTGACCTAGATCTCGATCATATGATAGTGTATAAAATAATACATCATCTAGATTATGAAACCTAATTTTATCTACATTACGAAATCTAGTTTGAACTTGATTACGAAATCTTGTTTAAACTAGATTTTAACGCAACCTAAATCTTTTCAAGTTCTAAGATAAGTAAGTTATTTCGTTTAAAATGTTGTTCAGCATGTTCTTATTTGAATTTTTAAAGTATTTATAAGATTTAGAGGAAATACAATTAATTAACCAACTATAAAAAAGTAAAGTGATTAAAATAATTTATCTACAATCTTTAGTCCGAAAACAAAAATAAAAAAAAAACAATTTATACAATACAAATGAACTTGATAAATTGCTGTAAACTGTAGATTAAATTTATTGCTATTTTTGAAATTTGATTTTAATAATATTTTGAAACGTTGTGGGGTATAGAACAGTTTTCATTCTGAAAATTTGATGAATTCCTCTGTTAATGCTTTCAACGAACTTTAAGACTAAAAATTTGTTCATTTAACTATCTAAAGCCAAAATTAACTTATGCTCTGCTTATACTAACTTTTAATATAGTTTTGGCTTAAAAATTTATTCTAAAAAAGATTACGAACAAAAATATGTTGGTCTAGCCAAAACTTAAAAAAAGTTCTCTGGACGTTTCCCAATGGACATAACCCTCAAAATAGATATAGCGATTATGACTGAAAAATGTTGGGACTAACTAATATAGTTATGACCATTTATTGTGGAGGTAATGACCAATTTTTTAAGCAAAGAGGTTGCGTAGCCGGTGGAATTATCCCAAAGCTGAAAACTCATAAAGAAGAATGCGTTGGAAATACCACCGACTAGAAATATTTCAAAGTAGAAATCTTCTAATCCCGGTTGAAGGCCTGCACAGTGGGATATACACAACATTTTTGGAAATAGTTCAACCATTTCTTACTTAGTGGTCTGACTACAATGATTTCAATAGAATATTTGCAATTTCGGATTCGCTACAAAAATCCTTCTATTATGAAGCAGGCCACAGTGGGATATATCACAAATTTTTTGGAAAAATCGGACATTTCTAAGGATTTTTGTTGCGAATCCGAAATTGTAAATATTCTAGGGAAGCCTTGACAGAAGGTTATTAATTAAAAAAAATTAGGGACTCTGTCCACAAACCTGGGTATTAAGTCCGATTTTCGCTTGACATTATGTCCAACAAATATTCAGCCATGATCCTCACCACAATTATGGCATATGCCCAAAAACTTTGGACATAATCCACAAACCCGAAAGAAGGTGTAGTGAGGTATTGACTGTGGGGTATTGTCCGTCATTTAATAAACTAACCAATATATATTAAGTGCTTTAAAAAAAACTAAGATGGGTCGCTTAGCTAATCGTAGCACAATTTTAAAAGTTATGAAAACACAGGCCAACAAAATTTTAGAAATGTCAAAACCTTGGGATACTCCTCTAAAGGCTTGAGGGCCGCTGAATGCGAAACTGATCTTAGAATTTCTTCGCTTTGGACTTTGTGCGACTTATCCCCTCTATGTTTCGATATAGGCAATAGGGATATGAAATTTTAATTTTTTGCGTACTTTAACACTGTGTACAAATAAATCAAATTTTTGTAAATTTCGGACATGTTTTCATTCAAAAACATATTAATTTTTTACCATACTTTTTAACCCTTAAACGAGAGATTGGGCAGCTATAAAAAATATGTGTCAAATTGTAGTAAATATAACACCAAGAATCCACAGTTACAAGATCTGAAAGATTTCGCACTAAATATATAGTCAACTTTATCTCTTAACTCACAGCAGGCTGTCCATGTATTTCTCGGTGCGAAAACTTCTCGCATTGGATACAGAAACGGGATGCTGGTTCAAAAGATTTATAATTTTCAACATGTCTTGTATTTATTTGTCGTTTTAAAGCACACCACTATGTCGTTTATAGCAAACTAAACGCTATCAACTTTTAATTTAACACATACACTGTGGCAGATCATAACCTCCGAGGACAATATTCCCATTTCCATTTTTGAGTTTATTGACGATTTTTTTTTTAGGCATAATCCCCAAACTGCAAGTGTGCCTAATGACCGTTAGTAAAATGGTTAAAATTCCCATTGGAGCTGAAACAGATTTTTGGTGCGAATTATGAGCGACAATTGTTCGACCAAATCATTATTGACTATAAAGCCAATTTGATTAAAGAGAATAATTCTCATGAACAGATTTACAGTCGTCTATTGCCTAAATTTCAGCCATTTAATCCAAAATCGCAACAATAATTATTTTCTACTAATCATAAAGATATTAGAACTTTATGTTTTATTTTCGGAGCATGATCAGGAATAATATAAACGAAAATTGTTCGACCAAATCTCCCTATTCCAAAAATGGGGATTATAACCTTTAGAAACCCGGTTTTAATGTCTATTGGTTATTATAATAATTTTTAATTTGGGATTATATTCAAAATCTTGTTTGACAATATCCCTACTTCTGTTATGAACGAAACATTTTCGGCTTTAAACCCCAAGTTGGAAATGGGAACAATGTTCCTGGGGGTTTTGCCATATCAGCACACTGTCATATACAGACATCATATACCTTAAAATCCTATTATCAAAGATTTCATTTGAAAATTATATTCTTCATCATTGGATTTCGTTTAAAAGCCTATTAAAATTTCAGACGCAATCTTTTTTAAATAAGAGTTTGATTATAACACAGTAATGCAATAAAGAATGTTGAAATGCCTGGGAAGTGATACTATTTTTTTTTTGGAAAATGTTGTCGAGTACAACAAGAATCTGTTTTTTTGAGTTACGGGTAAAACCCGGGTTTTCGTACATTTATGGACTTACCCAGCAGAAATTCGGAAGCAGTAAAATCAATAAATGCTTGTGTTTTGCTTCTTCTACTACTTCCTAAGATTAATAGCTTGCAGTAGTGCGTTAAAAGAAGCAATAGCGGGTTGTTTCCCACAGTTTATCGCTTCGCGAAAGCACTAAAGAATGGTGATGATAACAAAATTTGATTGCTAAAATCAGTGAATTTATACCTTTATTTAGAGCTGTGCCACAAACGCATATTAATTATCAAAAGAAATGCTTCCACGCGAGCTGTCTCCAACAAAAATGATGCCCTATATCACCAATATTGCAAGCGCTTAGTTGTTCACTGTCCCTGCCGAAACTGCTTCCAAGCAAGCAGTGTTTTTTTGCTGGGTATAAGCCAGTAACTTTGTTGAATAAATAAAAAGTTTAATAGCTCAGTAAATTTTTAACGGATTTTTAAAAACGAAGTTACGTTTTAATTTTGTTTGAAGTGCAATATATCTTTAGCCATTATTAAAGACTTTATATCGTGGAAAACGATTAACAAAAGTTTTATTTCAACAATAGAGTTTTGATTTTATATTGTCCATTATCATTTTTAATAGAAAGTTTCCCAAAATTAATAAATATTCGAAATACTTTTATTAAAAGAATTTTTTTTTTAAATTCTTCGTTTTATTCGATTAATCGTCCAAATTTTTTCGAATTATGCGTTATTCTAAAATCATGTTTTTTAAATTGTTCGTTCGATTTTTTTTTTTTTTTTTTGTTTGTTCGATTAATCGTATAATTTTTATTCGAGTGACAACTCTAATAAATATCCCATAAGTGCTTGCTAAAGTTGTCAAATATAATCTTTTCAAGCAATTGTAATCCTAATAAATTTCAAAATAGGCAATGTAAACTATCAAGATTATAAAAAAGATTTTAATGATAACTTGACAGAATGAGATAACTTCCAGTCAGCAATTGAGGATGGTCAGAAAACTCAAGAACTGGCAAGGCACATTGTTTTGAGGACCACTGGCAGAAATTCAAATTAAAGCGCTGGCAAAGCCCTGATTTAGAATGCTTTCTCAGCATTGGCAAAATGTGCTTTGCCAGTACTTGATTTATAAAATTTATAAACCGTAAGAAATTAAGGTAATGGCAAAGTCCAGATTTAAAACGCTTTGCCAACGTTAGTAAAAAGTGCTTTTATAGCATTGGTTTTAAAGAATGTACGACACTTTGTTAACAAAATATAAATAGAATTGTGTTTTTTAATGTTTGTGAAAATCGTTTTTAAACGAACTTTGTTTTTGGCAAACTAGCACAAACAACGGTTAGACAGTTGTTATCATTTATTTACATTTTAAGCTATTGAATATTAAATGTCTCGTTAGCTCAATGGGTAGAGCTCTATCCTCCAGATTGACAGCCTATCCCGGCGAGACCAAACAAAACTTTTTTTAAAAAATATTTTGCAAAATCTATTTTTAGACCACCTATTATTTAGTTTTGCTAGTGATTCAACAACGTAGGCAATTTCGTTTCCCCAGTAATTTGCCAACGCTGTAAAAAAGGAATGGCCAAGGTGTTATCAACGCAATTCAATCATCCGAAATCCAATGCTCTGCCAACGCTGACACCGATGACGTAAGTGCTTTGCCAGTACTTTGCCGTTCGTATTTTTCTGACTGGGTAATCTCGTCATTTTTGGTAGTTTATTCGATTACCGTTTATAGTCACAAAATTACATTTTAAAGTAGAAGAATAAAGAACCAAAATCAAGAAGAATATTTATCTCGTTCATGTAAATGACCTTTAAATCCAAATACACTCAAAAAAGTTTGTCAGTTACAACATGACAATTGTTTGTATAGTAATCAGTAGTTGTTGTTTTTAACTGCAACTGCAGTTGCTTTTCTATGAAATAATACAAAACATTTATTATGACAGTTATTAATAAAAAAAACAACTAAAGAAAAATTCTGTATTTTTGTAACAGTTGTTTGAAGCAGTTATTTTAATAAACAACTACCAAAACAGTATTTCAGCAGTAAACAGATAAGTTTTTTTTGTTATTTAAGAGATTTCGTAGAGTTTTTAAAAATTCTTGATTAGCCATAACTACCCAGCCAGAAATTGCCAATGGTCTGAAAAATCAAGCACTGGCAGAGCACTGTTTGCCAATGGTCCAACAAATAAAGTGCTGGCAAAACACTGATTGAGAACGCTTTGCCAAATTTAAAATTACAAGATTGGAAAAATTCAAAACTGAATTTCAATTTATGATTTTATTTATTTTCAAATTTCGTTATCACAAAAATAATTTGATTAAAAATATTGTTATTTCTGTTCCAATTACCAAAATCATTCCATAAGAAATAATACAACTCTTAACTTAAGTGAATTACAAAGTAGTACTATATAGTTCATAAATAAATCTCGTTTTCATATGTAATATTATTAATTTAATTAAAAATTTTAATTTCAAATGGATAATCAATTTGAGTTATAAATTTTCTAATTTCAAATATATAAAATCAAATTTTTTTCGAAAATTTCCCAACTTTTAATTTGAAAATTTGAATTTATCCAATTTTAAAAGAAAATCTTTTTTTTTATAAACTTCAATATTCTCTATGAAAAATTACAAGTTCACAGTCAGAATACAAATGAACAATGAACGCTCTGCCAACGCTCATACCACCGTTGACAGCACTGGGCCAATACTTTGCCGTTAGTATTTTTCTGGCTGGGTAGTTTCCAAATAAAACTTAGAAAACTTAATTGAACCTGCAACGCATAAAAACGTAATAACTGGAGCACCGTTTGGAATTTTTACTTTACATTTTATATAGGATGTAGGAAATACAATTTTTTGTTGTGATCCAAAGCAAAAAAAAAAAAATTTTTTAATTAAAATATATTTTTAAAATGCCGAAATGATAACGATTAAAAAACAATAGTTTTTACTGATTTTTTCAGTTATTTCAAAATTTGTACTGTAAAAAATTGTCAGCTTTTTTTACGACATTGTTAGTTATTTTTACTGCATTTGTTAGTTGTTTTTCAAAAGTTAGATTTTTTGTTATTTACCGTCTGATACACAACAAAAAATCATAACGTACGCTCACAACATCACAGTGGGATAAATCACAAAATTTGTGGAAATAATTCGACCATTTGTTAGTGAAATTTGGAACATGCGGAAAATACATAAAATGGAGTTTAAGTTTTGATTTTGAACCTTCCAGACCCTTTGGGGGCGGCAAAATGGCTGCCCAAAGTTGGGTACTTTTTTCATAAAAAATTTTTAGTGTTTGCCATTTTTTTGTTTCTCATCCGATTTTATTAGTAATCTTCTTGTAAAGATGAACAAAAAACATGCTTACATGTGTGGGTTACCTCCAATAGTTTCCGAGATATTCCGATTTGAAAATGTGAAATTTCAAATTTTGTCCGACTCAGGTCCAAAGTTTTTCGAATATCGTGAGAAAATTGGGACCAATTTTCGTTTTAAAATAACAGTTATTTAGCCAATAAAATTCTTGATTGAATAAAAAAAAATTAGTTCAATATCTTGTTTCAGTCAAAAATTACATTAGTTTAAAATAGAAATTAAAAAAAAAGTAAATTTTGGCGATATTTTCCACAAAAAGCACCAAACTTGTTATCGCTCCAGACAAATATTTTTCTTCTGAACATATAAAGTATGTATACTTTTCTGGAAGGTCTTTTTATATAAATGCGAGTTGTGGTAAAAAAAATTTTGATTTGTAAATACTTTTCCCCCATCCGCTTCCAAAGTTGCCATATTTTTGAGGTAAATATCAACTTTAACTCACAGTTAAAATTTGTGCACGCCTCCAATTGGAAATTATACAGTTTATTTCCAGAAAGTTTACTAAAATTCAAAAACGATGTTTTTCGACAATATTTTAAAAACTACATCTTCGATTTGTAGCGATATTGTTTTGTAAACTATATCAACAATTCAGAGTGGGTTTTTCATGGGGTCAAAAGATATTTAGATTTAAGTAAAAAAAACTTCATCTTATTTTCTAAAAAAAATTAAGTTTTTAAATTTCATCAACCCACACGAATTTTCAACTTCGCAAAACCTGCTCTGAGTCGGAATCTGAATTCAGAACTTTTCCTAGTTATCAAGTTTTTGTGATATTGTAATCTAAAAGTGGAAAAAACACGATTTTCTGTCATATTCGGGACGTTACTACACCGCGAATAAATCTTCTAATATAGAACCCGTTGCGGCATATGTGAACAAGACTCATTATTTTTAACACGCTTTTTGAATTTACTTGATATCTTAATTTTTCCTCCGTTGCCAGCAATAACCAGTACAACATTATATACTTGTATGAAATTACACTACTTAATTTTAATCGATCGGTTTCAAGTAAGAAACGATATTCGTACTGTAGTAAAGTTCCGAATATGACGAAAAAACGTATTTTTGTCATTTGTAGGTTAGAATGTTTCTAAAAACTTGATGACTCGGAGGACATCTGAGATTCGGATTCAGAGCATCAAAACAATTTCAAAAAGTATACACTCACTCAGGATATTAAATAGGTAGAAATGACTAAAACTGACTGTTGCACAAATGTTGCCAAAAAGACGATGACTGTATTCGTCTTAAAAATGACTAACCATGTACTCATTTTTAACTATTGATAAAACAACTACAATAGTAGTAAAAACGATTAACGAAGCGGTCAAAAATAACTAATCTTAAATGAATGCATAAACCATAAAAACGGGCAACAAAACAATAAGTAATTTTTATAAAACGCCTACATAAGTTGTTAAAACTATTGTTTTAACAGTTATTTTTTTCGGTTTTTTAAAAATATTTTTTAATAAAAAAATACATTTTTTTTCTTTTAATGACAATAAGAATTTGTATTTCCTACAACCTATTTAAAAAACTTTGGGCAGCCATTTTGCCGTCCCAAAGGGTCTGGAAGGTTCAAAATCAAAACTTAAACTCCATTTTATGTCTTTTATGCATGTTCCAAATTTCATTGCAATCGGACCACAAGTTAACAAATGGCCGAATTATTTCCACAAATTTTGTGAGTTATCCCACTGTGCAACATTTGACGAAATATATAATAAAAAACATTAATTATAATTAATTAATTAATATGCATAATTTTTTGGTATATACAAATTATTTAAAGTACAAATAATAATAAAATATGAGTTGTTTAAAATAAATAAAAAAATTAGTAGTACATTTGTACTACCGCTTTGTAGAATATGACATATAAAAAGTAGGAGCATTTTTTTCTTATAAATTATTAAAAAAAAAAAATACAAATTTTTGTTTAATCATATTGTTTATGTCCTCAATGAGGAAAACATGTTTTAGTTTTATCAATACGCCCAATATTAAAGGCACAGCAGGTAAAATAACACGCTGGAAATCAAGAAGTTAGAAATGACTAAAAATGACAATCAAAATGACTGCAAATGTAGTCAAAAAGGCGATGACTGTATTTGTCATAAAAATGACTAACCATGTAGTAATTTTTAAAAATTGTTAAAACAACTACCATGTCAGTAAAAACGACTATCGAAGCGGTCAAAAACAACTAACCTTAAATCAGCGTATAACCCATAAAAACAAGCAACAACACAAACGACTACATAAGTTGTAAAAAGTACTGTTTTTAACAGTTATTTTTTCGTTATTTTAAAATTATTTTTTTCTTTTAATTACAATAAAAATTTGTATTTAATACATCATATTTAAAATGCAAAGTTAGAATTCCGGTATTCCAGTTATAACGTTTTTATGCATTGGAGATACAATGAAATTTTCTAATTATTATTTGCAAACTATGAACATATCAATAATAACAAATATAAACTAAACGAGAATTGAAAATTTTGTATGTATTGTTGATCTTTTAAAATTGCATTTCATTTTGAATTGTCAGGTTTGAGATCATAATTAAATGTTACTGTTACTAATATGAAACATTAATTGTTAATAAATGTGAGAAAATATGACAAAAACATTGTGGGGATCAGCGCTAGAGGGAGTGCCGCACTTTCAACCTATGTGACTAGGTCATCTTCGGCCTCACTATTATCCACCACCCACAAGAAACTTAAGGTATTAATCAACCACAGAAAATCGATAATGTTAATTGAATACCCGAACAACATTAGTTATTTTCGTCTTTTCCCACAAGCTTAGCCAACAGCTTTAAATCTTAAAGCTTTTTATTTGGCAAGGTTGCCTGCCCAACTGCTAATGTTGCCATTACTGGGAACGAATTGGGAATCTGGCATGTATACTAATATTTAAACACAACATATTCTAGTTGATTGTTTTCTTCCCAGGTGGAAAAGTTCATATATTGTCATATATGGTCACATATATGAGTTCATATATGAATCCATATATGTTTGAGGGTATATGGACATATATGCTCATATATGGATGTATATATATGAATGTTCATATATTGTCATATATTATTACTTTTCCTATATTCTCGTATATAAAAAAGCTTTTTTAGTTTTTTTTTTACAAAAATATTCTGTTTATTAAAAAATAAAGCTATTATAATTCTATATACATGTTACTGAATACAGGAATTTTTTTAAAAACTTAAAATATACTTCAATATAAGAATATTCTACACCATTTTTAATTGTATCTTAAAATTTAAATAGTTCTGTTTAGTTTTCCAATTATTCTGAAACACAACTAAAAATGGGAATGTGGGAAATTATCTTATTTTTTAAATACAAAATAGAACAAAATAAATAAATCCAATTACTTCATCTAGGTTTAACCAGTTTTTGAATACTGAGAAATTTTGAAAAATTAATGAAACTTTTCCACGCTGAATCTGCCGATGGTAAAATCTTTTGGTGGACCTTATTCGGGAGGGAGGGGTTCAAATTTGAAGTTTTGTTTTGCGATTTTATACAAAAGTTTTGAATGGATTGTCATCATTTAGGCATCATCGGAAAGGTGTTTTAAATGTCTTTTCAAAGAGTAATATATCCCCATTCAATAACCCATTACGAGTCAGTTTAACATTTGGTATTTTTTTAATTTTTTCCTGTTTTTCAGAACTTTCGTATAAAATCGCAAATCAAAATTTCAACTTTGAACCCCTCCCCCCGGAAAGGGGGTGCATATTTCCTAATAACTCATTCTCTGCAACGTATTTATAAATTATTAAACCATTAATTTATATATTTTTGTTAAGAATTCGTAGACCGGCATAATAAGGGTTAAAAATAAAAAAAAAATCATCCTCATATATGGTCATATCTGATCAAAAATTAAAACATATTAACCATATATGGAATAATATATGAATTCATATATGGAGATATATGGCATATATGAACCAATATATGCAATGTATTATCATATATCTTCATATATGGTGTCATACATATCCATATATGAACTTTTCATTTAAATGTATTTACCCATATATGCTCTCATACATTACATATATGTTCATATATGCTCATATATGGAACCATATATGCTCATACATGAAACCATATATGGTAATATATGATCATATATGAACTTTTTCACCTGAGTTATTAGAAATTTTTAAAACTCCAAATAGTCTCCTATTTTTAAATAACTAACAAAAATTAACTGTTGACTGCAAAATTACTGTTTTGGTAGTTATTTTTTAAAATACAAAATAACTACACAAAGTATTTTTGGTTTGGTATTTTTTAAAATGACTGTATAAATTAGACGTTTTTAATTTTCTCATAGAAAAATTACTACAATAGCAGTTAAAACAACTACTACTGTTTGCTACACCAATGACCTACATGCAGTTACTTTAAGAATATTCTGAGTGTAGGACATTTTTACTACTACACAGAAAAAATTATCAACCTAAAGTATCTAATTAAAGATTTGATTGAATTTATTTGTTTCTAAACAAATATTTAATTGAATCAATTAATATTTTAATTGACTTTTAAATATATAAATACATATTTTTTTTAGACGCAATTCTCGAATTATTTTTTCATACACTGTATGCATAAATAGAAAATTTTCAGTATAAAATACCAAATACATTTGAAGTTAACAAACAAAACAAGCACACACACAAACAGACTCAGCATTGCAAAAAACACACATACCAACGTGTAGATCACACACTTTTTTTGTGAGTACCATATATATATATATTTTTTTTTTTTTGTAGAAGTTATTTATAACTTTTTTTTCTTTCTTAATTTGAATAAAAGGTTTAATTGATCATTGCCGTGATAGGTGCAAAATCCATTAAAATATTAATTGATTCAATAAATTTTTTAATTGAAACCCATTTTTAGTTTTTTCTGTGTATTGTGTGCTTGACGGTTAACGGTAATTATCTTTGTCGCCTTTACACTTATTATCTTTAGCGAGTACAACATAAAGCAGTCCATAAGTACTGGGTTGAAACTGGATCGGTTGGACCATATTGAATTAATTTTAAGAAACTTTTAAACCTTTTGTTAGCTAGCAAAAAATTTAAATTTCTTTTTTGAATAACATTTAATGTATGATGAAGAATATAAAATATTTCGGTTTAACCGAATATATCACTATTATTATTTTGGTTTTAAGTTCTTTTACGATTTTAACAAAATTTTCAAATAAATACATAAAAACTGTCTTTTTTTTTTATTCCTCTGTAAATTTATATTGTTGTATTGTTGCATTAAACTACTTAAATAATTAATCTATTAAATGACTATTAGATCTTGTGCTCTCCTACATATGAAAAGTTTTAATAATTTCTTTTAATTAATTTTAATTTCCTTTTCCACTTTTCCCCAGTTGAAGACATGGAAATGAGATCAACAAATGATTTAATAGCAGCCGCAAATGCCGACGTTGAAACGGATGATTTTGAAAAATTAAAAGTCGAACGTGAAAAAGAACGCTTGGAAAGGCAGAAACAAAAGTTTGTTCGACAAATAAGTACAGCACAGGGCACTGATACGTCCGCAATGGTGCCTGTAGTTGCAGCCGCAATTATACCAAACGCAGCTGCCACTGGTGCAAGTAATGCAGCAGCGCAAATACCCACAACTGGCTCAACTGCTGATTTACTCTGCATAACGGAACCAGGAAATGAATAAACTTATATTTTTTTTTTTTTTGATAATTAAAATACTATAAAACATGTAATTATTGTAATTGTATACTAATGCAATAATATTTGATGCTGAAAAGTACATAGAAATCGTACTTAAAACTACATTTACCCTCGAAATCCAGTTTAAGCTAGATTTCGATCATATGCTAGTGTATATAACAATACACGAATTAGATTTCGAAATCTAGTTTAAACTGGATTTCGTGCCTAATGTAAATGCAGCTTAAGTTAAAGGGCAATTCACACTTACATCATAATCTACAAGAGTATAGTTCAAATCTACAACTAAACATGTTTGGCAGATTAAGGTTGCATATTTAATACTGAAATCTCGTTAAACTGTAAAAATTATTATTTGTTAAGCTGTGTTTACATTACTATCAAAATCTAGTTTTAACTAAATTTCGAAATCTAGTTCGTGTATTATTTTATACACTATCATATGATCGAGATCTAATTTGAACTGGATTTCATGCGTAAAGCTGCATTTACCTGTATCCTCGAAATCCAGTTTAAACTAGATTTCGATAATATGGTAGTGTATAGAATGATACACGAACTGAATTTCTAAATCTAGTTTAAACTGGATTTCGGGCATAATGCAAACGCAACCTAATGTAAGTTTGGCTTTATATACTTGAAATATTTAATGTTTATTACACTTTTTTTGACAATTTTAATGATTAACTAACTACAAGTTAGACCTGTTAACTTTTCGAAAAACTAACTACGAGTTAGTGCTTAACCATATTTTATTTTCAAAATTGTATGAGAATTACAAATGTTAACGTATTACTTCCCAGTGTAGAAAAACATTACTTATTAATGGGTTATATAACTCATTACTTGCAATAAAAACTTTTCTTATAAATTTTCATATTAATTTAATATATGGATATCGCACAAAATAATGTGTGATTACCTATATGCTTACCAGTATTAAAAGATTAATGTTTACATTATTTTTGTTTACAAAATAATGACAAAAATAACCAGGGAATAATTGAAATAATGTTTTAAATTATATTCTAAGACTGGTATAAGTTAACCGTCCTCAGTAAATATATTTTTATACGGGAAATGTACATGCTTTGAGCTATAAGCATGATTCGCAAGCTATCCCACCCCTGTCTAGCCATATCTATAATTTCCCAGTATTAATGATACCAAATGTCATTTTCAAAAGAGTATTTGACAATTGTATTACCAATAGTGAGAACTAGCACCCTGCGGGAAAAAAGGGTTCAGTTGGAAATTGGAGTCTGTCCCGTGATACGTGAAAACAGAACCGGTTCCTAAAATAACTATCACGTGATAGGTGAGAAAAGGATCAGTTTCTAAAGTACATACTACGTGACCGGCTTAAAAGTCTCTATCACGTGATGATTCTAAAGTCCTGTGTTAGGTGAAAACAAGATCGGTTCCTAAATTACATATCATGTGATCGGTATAAGAGTCTATATCACGTGATGGGTAAGAAAGTACTAGTCCCGCGGTAGGTGCAAACAGTACCGGTTCCCAAAGTTCATAACACATGGTTGGTTTAAAAGTATATATCACATGATGGATCTGAAAGTACCAGGCCTGTGGTAGGTGAAAATAAGATCGGTTCCTAATGTTCCTAAACTTAACTCAGGAAATTAAGAAGGTAGAAATGACAGTCAAAATGACTACAGATGTAGTCGATGACTGCATATGTCATAAAAATTACTTACCATATAGTAATTTTTAAAAATTGTTAAAACAAATACCATGGTAGTAAAAACGACTATCGAAGCGGTCAACAACAACTAACCTTAAATAAATGCATAAACCATAAAAACGAGCAACAACACAAACGACTACATGAGTTGTAAAAACTACTGTTTTTAACAGTTATTTTTTCGGTATTTTAAAAATATGCTTTTTTTTTAATTACAATAAAAATTTGTATTTCGTACATCCTATTTAAAATGCAAAGTCAAAATTCCAAACAGTATTCCTGTTATGACGTTTTTATGCATTGGAGATACAATGAAATTTTCTTATTAATATTTGCAAACTATGAACATATACATATATAATAACAAATATAAACTAAACGAGAATTTTTAAAAACTCGACATAATCTTCTATTTTTAAATAACTAACAAGATTTAGCTGTTTACTGCAAAATTACTATTTTGGGAGTTGTTTATTACAATACTAAACTAACTACTCAAAACAACTGTTACTGAAGTAAAGGAATTTTGGTTAGCTATTTTTTGAAATGACTGTATAAAATAGTCGTTATTAATTTTCTCATAGAAAAATGACTAGAATAGCATTTAAAACAACTACTACTGTTTACTACCAGAAGGACATGCATATAGATACTGTAATAATATTCTGTGTGTTATCACGTTACTGGTTTCAAAGTGTCTTTCACGTGACTGTTCTGAAGAGGAGCAAATATGACGGGGTTTAAAGTACCTTTGCCGGTTGTAAAGTATCTATTAGGGAAGTCCTTTAAAGGGAGAACTCCTACTGAACTAAAAAAAATAGATAAAAAGATAAAAAAGTGTTTAATCCTGGGTTTTTTATTATTATTTTTATTTCTTACAAATTAATTAAACAAATTGGTATCAAATTAAAAGGATTATTGTCCGTCTTCATATAAAAACCACTAACATTTTATGGATGGAAGTATTCGTCAGATAATTTAAGTGGTTTACTAGCATTAATTTTTATCTTTTTTAATTTTTTTTATTTCATATTTCAATAGTTTGAATTTTTTTCTATACGCTATGAAAATTTTGGAGAAAAAATAGCAGAAATAAAAAATTACAGCTTGTTAAACAAACTCCTTGCCCTATATTTTACATGAGCAATATTTACTTTAAATGCTTTTTTCTCAAAACAAGATATTGAAAACCTGTGCAGCCTTAACGTTTAGATCGATTTTCAATCAGAAATTTAAAAATCCGGCTAGCTTATGGACTAAAGAATTTATTCGTGTATGAAAAAAAAATTTAATTTTTTTTCTCAGATGAGTACCCAGGGATACACGATGGCACCCGATTTTGCCTTAATGAAGTAGTTACCAGGGTTGCCATTGCAGTTGGAACTCCAAAATATTATTTTTAGAATAATATCTAATATTGTGTTTTTATATTACAAACAGAATATTTTAAATAAACCGTTTATATTTTTATAATTGTCGTTTATTGTCTTGAATATTGATTTCTAAAGCTAGTAAAATTATTTTCCGAGGAATTAATAGGTCAATGGAGTTAGTTCTGTGACATGTTCTTTTGAGTTAGTTCAGTGACATGTTTTTTGCGTTGGTTCTGTGATATGTTCTTTTGCGATAATTCCAGGGTATGTTCTTTTACGTCAGTCCTGCTACATGTTCTTTGTGACATGTCACACAAGGGCAATTGACTCCCTCGTATACCAAGTCCATTTTAAAGTGACCAGGCCCTATATTATAAAAAACACGGTCCCGCGACAGTTCCATATCACAATGCACCGGTCACGTGATATGTGACATGTGTTGTTATAGGTCCCTTTTCCGCAGTGTAGATATGGATGGACAGAGACGGATAGCGTGTGAATTGTTACTTAAACAATTAAATCTTAATTTATTGTAAGTGTAAATTGCCTATTAGACTGTAAAATGTGCAAGTGTAAATACGTAATCTAAATCCGAGTGGTGGTTTGTAATATAAACCACTATAATAGTTATTTATTTGTCTTGTAGTCGTTTATAAAAGACATTTATAGAAAAATTGGTTAGCTTTAAGCTTTACCTTGCAAATATTTATTAATAATATGTGGTGCTTTATTAAAAGACAATTTCAAATAAAAACCTAACTAAATTTGTAATAAGATGCTCACTGAATATATTTGCTGCTTAACTAATTTGTTTCTCAAAAATAAGTAAAACTATTTTGAAAAATTTGATATTTTTTTACATAATTTATAATAAAAATCTAATTATAAGTAACATATTTAATTTTAAATAAAATTAATAAATAAAATTTAAGGAATTTTTATTGAAAATGTAATCAAAAATAAATGAAAACAAAGGTATATAGAGGGGCATTCCATAAAATTTCAATTCGGTTTTTGGAATGGATGTGTTTCGATTTCATTGAAATTGATCGTATTTAGTATTCAACGTTCCTGTGATAAATGTGCTGTATTAAGTTTTTCGAAATTCAACGTAGTTCGCGTTCTATCGCATCTCAAAGTTCGACATTTTAAGCAAAACTAAGAAAAATACCTAATGTTTAAACTACTCCAACTTTTTAAGTTTTTGTCAGATTTTTAAAAATTGTATCTCTTATGAAAGATTGAATCTTCTAGTTTTAGAAAATTATACAGTCTCTTTCCAGAAAGTTTGCTAAAATTCAAAACTCTCTTTTTCGCCAAAGATATTTAGATTTGAGTAAAAATTGTCATCTTATTTTCTAAAAAAAAATTAGTTTTCAATTTTCATCAATAGTATACTATAGTATATTTTAAGAGGTCTCTTGTGCTCTGAGTCCGAATCTGAACTCAGAAATCTTATCTCTAGTCAAGTTTTTGTGATATTGTAATCTAGAAGTGGAAAAACACAATTTTCCGTCATACACCGCGAATAAATTTTCTAATATAAAACCTGTTACAGCATATGTTAACAGTACTCATTATTTTGTAAACGCTTTCTGAATTTACTTGATATCTTAACTTTTTCCTCCGTTGCCAGCAATAACCAGTACAACATTCGATCTGTTAATCTGAAAACAAATAGAGATATATAATAGATTAAAAAAGTATTTTCATAATTATGAGTAGTAGTTTAAGAATCCGTAACGAGTTTCAAGTAAGAAATGATATTCATGCTGTAGTAAAGTTCCGAATATGACGAAAAAACTTTTTTTTTCGTTAGACCAACACTCAGGGGATGCCCCCTATAATGCAATGCATTGTGTTGATATCAGGAAATTAGGTTATGGGGAGGAGGAAAGAGGGAGTAGTGTTTGTGAATATTTGGTTTGAATTTCGCTACATTGTAAGTGACAGAGAAGACCTCCGCGGGGAGTTTATTCCACATACGGCTAGTACGGCTGATGAACGAATTTTCCCTGTAATGCGTTGTGCGGTTCACTGGACAATCCACTACAAACGGATGAGCTCTGCTAGATAAGCGAGTGTTTCGAATGAAAATACGGTCCCTGGGGATAAGTTTACTTATCTCAGCAGAACAATTTCCATGGTAATATCGATAGAACAATGTTACACAACCCACATTCCGACGATGCTCCAATGAGTCAATAGAGCTTGATACCCTCTCGTCATTGATGAGCGCCGACGCCCTCCTTTGCACACGGTCCGGAAGCTCCAAAATAGACTTTAAAGCCCCTGCCCATATATGGGAGTTGTATTCCATTTCGGTCGGATATAGGTGGTATAAATATTAAGTAAATCGGAAGGAGTGAAGTACTTCTTACACCGTCACAGGAAACCGAGACACTTGAATGCTTCTTTCGACACCTGGAACACGTGCTTATTCCAACGGACATCAGACTGAATCCTCATGCCCAGAACATCAAGAGTATCCGATTCCTCAATATTAATACCACCCAATTGAACAGGTGACAGCGTTAAATCCACGGACCTTTGGGTTAACATACAACATTGGGTCTTGTGCGCATTAAATTCTACCAAATTCGCACGACCCCACTCAGAGATTGTAGAAAGATCAAGGCTTGGCCTACGATCGAGGGAAAATGAATGACAAATGTTGCTTTAGAAAAATGAGAAATAGGGAAGGAGAAAGAATAAATAGGTAGAAATGACTAAAATAGACTGTTGCACAAATGTAGTCAAAAAGACGATGACTGTATTTGTCCTAAAAATGACTAACCATGTACTCATTTTTAACTATTGATAAAACAACTACAATAGTAGTAAAAACGATTAACGAAGCGGTACAAAATAAATAATCTTAAATGAATGCATAAACCATAAAAACGGGAAACAAAACAATAAAGTAATTTCCATAAAACGCCTACAAAAGTTGTTAAAACTATTGTTTTAACTGTTATTTTTTCGGTTTTTTAAAAATATTTTTTAATAAAAAAAATAAATTTTTTTCTTTTAATAACAATAAAAATTTGTATTTCCAACATCCTATTTAAAATACAAAGTCAACAGTATTCCGGTTATGACGGTTTTATGCATTGTAGATACAATGAAATTTTCTAATTATTATTTGCAAACTATGAAAATATCAATAATAACAAATATAAACTAAACGAGAATTTCTAAAAACCCGACATATTCCTCTATTATTAAATAACTAACAAAAATTATTGGTTTACTGCAAAATTGCTGTTTTGGTGGTTATTTATTAAAATACTAAAATAACTACACAAAACAACTGTTACGGAAGTACAGTAATTTTGGTTTGGTATTTTTTGAATTTCATTTTCTCATACAAAAATTACTACAATTGCAGTTAAAACAACTACTACTGTTTACTACCCGCATGACCTAAATTTAGTTACTATAAGAATATTTTGATTGGCGTGATCTAAAAGGACCCCGTTATTTCAATACAAGGATACCGTTTCTTTTAATACACTCGCTTTCACAAACCTTCGTTAAAAAACATATTAAATTTCATAAATACTACCATCTAATGTATGTGACTTCAAGTTATTTTTGCAGTAAAACGCCTTGCGCCCTAGCTACGTTGCTCGATCCGTTTTATATTATTTAAATAATTCGTTTTTCACAAGAAAAACTTATTACAAATGCAGGAAAGAAGGCACTGTTTGTTACGGGGTTCTAAAGGACGAAAACAGTGAAGTCCGTATCAAACGGTACGGATACGCATTCAAAAAGTGTTGTTTTCCATAATCCGAATATACGGTCCGTAAGTGTGGCTTTGACGGATATGTGTTTTGAGGATCGTCGAAGATGGATTCATGAATTCGTACAAATTTTAATCACTTGCCTACAGAGCTCAAGTCCTTAGAATTACCATTCTACACTTTTAAACGCAAAATCTATGCTCAAGGTAATGAGTTATAATATTTTTGACATTTTAATGGAACGTGTGATTGTAATTATTTACAGTGCCTTTATATTGTTTTTCTCTTCCTTCTTTTAACTTCTAATGTTTTTACTATTTTATAATACATAATATGTTTATTTCTCTTTTTTTTAATATTATATTGTTATTTATATTTTGTTTTATATAATACAGTAGTCTTGTGTTGTAGTTATTTCTTAGCCATATATGGCCCTTTGGGCTCGGTTATTTAATTGAAGAATAATAAATAAATAAATGTTTGTTGGAACTAAATATTTTTTAATGGGTTTTGCAAAAAAAAAAATATATTTAAAATGCATAAAATAAATTTAAACTTTTAACGTTTGTTATTTAAAACAAGGTGGTGAATTTATTACATTTTTATTTTTAAATTTAAAAGCAGTTAAATGTATTGAGTATTATGGAGTACCCAATTCTTAGGTTCGAGTAGTACTGAGTACTCAAGTAATATATAAATTTTACAACTCTGTTTTTACTGCATTTTGATGCAACACTGTGTCCTAAGCAAACCGTCAGTGATGCTAATTCAGCGTGTTGTGCTCTAGATTAAGAGTGTTTATACTACTCAAATCTTGCGCTTTTTATAAAAAATGTGCTTGGTTGAAACTTCTTGGCTTTTTAGCGTAAGTAAATCCCTAAGAGACTTAACTTTTTTCTTTAATTCCCTAAGGACTTCAATTTGTATTTTATTTCCCAGAATTATGCAGTTCCTAATAATATAAAAATAATAAGTAACGCAAAAGCAGAATTTTTATTAAATACACTAAATCCGGATCTGTACCCAACAAACAATACGCTTCGCTGTTCTGTTGTTTTTATCAAAAAAAAACTGCGTTCATTTTTGAAATATTTCTGCCAACACATTTAAATTTTTAAGATAATTTTCATGCTTTTATATACACAGCATAAATTCTATTCAACGTTCACAAGAAATCTAAAGAGCATATCACACTAAGATGTAAAAGATCAATATAATAAATCTTTATCTTCTTCAGGGTTTTCTTCATGTTGTTCTTCGTATAGCAATTGTATTAAAACAACTAAGATTTTCAATGAGAACATCTGAAATACAAAGAAAACTGTATGTAGAAATTTGCGGTAAAATTACTAAATACAAACGTTTGTGATATTTACGAAAAAGCGGTGGTTGTTCTTTGAATAAAATTGCTTGAAGGTGATGAATTCTTGCATTACACTTTACTAACCAATACTTATATATATATATATATATATATGTATGCACAGCGCATAGTTTAGGGACACGCCCAAAATTGTCGCCGGAATATGCGGTGTATGGAAAAAATTGTCCTCATCTAATACGCTAGATGTATGAAAAGGCGCGAAAACTTTGGGGACAGTCCCCAAAGTAACCAAATGTCCCTAAACTATGCGGGGGAACGAATAAATGCCTCTAGACTATGCGCTGTGCATACATATATATATATATATATATATATATATATATATATATATATATATGTATGTATGCACAGCGAATACTTTAGGGACATGGCCAAAATTATACCCGAAATATGCGGTGTATGGAATAAATTGTCCTCATCTAATACGCTAGATGTATGAAAAGGCGCGAAAATTTTGGGGACAGTCCCCAAATAAGCAAATGTCCCTAAACTATGCGGGGAAACGAAAGTTTTCGCGCCTTTTCATACATCTGGCTTATGAGATGAGGACAATTTATTCTATACACCGCATATTTCAGCGACAATTTTGGGCGTGTCCCTAAAGTATGCGCTGTGCATACATATATATATATATATATACATATATACATATATATATATATATATATATATGTATATATATGTATGCACAGCGCATACTTTAGGAACACGCCCAAAATTGTCGCCGAAATATGCGGTGTATAGAAAAAATTGTCCTCATCTTAAACGCTAGACAGTTAATTAACCGTAAAAGCCGGATTCATAATTCCGTACGTGTCGGAGAGTCCGTAAAAATGTTTCTTTGGTGTTTTAATATTTTATAGTTAATGTTTTCAAAATTACGACTGATATTGTTTTGTAAAGAAAGGACTCAAAAAATTTGTTATTGTACAAAATAAAAATTATGAGTTCTTCATTATGATTTTTGATACAAAAGGTGTTTTTGTATTTAAAGATGTAGTTCCCTTCAGGACAATCTTTGTTTTACGACCATTCCTAATATAACCACGAATATATTATTTTTCTTTCTATAGTGTCAGGTGAATAGTTATTTTTTATATGCATTGAATGAAAAGCTTATTTCAGGGAATTAAAAGTTAAGTCCCTTAGGATATTAAACGAAAATGGAAATTATACCCTGACCAAAAGTTGAATTAACTGAATTTGAATGAATTCTTGTTGAATGAATTTCTTAATTTTAATGCTTAATGTTTTAGTCATGGAAATCATTCTCTAAATTTGAATTCTTTGAATTCTTCAAAGCTCTGAATGTATACCCTTATTCGTGCCCTTATACCATATTCAATCAGGTTTTGTAAGTGATTTAGCTATGATATTTGTAATAAACCCAAAAATGGTTCACATGCATTTGATGCGATTTTGAGTATTTCGCAAACAGCTGTTGTTTTATATTTGTAAACAAAAAATATTTGTCATCTAACCTAAAATTGAACAAAATATTTAAAGAAAAAAACATATTTTTCACTGCCCGAATATAATATTTATTAACTTTATATTAGATATAAAATTAATATTGATATGGAAACCCTTTTTAGATAGGGATGAGTAGTATAAAGATGATTTTTTTTTATGTTTTTGATGAGAGGAAAGCCGCAGCTATTGAGGAACTATTAACGCAAATATAAGTGGAATACACATTTTTGTCGCGCTGAATTTAAGATTTCTTGATTTTTACTAAAATTTTAAATTAGTTATTTTTATTATTTTTTTTTTTTTTGTTTACATTTCCACCCCAAGAAACATTTTACGGACTCTCCGGCATGTACGGATTCTTGAATCCGGGGTTTACGGTACGTTTTCGGACCGTTTAATCGGATTTTCGAAAACACGTTTTTAGTCCGTTTGGGGATATCAGTTTTCGTGCCGTTTAATACGGACTTCACCGATTTTCATCCGTTTCAAGTCAGTCACAATCGGTAACAATTTTTTTCAATTTGTTTTATTAAAATAAAATTAATTAAAATAATATAAAAGATCGGGCGCCAAATAAATTCAGATAGCATGCATAATATGCATTGCATACGTTAGATGGTAAGTATTTATATAATTTAAAAATTTAAAACGCTCAAATGAGATTGCAAACAAAAATATATTTGTTCATAGAATCCATCGTTTTTAAACCCCACTTAATATTTTTTACATGTAGATATCTGATTCAATAATGGGCCACAAACTAACAATGATGCTCTTGGTGGAAACAAAAAACTGCATCGAAAAAGTAAGTATCAATTTTTTTTTTTAAATAAAAAAAATATATTCCAAGAAAACTCTTACTATCTCTTGAAACTAAAATAATAAATTCTTTTTTCCTTTTAGATTTTGAATATTGTCGACCACAAATGTTCCGTGATGCTGCTAAGCTGGATACAAAAAGTAGCTGTGGCGAATTTCGTATTTAGTTAAAGTTAAATGAAGTATATTTTAATATTTTTTCAAATAAATTAATAAATGTATAAAAAAAAAATAAAATCCATTGAGTTTTT
Organism: Delia radicum; assembly: GCA_021234595.1. NCBI lineage: Eukaryota > Metazoa > Arthropoda > Insecta > Diptera > Anthomyiidae > Delia > Delia radicum. Next base: position 307,398,506 of record CM037851.1, on the reverse strand, counting down.
TGTAAAAAATGGTTGGAATACGTACCAAATAAGTATTTTCAACGATCCGTTTATTGTCCGTTTTATATCCGTAAAAAACGGAATCATCCGTTTTCAGCACGACAAAACGGTCAGGAAACGGACCGTATTTGACGGACTTTAAACGGATTTGAGTCAGTTTTTAACACGACCCAACGGTCCGTAAACGGTCCGTCATTGACGGACTTGCAACGGATTCGAATCCGTATTCGATGTTCCTTTTAATCCGTTTTCTGGTCCGTATACTGATCCGGAAAACGGTACGGAAACGGACTCCGGATCCGACTATGCTGTACCGAAAACGGCACATAAACGGACCGGATTGTTTGCTGGGACCATTACTAAATGTGTCTAGTGAGTACTATTTTGGTAAATATGTCACTAAACACAGCTAAAATCGCAAAAATCACTACCAAACCCGGACTTTGAAGAGATTATTGACTGTGTTTATAAATTATCTCATCAAATTGAAGTGATAATTGGAAAATATTTGTATGGGAAATGTCGTGATAATAAAGAGATAATGCTAATTGCATTAAATTATTATTAAAAACTAGTTCATGTGAATGTGATATTAACCGCCGATATATGCAACTAAAAAATGCTGATTATTTAGAAAAGCGCTAAGTTGGCAAGTTTTATCGTTGACAATTTGACAGCAGTGATGTTTGTTTTGATTTAATAAACACAACAAAAACGTAATTTATAATTGTGAAACAAAAAAGTAATAAAGAAATGGGAACAAATTTTGATAGTGAAACTTATTGGAATCGTTCATCCAGCAAAGCATTCAATTTTGATGATGACGTTGATGAAGCAGAGCTTAAAAGTTTAGCAGGATATGAAGTATCCAACGACTATGGTGGCATATTAAATGATGACACAATCTCGGAGGCAAGTTTTGATAATACAGCTGCCAGTACAGCGTTAAACCTTTCCATAAAAACATTAATATCTCAAGAAGCCATAAAGACCATACTCGAAGAACAATCAATGGATGATTGTTTAATAGCAAAAGGAATGAGTCCGGAAGAAGAACTTAAGCTACTGAGAAGGCAAATTCAAAATACTTTGTATAGTCCCTCACCGCAAGCAACAGCTAATAAATTATTAAGTGGTAAAATGGTTTCTTTTGAAGTATTTAAATCGTTACAAGATAAACAACAATTAATAGATGCGGTACTAAATATGGGTGCAGCAGGAGACGCTATATTAAGTGTTGTCTTATTTTTGGAAAGAACTTTGAATCTACAACATTTCCAAAAGATTTTGGTGAGTAGACCAAAAGCCTTGCAACATTATTTAACGTATTTAAAACTACAAAAACCCAATAAGGCTTTAGAATTCCTAAAAGATATGGGAAAATTAAATGATGCTGTGTTGCTAGAGTTTAAACAAATTTATCAATTAGATAAATTAAATGAGCGCAAATATAAATTAAAAAAAATCTTAGAAAATTGCAAAGGAGTATGTCTACTATATCAACAACTATTGCATGCAGAATTAAAATTACTAGAAGTAGTAGAAACTGATAGAAATTCTTTAAATAATATGATTGACAAGAACTCCAGTCCCCTGGAAGTTTTATATGCTTGTTTTACGAAATATAACAATTGGAAGGAACAGGATATGTTAAAATCCACTTCACCCTATCGCCTGTCAGGTGATTTACAAATCTCCCCTAGCCAATTTGAATGGTGTGCCCTAAATGAACGTACCCAAGCTCAGGCATATGCTGATTTACCACACATATTTGAACACATACCCACTTGGCATCCTATGAAACAGAAACAATTTCATATTAACTTCTCTTTAGAATTGGCCATTGTGCGTCTTTATGAATTACAAGCTCCAGCCTCCATTCTATATCTCTTCCTATCACATGTTTCTAATAATGGCGATAAATTGTCATTGGCCAAGAGAGTTAAATGTACAAAAGCAGAAATTGATGCTTTATTGGCTCTCAAAGATATAGCCCAATTAACTCTTCTACGTGATTCTCTAGCCGATAGATCGGAAGAGCAATTTTATTGTGACAATGCTTTAAAAAGTGCTCAAACTAAACGCTGGACTACCGATAATATTAAATTAAAATTAAATAATAACAATATACAGTGAATGAATTTTTGAAAGTTAAGACGACCTTATTATGTAAATAAAAATTAGGCTTTCCAAGAAACTTTATTATAATGAAGCAAACATGTAATCCTTAAAATTGAGCTATTTGAAACAATATCATCTCTATGCAATTTGAAATAAGGTAAGTGAAAGTTTTTTTTTTACTGAAATCCATTTTTGTAGTCATTTGAGATCATTTTATAAAAACCAATTGTATTAAGGAATTAAAACGAAAAGGAATAAGAAGAAAAAACTATAACTTTTACTGTAAAAAAAAAAAGATTGTTTCAAACCAGTTTTAAATTGATTCCCGATACAATACAGAAACGCCTGAAATTTAAAATACTGGTATAGAGCAACCGTTTCCTTAATAAAGGTACGATACTTGTATTGAATCGGTTAAAAATTAAATAATCAAATAATTAAATTTTTGTTAAAAGCTTGAATAACACAGTTTAAAGGAGGATTATTGTATGTACTTTTCATGCAAATCCTTTAAAGACGCATTTAAGTATCGTTTTTGCTTCTTAATACCTTTGCGTATTATACAATCTTTCTTTCCTGGACACAAACGACTGTTTTTGTCATCTTCCAAAAATTGAACAACAGAATTACGAAGATTATATGTATGCTTCTTATTGTTATCACGGGCATACTGTAAGAAACTGGAAGGATTTTTGTCAGTCTTTTCACATAAATACAGTGTTCTTTTTGGGAGAATCGCGTTGTGTCGAATCATGCCATACTTCTTCATAATTCGCCCTTTCAAAATATTTCTGATCGCTTGTTTTTCTTTATAACCATTGGTGTTATACTTCTCTTTAAATTGTTGTACAAGAGATTTATTATAAAGAAGCTTGTTTTAAATATCCAAATCTACGTGTCGTCATCCTGAAAACTTGTTAACTGAGGGTAGGAGGGAGAGGCGGCATACATGTCAACCTTTTCTTTCTTATTTAAGGATTCCAGATATATTAACTATTTTTATACTCAGGGTACTCACGATGGTGATTTGCACACGATGCAAATTTGCATCATCAATACTGTTCGAGGCTGGGAGAGTGCAAGTAACCGTCAGGGCATATTTGCATCGTGTGTAAATGACTATCGTGAATACCCTCACTATTTTTACTACGTTACTTTTTACTTCTGCTTCTAAACTAATTAAGGCTTAAAACATTTTTGCTTTAAAAAAAATGATTTTGAGATATTGAGTTTTTTTTTCTTATTCGATCTTTGGTGACATTCTCGAATTAAGTTTGATTCACACGCTATCCACCCCTGTCTACTCATATCTACGAAATGCCATTCTCAATAGAGAATTTACAATAATTTGACGATTCTTGTCACCAATACTGGGAAATAGTAGATATGAGTGGACAGGGGTCAATAACGTGTGAATTGCCCCCTTATGTTTCAAGGTTTTAAGTTTTTTTATAATTATGTTAATATCTTCTGAAAGTTTTTTCCCATAGAATAATTACCGAATTCCGAGTCCTTTTTGTTCTTACTCATATCAAACATTTTTAATCAAGAGAAGTTTTCAAATGTTAATAGAATGTTACAAGTATAATTAAATCTAGAACTCTCGTTACTCAATCCGGCCCTGTTTATTGTTTATGTATAGAGTGCATAAGTTCATAAAAAACAAAACGTGTTTTGTTTTTTCTACCATCTTATTGTTAACCCTTTCTCGACCAGGATTTTTGGGACCTCTATCAGATAATCCTTAAAATTTTATTTTGGTATTTTTTTCATAAACTAGAATGTTTATTTTAAAAAATGTTTCTACTTTTAAAATTTTAAATGACAAATTTATAGTTCGGCTTTATGTAATTTTTTTAAAATGAATAACATAGAAATTCGTGTGCTGACCCCAAGCCGAACAATACGCACAACATAAATATTTAAAGTCTGCATTTTCTCTATTGTATACATACACATTAAGACGTCCCCCGAATTACAAAATGTCGATTTTTAATCTGAAGTTTTGAATATGAAAAAAAATAAAAAATTCGAAAGATACCGTATAAAGTCGCCTCCAAGATAAATTTATATAGGTAGTGCTAGTAGAACAACAACTACAAAAACAACAGGCATTACAGGCAGTACACCGAAATGTCAAAACCAGCTGTTTTGTTGTAGAAAAAAATCGATAAAATTTAATTTTGACATATCGAAGACCAACATACATAAAAAAAGGTAAGAGGAAGATAAACAGCTGGGCTACTAGCACTACCTAATATAAATTTATCTTGGTCGCCTCCGAACTTCCTAATATTTTGAAAATTTTTAAATTCTTAAAAACTTTCATATACATTGTTTTCCTACATTAAAAAAATTTCAAAGGAATTCAAGAATGTTTTAAACATTTTATGGAAAACACAATAAAAAACAGGAATGGCAGGCAATGCCGCTCAAATACCGTTATATATTTAAACCCGTTTCAACTTACTATCGTTATCCCTAAAATACCGTTATCGTAATAATTAAAGTACCGTTATACGTAAAATACCGTTACCGATATATCTGAAATACCACACACAGAAAAAAATTTAGCTATCTGAAAACTGAAATGTGGTTAATACGACTAAAATTCGGTTATTACGAATTTCAGTAGGTTGGTACAACTGAAAATTAGTTTTCACAACAAAGTTCGGTTACTTCAACTAAATTTTAGTTGCAACAGCCAAAAAATTCAGAAATCTAATGTAAATAAAGTTGTACTAACTGAACTTATAAGTTGTTAACATTAAAATACATTTTTCAATTCGGTTGGCATTTTATTTCTCTGTGTGCAATATCCTTAAAATACCGTTACCGAAATAACTAAAATACCGTTATCGTTACCGATTTTTTTTTATAAAGAGAAGCAGCACAGGACATTCTTCCTATTAATTAATGTGTTGCTTTCTTTGGAAAAGGGATAGTGGAGGGATGAAATGTGCTGAAAAATGAAGGGCTTCAAACATGTCAACACTGTAATTGCGCGAGATAACAAGTCTTAGAACAGTTGTTGCTCGCCACTTGATGTAGAGTTGGCGAATTTATTGAAGATTTTTGTTTCATAGCCCTGATTCATTGTTTTTACTTCGGTGGGGTTAAATCCTATTGGAACACCAAAGGTGGGCGCTGCGATACGTATAAGTGATAGAAAACTTATTCGTATTATTTTCCTAAAATTGATGTTGTCGTCACCGGGAATCGAACCCGGGACCATAACGACCATAACGCCCAACATATTCTAATTTGTTTTCCTATTAGATTTTACATTGCATGGTGCCTTTATGTACGGTTTGTGAATTACGTATGTATTGTTGATCTTTTAAAACTGCATTTCATTTTGAATTGTCAGGTTTGAGATCATAATTAAAATGTTACTAATTCTAATCTACCACCCACAAGAAACTCAAATTTCGGCACGGGTTATCTTTTTTTCCAAAAAACCGATTTCTTTCATTTGAAACCATTTGCAATAGATCTGCTATGTAATGAACGAAAATTGAAATATCGTTTTTAAAGTGACATCCAAATGTATATATTTGGAAAGCTTATAAGCTTTCCTTCGAATAGTATGTAGTTAAAAACAAATGAAATTTCATTTATAGTAATTAAATGTGCTAAAGTCCCAAAACTTATTTAACAAATTGTGAAAAGCAATCTGATGTAGGCGTGTCCCTATCCGGATTTCATTCCTGCCTAAGGAAATCTTCAGGGGACTTTGTTATTAGAATTTCTAGAGATATTTGTTATGTTAAATCACAAACTCAATGAGAATTTCTTGTCCTCGTCTAGGAGCGAGATTCAAAATTTTAATATTTCACTTGAAAAAATACGACTTACATTTCATTAAATTCAACTGACATTTGCAATTTTTTTTACTGTTGATAAAATGAACCACTAATGTAGTAAAAAATTCACAATCGTTTATTCATTTTAAATCATAATAAAAAAAATAAAATGAATGTAAATTCATAATACAGTAATTTGATGTGGTTTGTTTTTTTAAATGAACTACAAATGTAGTCAAAACTGAAATTTCTTCTACAACTGACACCTTTTGCACTTAACAATAAAGGTACCGTACTACTACTCAAACAACTACAAATATTTAGAGCAAAAGTTCTCTGAGTGTAACTTTCTAACAAGGGAGGTATCCCGAACTGTTACTAAGTGGGATCAAAAATTACAACATTTTAAATTTTTTTCGGTTTACTTCGTTCTATTTAAAGCACCCTACAAGAAATGCATAACCAAAACTAAAAAAAAAACATTTATTTACCAACACACTTGCAACAATTTTACATTGAATTTCTGCTACCGGCGCTGCCACTGTTTCGTTTTTGAAGTACAATTTTATGGTATTTTTTTATAATATTTATTGAATTTGTTTTATAGAAATTTATGTAAATATTTATTTAATTTTCATTTAAATAGAAGTTGTATTAAAATATATGGAATATTTTTATTTTAATTTTACGTATTTATTGGCCAAAAAATAAAATTAGTATGCAAATTGGGTTTTGGAAATTTTGGGGATTTTTTTGGATCAAATGTATTGAGGAAAAATTGTTGCTAGTGGCAAAGCAGGGTAAATATTGCATTACTTGTTTCACTCTAACATATGTGTTAGAGTGGAACATCGAATGGACAAATGCAAAAATTCTTGTTAGGATTTTTTTATAAAGTTCTGTTTTTATTGAATTGAACAAAAACTAATAAAAAAAAAATAATAATAATTTCTTTTAATATAGACTATGTTGCTGAATTCAGTGGTAAGTAGAAATTTATATTTTAAAAAAATTTCCGTTTGATATATTTCACTATATTTTCCAGGCCAAAAATTAATAAAAAAAAAACAATTTAGCCTTAGTAAGGAATATACAAATTCTGAAAAGGAAAATTTGGCTGCCAACAAAGCTGTGGACAAAGATCAAGGTAAATATAAATAAACAATTTTATATATTATAAAATTAACAAATGTTATTTACTGGCGAAAATATAGACAGAAAGTTAAACGAAGTGGCAGCCATGCTTCCCTTTGCGGTCTGATGAAGCGGTAAATTAGATGGAGGAGAAGCTAAAGGAAGAAGATTTTGCCCAAGCCACGGTAACAAAATCTGAAATTTAAGAAAATAATTTGTAAATTTAAATATCACATATATATTTTTTACAGGTTAACTACATGTATAAGCTCAAGGGTACATCGGAAGATGTCGGCAGTGTAATCCGTGGCCTATTTACTGATGACCTATTCTTATTATTATTATTAATTTATTAATAAGTTTATTTTTTTATTTATCATTTACTTTTATTTAATAAAAATCTGAATTTTAAATGAAAATTCAATAACAAAGTTTTATTTCATAAAGGTTAGGTATGACGGATATATAAGTTAGGTGTAACTAGTTATTGCTAACCAATATTAACGTTATGAATAACTAGTTAGTATTAACCATTATTAAGGTTATAAATGACTAATTTAAAGCAGCAGAGTAAACAGTACAGATATATGTTCTGTAGTCTTGTGAAATTAATTAGTTAGAGAGAGAGGCAAAATCACATGTACACTAGAGTTTCGGTTAGTTTTTTCATTTTGCTCTTAATAAACTAATAGAAACTTTAACCAATATATTGGTCAACACTACCGGTAATATAACTAGTAATATGACCGGTAGTCTTCTTGTAGGGCAATTATTCAGAAAATGTGTTTTGAGTAGAGTTGTGTAGTTCGTGAACGACCTAGTTCAATTGAACTGGTCTTTACTTTGAACTAGTGAGCTAGTTCGCAATCTTCAGCTCTTTTCGGTCTTTTGCTATTTTTTGTGATTTGAGTAATATTTCTTTTTTTATGTTGCTTTTGAGTTAAATTTTTTTTTTTTATGTTGCCAGCTCATTGTTTTTTAATCTTAAAAATAAGTCTCTAATATGCATAATTCGGCTTAAAAATGATCAAATAAACGATCTAAAGAACGATTGAACGGAATTGTCAAAGATCGATTAAACTAGAAGATCAACCTATTTCATTCAAATCAATTGACCTAGAAAGAGCGCTCACTCAAACCAACTAGTCTAGTTTCGAGTAACATTAAATCTGTCGTTTTATTAAGGAATTGTAGTTGTATTAAGCAAAAAACAATGCATAGTAATGCCAATTTAATCGAAGGGGTGTCTTAGCTTTTTACGATATTCGGAGAGCCTTTTCCCCCTATATTTCAAATAATTCAAAAATGTGGCCACTCTGGGTCCTCTATATGGGTATCAATATTTTTGTTTTTCTTAGTTCTTTAACCCTATATACAAATATATCATATTTCGTAAATTATAGACAAGTTTTCATACAAAAACATATTAATTGTTAACCATTAAACGCGATATTGCTACTTTACATTATATCCAAAGTTCATTAAAATATGCGAGTTCGCTTCGGGATATCTACCTAGTAAATCAATCTAAAATCGTTTTAAAATTGATTAACTTTTAAGTTCTTGAAGTCTTAACAAAAGGTTTTTAACAATAACTTAAGTTTTTGGGGGTGTATTAAAAAATCTAAAGATCGCCAATGCATCTACTCAACCGTATCTACAATCTGCACAAGGTCGCTTTTTAAGTATATTTTCACTGTAGCATCGTTTAATTATAAAACATTTTCAAAGGTTGTGATTACTTGAAAAGAAATATAGGGGAAACCCAAATTTCAATTTCATTTAAATTGAATTGAATTAAAAACGAAACTTTTCTAGAATATGTGTGATAAATAAGCTGTCCCGAATTTCAAAAATTTCCGAATTTCGTGTCCGAAAATTTGATTTTATTTTTTTTTTATAATACACTCGGAAGGCAAAATTCAAACAGGAGCAGTGTACTATACACAAAGAGAATTATCTTAGACGAATTTCAATAAAATTTTTCACTAAACTAATGATGTTTTCTTTACAAAGTGAATGAAAATTTTCTTAAACTTTATGAAAAAGCTTAATAATTTTTTGAAACCATTTTTAATGAAAAGTTTTCATTATCCATATGAAACTTTTAATAAATAACATGAAATTTTTAATAAAATTGTATTAAAAATTGCATTAATTTAATAAAAAGTTTCAATGGACGAATTCCAAAAATTTTGCTTTGCAGCACTTGTACCCAGTATCTGCAGATGGAAGTATTTCAGTACTCAGTATCTGCAAAGCAATATTTGCAGATGAAAGGAAGTATTTTATGATGTCATGCAGAGGAGTCTCCTGATGGGTTCTCTGCGATCTTAATGAAATTTTGATATGGGATGAAAAAAAAAAATTAGTAACACATCTATTTTTAGCCTTAAAATCTGATATTGTTATTAAAAAAATGTGTGTTAAGTGATATTAAAACTGGCGTTTTTTTTAATTTTAGTTGATGTACACTAAACCAAAAACAGCGGTGAAATCAACTAAATATCATGTTAAATTGACGAATTTTAACAAATTTATTTAATCAAATTGAATTATTATTTTGTGCTTTATTAAATATATTCGTATTTTGTCAATTTAATTTTCAAAAATACATGAATCATTACATTTACATAACACATTAATTTATTTAAATTAAGGGGGGACATTACATTCGCGGCAGAGAAAACAGACCTTTTTTTAAAAATTCATAAATCAGTCAAAAACAAACATTTTTCCAAAATTTTTTATTATTGTAGAGAATTGAACAAATTACAAGAAAAAAAAATTCAAAAAAATATATTTTTCACTCCAACATGGTTTTATAGAGCTCCAAACTGGCAACAGAGAAAAAAACGAGGCCTCGTGGTTGCAGCGCTGGGAGTCGCAAAAATTGTCCGATCTGGAAAAATTGACTTTTTTAAATCTTAACAAAATTGGTTATCGTATGACACGAGCTTTTTTTAATTTTTTTTTTTTTTTAATTTTTTTTTTTCAATTTTTGGTGATGTTCCTAATTTAAAAGTGTGTTTTTTCGAAAAATATATTGACTTTAAAAATTGATAAAAAATCGAAAAATTCATAAAAAATTTAAAAAAAGCTCGTGTCATACGATCAAGTTAAAAAAAAACACAAAAAAAAAAAAGTCAGGTAGCAAGTAAAACAAGTATATACCAGCTGCCGTACGTAGGTAGCGCGAAAATTAAAAATGCGCTCTCACTAATCCGGCTGTAACTTTTGAACCCGTAGGAATTTTTCCATGAAATTTTTTTTCTTAGAATCTTAAGAATATTTACTAAATACAAAATTATAAAAAAAGTCGATTTAAAAAAACGGCCATTGTCATGTCCCCCCTTAATAATTAATTACATTTGTTATATTTTTATAAATTGTTTTCTTCACTATTACAGATGATCACTTATATAAAAAAATAAAGTAATGACAGTAATAAAAGTTTACAATTTTACCTACATAAACCAGTATGAAAAACATCAATTTATTTAAAAATAATTAATAAATCCACACTTAACTATCCACTATAATTCACTAAGTTTAATTAATAATTCACAATTCTTTTGTAAAAACCCATTTAACATAATTTTATTAACTTTTACAAATGTCTCTCACTCGCTACAACGAGTAATGAAGCCACAAGACTAAAAGCACGCCAAATTATTTTCTGCAGCCGTTTTACAAAAATTTACATGAATTTGAATAACATAATTGTTGTTTTAACAATAAAATTTGTCAAAAGTTATTAAAAAATTTATGTTGATTTCACTTACGACTTTTGGTTCAGTGTAAGCTAAAAAAAAACATATGTATAATAATGCCTATGCTTTTCCCGACATTCGTAACTGTTCAGTCTTTTATTTGACTTTTTCCGAGTAGCTTTTTAACCTATATTTTAAATAAATGGCAACCCTAACACACTACACAGGCTATTTTGGTATCAATATTGTTTTTTCGAGTAAATCAGAACTGCGTTTCTTTATCACATATCCAAATTTTATTAATATCTCAGGGAATCTATGGGGAGACTCCTCTTGTTAGTTTAGTTGTCCAAATTTCATTAAGGGAATCCATTGGGAGACTCCCCTTGTTAGTGTTGGTACTTTCGAATAAAATCAAAAGTTTTTAGAACTCACAAAAACTTTTCAGTTGTTGGTGAAGTAATAACTAGTAGTTGTTTTTTCTATGAAAGAATACAAAACAACTATTAGACAGTTATTTAAAAAAAATACTGTATTTTTGTAACAGTTGTTTGAAGCAGTTATTTTTTTATTTTAATAAACAACTACCAAAATAGTAATGTTACAGTAAACAGTTGTTTTTTTTAGTTATTTAAAAATAGAAGATTATGTGAAGTTTTTAAAAATTCTCATTTAGTTTATATTTGTTATTATCAGAGGAGACAAAAAATTAAAAAATCCATTGTGTTTATGGGAAAAATGTTTAAAAAAAATGAAAATGAAAACTACTCAAGTTCGAGGCCATACTCTATATTTCTTTATTAGGATATTGTCCTAACAAATAATCTATCAAGTTTTTTGTTTTCAAATTTATTATTTGGCCCTTTCAGGAATGTGTTGATAGATCTATTTCGGGAATTTTCTAGGTTCCCATCATCAGAACACGTTTTTGAAAGCGGTAACAATCCGATGAAAAACATCACACATTCATATAAACTATTTTACTCACTACATGAGAACTAATATATGAGCTTGAAGTTAAAGATTATAGCCATTGATCAAAAAATAAATTGAAAACTTGTTTGTTATGTGCAACGTCCACCTCTGGTGGATATTCAATACACGTTTTTTGTTTTTTTTCTCCTTTTTATTTTTTGTTTCTTTTATAAACAAAAACAGGAAGAGTAAACTAGACTGTACTTTGTCTTTTATACAATTTTGATATAATTTTTATTAAAAATACAAAAAAGGTACACTTTTTTTTTTAAAGAAAAAGTAAAAAATGTTGGGAAAAAAGCATTTAAGGAGAAGAATATCGGAAAAAGGAAAAGTTAAAGCTCAAAAATCTTGAGAAAAAGTTGTTTTTAAGCACAAAAATTAAAAATCAAAAAACGGCAAAAAAGCAAACATGAATAAAAATTACAAAAAAAAGGATATTTGTATTTTCTGGTTATTACAGATATGCTCATAGTTTGCAAATAATAATGAGAAAAAATTAAAAAAAAAAATCAATATTTAAAACACCGAAAAAAAACTGTTAAAAACTGGGTATCAATTAGGTATCTTTATTAAGTCCCGCACAGTGGTTCCAAACACAAAAAACATGGTAATAAATATAGATGTTTTAAACTACTGGTCCAATCGGGAAATGGTGTTCCCAAAAATTGAAAAGCGGGAGCTAACCTTTAAGGAAAATGTTTCTGTGGTCACCCTGTTTTAACACAGGGTGTGCTACAGGGTGTCAAAGTTGACCATCTCGAGTATGAAAGAGCTTTAAAGGGGTATAACTTCTATAACCATGCATCGATTTTAGTGTTTTTTGGACTTTTTTAAATCTAGGTTACGAGACAAAGCAAAAACATGCTTCATGTACCATAGTAACTCTTACAGTTAAAAAAATATTTCACTTTGAATTTCAAAATCTTCATTTTTCGCCTTGACTTTTTTAATAGTTTTGCCAATAGATTATTCATTTTTCAAAGAAAATGCTCAAAATTTTTTTAAGTCATTCTAATGACCTTTCTTAAACTCCTAAAGAAAACTTTTTTGAATTATCTTAAGCCGTTTCGCAGTGATACTATTTTAAACTCAAAAATTAAAAGTGTGTTCTGAAAAATGGGGTTTTTTGGTCAGATAAGGGGTAACTTCACACACCTTTATATATATTTTGCTGATATTTTTGGATTAGTTTTTTACATAGTTTGATAGAGTAGACTTCAAAAATGCTTAATGGTATAGTTTAAAGCATTTTTGGATATGCACCCTACGTCCAGCATTGGTCGAAAATGATGAATTTTTGAACGGAATTCTATGTTTATGACCGTGATAAAAAAAAGTCACGCCACTTAGACACGATTTGAAATTTTTATACTGTAAAGAGATTTATTCTAATGAGTTTGCCACTTCATTTGCCGCCGCCCGCTCAAAAAACGTAGCCTGGAGAGCAAATTTTGTGGAAAAAGTCATTTTTTTCAAAAGCCTTTTTTTGATTTATAAAAAAAGCGTACTTATATTATCAATTTCAGCAAGATTTTATTTTATTTTAATAAAACGTAAATAATTGTCCTACATTCCAAAAATCTTTTCGATATTGCTTATGGTTATTTTTACATAAAACATCAAAGTTCAATGTAGTATATCTAACTATAATTAATTGTACATTTATTGGCTTTTGCTTTCGGTAATGTTAAAAAATTTAAATAATTTCAGAAATTTTTTTACATATTATTAAATTAGACTTAGTTATCAATTCAACGATGCATAAATCGTTTATCTAGTGTAATAAATGAATTCAAACTATTGCGCTTAAATCAGGCATTTCAGGTCAAATTGCAGTATTTAACAAATTTATATATTCAGGTATACAGAGCGTGTTGCATTATATTTCTCTAAAAGGGTTACGGGTTTTTTTATTTTTTTAATACTATTTCAAAAACCTAATAAGATATAAATGCAGGTAGAAAATGCGTTTTATGATGTAACATTTGCATAACATATTGTTTTAATGGGCTAATATAATGCGTTTTTTTTTATTTTACCTATTTCAGTTTTTTGTTTTTACAAATCCAGTACCTGCTCGATTTTTTGTTTATAAAAAAACAAATATTTGTAATATATAAGCGTAGTAATTTTAAAAGGAGGTTATTTGAGTTAAGCAGTCATGGAGGTTACAATAAAATATAGCTCCCTTTGTAAAGTAATTTGGGATACTCTTGCCAATACTGATATACGATCGGAAAAAATAGGAAAACTGATTGATACCATTGTCTACTCGTATGGCTTAAATATAAAGCCAGATGAAATTGAAAATTTTTACAAAATTTATGAAAAAAGGATTAAAGATTCCGATTATTCTATACAAAAATTTATGAAGAAGAGTCAAGATTGGCTTAATAAGGAGATGTCAGTAGTTATTGAACAGAAAAAAAGGGGCCGCCCTAAAAAAGATTATGAAGAGGTCCAGATTAGGACTAAGAAGGTAAAACAGGAAGAAATGATTAACACACACTCCGCTAATGAAATAAAGGATTCTTTTAAAGCAGCTTTGACACGTATACAGCCTAAAGAAACAGGGAAAATTGTCGACGTCCTACCAACTGCGTCTCCTAAGCGTTTGAAGCGCATGATACAAAGTATTCCAACACCAAAATCATCAACTTCCTTTACCAGTGAAGATGCATTAGCTCTTTTTCTAAATTTGGGGTTAACGAGAAATAAATATGGTATTTTAAGAAAAGCTCTCATTGAAAAAGGATATGATATTTTTCCTAGCAGTAAAGCAATAAAAGAAACAAAAGAAAATATTTTAAAACCAATAACATCCCCAGTGCATGCCTCTATTGAAGGCGCAAAAGTTGAACTATCACAGTTAATTGACAATACTGTTTCTAGAATTATGTCCACATTTAGCAGCAAAGATATTGAAAGATGCAAGCAATCTGATGTCGTGTTAATGTTCAAATGGGGCTGTGATGGCACATCTGGGTTTTCCGAATACAAACAACCATCTGGAAGCAGCAAAGAAAAAAGTTTTTCATCAATTTTTATGGCTTCTTTTGTGCCGTTAAGAATGCGGTTGTATAATAAATTACCTTCAACCTCGTCTGCAAATGATATATGGACGAATTTAACCCCTGGATCTAAATTTTTATGTCGTCCAATACGATTTGAATATGTAAAAGAAGACATGATTTCAACACAAAGTTTAGTAGATTCAATAGAAAGGGAAATTTCGAGCTTGTCTCCACTTTACGTGGAAATATCTGGACAAGTTATTAAAGTTTCATTTCAACCACAACTTACAATGATTGATGGAAAAGTTGCAAATGCAATTACAGACACAACATCTACTTGGAAATGTAATATATGTGGAAAATTAAGTTCACAGTTTCATGAAGATAGTGATACAATTTCTATGAACGAAAACGCTCTGAGGTTTGGGATATCGCCACTTCATGCCAGAATAAGATTTATGGAATATTGTTTACACCTCGCATACGATCTCAAATACCGCCTTATTCCAGGAAACCTAAGCCTTTCCGTAAACAAAAACACTGATCTACACAACATGAGAAAAGAAGAGAAGAAAAGAATTCAAGATGAATTTAAATTAAGACTTGGATTAATCATTGATACGCCCCTTCAGGGGTTTGGAAGTTCCAATGACGGAAATACAGCAAGGCGTTTTTTTCGAAGATCCAGAAACTACCTCCTCAATTACGGGTCTCGATAAAAACCTACTAAAACGTTTTAAAGTTATATTAGCAGTCATTAACAGTAAAAAACCTATTAATGTGGCTAAATTTAAACTCTTTGCCAATGAAACAAAAGACATTATACTCACCATGTACTCTTGGAGGCCAATGACACCAACAGTACATAAAGTATTAGCTCATGCCAAAGAAATAATAGAAAACAGTATGTTGCCTTTAGGCGAACTGACTGAAGAAGCCCAGGAGGCCAGAAATTGAGACGTCAAACATTTTAGGCTTTTTAACACACGTAAGTGCTCCAGAATAGCTCAAAATTCCGATTTGATGGAATTTTATTAATATCATCGGATCCAGTACTTTACTCCATAAGAACAAAATGGTTACCAAAAATAAGCATAGACATTGAAAAGGAAGATTCTGAATCTATGCATATAAACGACCTTTTAACTTTTGATACTTCAGACTACTTTGTAGAAAATGTGTAGTCCTTAGGAATATATTCATATTTTTAGCACAATTACTACTGTACCAGTTAAATTTAATAAAACCTTATCTTTAGAACAAAAAAAAACATTATTTTGTCTTTCAAATAAATGAATATATGGTAGTTATTTACCTGTTTTATATGGAAAATTAGAACAATATATTATGCAAATGTTACATCATAAAACGCATTTTCTACCTGCATTTATATCTTATTAGGTTTTTGAAATAGTATTAAAAAAATAAAAAAACCCGTAACCCTTTTAGAGAAATATAATGCAACACGCTCTGTATACCTGAATATATAAATTTGTTAAATACTGCAATTTGACCTGAAATGCCTGATTTAAGCGCAATAGTTTGAATTCATTTATTACACTAGATAAACGATTATGCATCGTTGAATTGATAACTAAGTCTAATTTAATAATATGTAAAAAAATTTCTGAAATTATTTAAATTTTTTAACATTACCGAAAGCAAAAGCCAATAAATGTACAATTAATTATAGTTAGATATACTACATTGAACTTTGATGTTTTATGTAAAAATAACCATAAGCAATATCGAAAAGATTTTTGGAATGTAGGACAATTATTTACGTTTTATTAAAAATAAAATAAAATCTTGCTGAAATTGATAATATAAGTACGCTTTTTTTATAAATCAAAAAAAGGCTTTTGAAAAAATGACTTTTTCCACTAAATTTGCTCTCCAGGCTACGTTTTTGAGCGGGCGGCGGCAAATGAAGTGGCAAACTCATTAGAATAAATCTCTTTACAGTATAAAAATTTCAAATCGTGTCTAAGTGGCGTGACTTTTTTTTATCACGGTCATAAACATAGAATTCCGTTCAAAAATTCATCATTTTCGACCAATGCTGGACGTAGGGTGCATATCCAAAAATGCTTTAAACTATACCATTAAGCATTTTTGAAGTCTACTCTATCAAACTATGTAAAAAACTAATCCAAAAAATATCAGCAAAATATATATAAAGGTGTGTGAAGTTACCCCTTATCTGACCAAAAAACCCCATTTTTCAGAACACACTTTTAATTTTTGAGTTTAAAATAGTATCACTGCGAAACGGCTTAAGATAATTCAAAAAAGTTTTCTTTAGGAGTTTAAGAAAGGTCATTAGAATGACTTGAAAAAATTTTGAGCATTTTCTTTGAAAAATGAATAATCTATTGGCAAAACTATTAAAAAAGTCAAGGCGAAAAATGAAGATTTTAAAATTCAAAGTGAAATATTTTTTTAACTGTAAGAGTTACTATGGTACATGAAGCATGTTTTTGCTTTGTCTCGTAACCTAGATTTAAAAAAGTCCAAAAAACACTAAAATCGATGCATGGTTATAGAAGTTATACCCCTTTAAAGCTCTTTCATACTCGAGATGGTCAACTTTGACACCCTGTAGCACACCCTGTGTTAAAACAGGGTGACCACAGAAACATTTTCCTTAAAGGTTAGCTCCCGCTTTTCAATTTTTGGGAACACCATTTCCCGATTGGACCAGTAGTTTAAAACATCTATATTTATTACCATGTTTTTTGTGTTTGGAACCACTGTGTCCCGGTTCACACACGGCAATTTTACTTGCGCAATTTTTCTTCAATTTTCCTTTGAACTTGCTTTTGTGTTCACACAGGAAAAGTTTGTTTCGGCAATTTTTATATATCAACCTGCAGTGTTGAAAATTGCGGATGACAAAACAAAACGGAATTGGAGTACGGGCAAGTCTGTACCCCCTTCCATTCTCTTTTCCTCCCTCTTCTATAAACTCAAGAATTGCGCAAGTAAAATTGCCGTGTCTGAACCGGGACTAAGACACACGACAATGAAATGACACCTAATTCATCCTCGTTTTAACAGCGTAAATGTAACAATTTTTTTTTGAATCGGTTTCATATGACATTTCGTCGTATAAATATTGGTGAGACCTATAGACCATTTCTGGCAAAATTGAGTTAGGAATTGATTATATATGATTAATGTGTCCTCTTTCTAAATCTTTAATCCGTTTTTATATACCTCGTATCAATTAGGAGATATCCAGCCCCATATGTGCTGCGTGTCCCTATTTTTACAAATTTCTTAACATTGGTATGATGTATTGACCACTTTTTGGCCAATGAGTCACAACTTTCTATAGAAAAATAAAAACATTATTCGTCAATCTTGGTTTGACACATTTGAAATAAGCAACGCATATAAAACAATAAAAAAGTTTAAGCATTGGTTTGCACTATGACAAGCTAGTTTTATAATGGTTAAAAGAAAAAAAACTTTTGACCTACTTGAAAGAAAAACAATAAAATTGTGATAAAAACGGCTTATAGGCCATATAATAAAAAAATCTTTTTTTAAATAATTGTTAATAACTCTGGATACTCAGTGCAAAAATGTGTAAAAATTAACAATATTGTTTATAATAAATGCAGCTATAGGTATAGCAAACAAAAAAGAAAACCTATCTTGTAGAAATTTAATAATTTTGTTGTAAACTTTCTTTGTCGTTTTTCTCGCAAAAATGTTTTTGGTCGGTGCAGCTCACCAATAATCAATCGACGATTTATAAGATATGAGATAAGTAAACAAAATTAGTTCCATCCCCAAACAATAATGATTTTGGTGTCATTTCATTGTCGTGTGTCGTAAAAAAGATACATAATTGATACCCTGTAGTTTTTATCAATTTTTACAGTTATTTCAAACATTTCTGTAGTAAAAAATTGGCAGTTGGGTTTACTACATTTGTTAGATGTTTTTCAGCTGTCATTTTTAGTTATTTTAACGGTTATTACCTTTGTCGCCTTCTTCACTGAAATGACAGTTGTTTTAACTGTAATCTTTCGTAGGATCTACTATCAAACTTTTTTAAGTGTACGAATATACGACAAACCGTTATTTACGTGACACCTTAATATACATAAAGTCATACTCACTACAAGTACTGTTACCATGTTCGTACTTTTTCATATTTAGAATAAATACTATAACAAACAAATTTAATAATAATTTCATAAATGAATGTCTCATAATTTCAGTCTCTTTTGTAATGGATTTAAAGACGCATCAAATAACACTCGTTATCGCCTTTAATTTATTTCATTGGCATAATGTTAACACAAACAATTTAAGTGATGATAAACAAAATCTTGATGGTGTAATAAAAGAAATTTATAATAATTATTCATCAGAATCAATTATTTATGAAAAATTTATTCATGAATTGTATGATGCAAGTCCACCAGAACTCCAAATTGATAAATTTTGGAAAATCTATAAGAAGTCAAATGCTACAAGTTTTCTACAAATGGTCCGAGCGCAATTGAGTCTATTTTGGTTAACAAATCAGACAAATGATGAGTACTTGCTTAAGGCTGCCAATTGTTTTAATAAAATTAAAATGAATCCATTTTTTAACAAATTAAATAATCGCATTAAAGATCAATTAGAACGAGCTTCTAAACATTTTCCAAAATCATTGGAATATTTATTTTATAAGCGTGATTTTTGTCTGCTGAATATCAAACACTCTGAAATGATTTATCAGTCTACCTTTCCGATTGATCATCACGAATATATGGTTTTGACATGGAGTGGTGATAAATATTATACCAATTTTATGGGTAATATTTTGCCGATTTTTAAAAACGGCATCGATGAAGATCTTTCCCAAGTTCATTTAGTTTTATATGGTAAACATTTCAAGGGTTATTTCTACAGATTGCCAAATTATAATAATAGAATTGTTTTAAACGACACCGCTTTAAATATTGAAAACTATATTTGGTCTGTACAATTAGTTAAAGAAAATCGACTGGTTTTTAAACAAAATGATTACATTATGTGTGCAACCACACTTTTGGATGACAAAAGACGTTTGGTTTATGGCTTAAAAGGGAGTAATATTAATGACACCGCATGCCAGTGGACTGCTGGAGAATGTGATCGTAGAGATTAATTTGAAAAAAAAATAAATAAAATACTTTAACTATGTTTAAAATAAATTAATAATAAAACCAAAGACCGGAAACTTTTTTTTTTGTTTTAATCAAAAATAATAACAACTCATATATTAGTTCTCATTTAGTGGTATAACTAGGTTATATGAATGTTTGATGTTTGCATGGGATTGTCACTTCTTTCAAAACGAAATAGATCTATCAACACATTCTTAAAAGTGGTCAATTAATAAATTTGAAGACAAAACTCTAGATTATTTGTTAGTACAACATAAAGAAATATATTTTATGGCCTCGAACTTGAATAATTTTCATTTTCATTGCACAATTAAAACTCAAAAAAACATAATTTTATTTTTAATAAAAATTATAACAAACTTGCAAAAATAATTATAGTAAAAGTATAAAAAAAATATATTTATATAAATATAAGAAAATAAAAAATATTACTCGTGATAAAAATAATAAAAACTTTTTGTTTTTATTTTTTCTTTAAAAACAGAAAGAAAAATATAAAAAAAAAAAATATTGAAAAATGTTTTTTTTAATTTTTTTTTTTATTTAATTTTGTTTTATATAAAAAAAAACAATCGTTATATTCAAATATGACTTTAAGATGGGACGTATCAAACGTTAATCTAGAAGAATTCATGAGAGTAGAAAATAATGGTATTGAAAAATTATAAAAATGTCATACATGGACATTTTCCATTAGTTGATACTAATTTTCATAACTATTTTAAGACAATGAAATATTTTGCATTAGAAAAATCATTATTAATGATAATAAAGTCATATTAATGCATAAAAAAATAATTCGAATTGAAAAAATTAGCATTTAGTTACTAAAACAATCCTGATAAATGAAACCGAACAATACAAGCAGAAAAAAAAATGGTGTGTTTTTATAAAATCCTTTCCTAGCAAAATTTACTTAGTGCGAAAATGCATGGGTAATTTGCTAAACTGCGTTTTTGTTAAATTTCAGTTTTTTTTTTTGCTAATTGATTCAAGTTTATGCTATTTCAAATTTACATTGATGATCATTAATACAAAACATGCTATGTAAAACTTACATTGATGAAATTTGAAAAATAAAACAAGCTACAAGTATATTTTTCTAATAAAAAAGATAAATTACAAAAAACACTTAGAATTTAGTTTGACATACACAAATTAATGTGGCAATATTTATTAGATATGACAATATCGAACATGAAAGCATATTGGAGGTGGAGTTTCTTAAGCATTTTATTTCTAATGCAATTTAATTAAATAAAAAGAATATAAAATTGGCTGGGAAAAACGATAAATTATAAGGAATGTAAATAATATCTTATACAGTAGTGGTCAAAACATTTGGAACTGAGATCGCATTTGTTGTTTTCTGTGATTTATTTTCTTCAAATCACACTAAGTTACTAATTTTTTTTTTTACATATTCTTCATATATTGTTTTATGTTAAACGAATAAAAAAAATTAATTCCGTTAAATTTAAACAACAAAAAAATTAATAATAATAGATGTATTTAAAATGCAGGTGTTCAAAACATTTGCAACTCTCATTATTCTTACTCTTAACGAAACAATTTATACTAACAAATGCTAGGATATAACGGTAATCGCATTCCTTTTTAATATGAGATTCAGGCCGTTACATTTTTTAAACAAATTTATTATAATTATTGTTCTTTAATAGTTGTAATAAGATGTTGGAAGCATAAACATCGTAATAATAATTTTTGTAAAAAATGGCAGGAAATAAATAGAATTCTGATTTTAAATCAAAAGTTTGAAATGATTTTCAAAATGAACTTTCCCAAAAAGAAATTTCTATAAAGTCCTTCGTTCCAAAATCAACGATTTGCCGCATTGTTAATAGTGGTAACATCCACACAACTCATAAAGGTGGAAGAACCCGTATTACAACTGTAAGAGAAGATCAGAAAATCATGAATTTTTTTACGATATATCCCAAAGCAGTTCCCAGAGAAGCTAAAACTGAACTTTTAGTAGATGCCAGTCTTCCCACCATTTAAAGAAGAGCTCGAGAATATGGTCTTAGAAGTTATAGATGTACAAAAAAAACCGTTTGCGGCGGAAAAAAACCGAAAAGCTCGGCTTGACTTTGCACGCACCCATTTGAACTGGACTCAACAGAAATGGAAAAATGTATTGTGGTTAGATGAGTCTAAATTCAACCACCGGGGATCAGATGGAAGAGCCAATGTTCGAAGACCACGAGTCGAAAAGTTTAATCTCAGATACACAACCGCCACAGTGAAGAACGGAGGTGGAAACATTATGGTGTGGGGGTGTTTTTCAGGAAATGGGATTGGCCCAATTCACCGCATTACTAGCACAATGACGGCCACAATCTATAGAGATCTTTTGAGTTCAGTAATGCTTCCGTATGCTGAATGGGAAATGCTACTCTCATGGACCTTCCATTACGACAACGACGCAAAACACACGGCGGGGGTTGTAAAAGTTTGGCTGCAGGAAAATGAAATTAATATCATGTCGTGGCCGGCTCAATCTCCCGATCTTAACCCGATTGAGAACATGTGGATGATTGTAAAACGGAATATCGGCAATAAAGTATTCCGAAATGGTGATGAACTTTTCGTCGAGTTGGAGAAGCAGTGGAATGAAATTTCTGTGGAGTATATTATATTAAAAAGCTAGTGTTCAGAAGTTATAAAAAATAATGGCTACGCTACAAAATACTGAGCGTTAAAACCATTGTTTGTATTTCCTGTTAATTACTTTAAGAGTTGCAAATGTTTTGAACACTGCACTATCGTCTTATTTTGTTAAAATTACTTTTTTTTTATTTTTGAGAAGTTATGATTTTTTTTTTTGTATTTGTAAAATAATATGCTATAACTGAATTTAATAAAAAAAACAAAAACAAAAACTTATACCACAAATCTTTTTGATCAAAAAAATTATAATTGTTTTGAACACCACTGTATATGAAATACTAAATACTAATTATATTGTTTTTTTTTTTGGGCACAATCGCCCATGTTCCTACTTTAGAACGTTTTGCAATTAGAACGAATTTGTGAAATCAGACGAAATTGAAACTTGGTGTTCTCAAATCCTAAAAGCTTTCGAAAACTCGAATTTTTTTCGAAATTATTATCGAAGTGCCAAAAACATATGGTTTTATGGAAAATAAAAAACATATGGAAAGTAAAATGCTTTTAAGAAATGCTTCTAACATTGCTGTCAATTTTTTTGAGTGTTTTCTAGAATATCAAAACAAAAAAATGTTTTTTAAAACAGTTTTTTAGAGTATAAACAATACAACTAAAAATACAATCAAATCAGAAATAAGTAAAAAAAGTTCTAAATTTTTAATATTAAGCACCATTTTTGACCCTAAATTGTAGTTTATTAGAAAAAAAAGGACATTCGTATTACTTTCGACCAGGCTTTTTTACACGAATTAAAACGAATAAAAAATAGGGAAAAACGTTCTGATTTAATCACAAGAACACCGAAAAATTCTAAAATTTTCACTTTCGCTCTGATTTAAAAGCCGTAACAGGGGTGAATGTGTTGGATTTATTACAACGCAGCATTTGGAAACTTCTCAAGACGTTGGACATCGTAAACACATCTAGGTATTTATATTCGTTTTTAAGTATATTTATTTAAAAAGTATTATTTGTTGTTAAATAAATTTTTTATTTTAATAAAAATATTATCTGTAATATAATAGAGTATTTTTTATTTACAAAAATAAGTAGTTTATTGAACCTTTAATATTATACAAAAAACTTCGGCTATATATCACTTCGAACATTTACCAAAGCGTTTTCACAAAATTATCGTTAATTTTATGTAGTTGTATAATTACCACGGAACTTTGTAAACTATTACTCTAATTTTTGTAATTTATTTAAAAAAAAAACTAAGGGTTTATTGAAATCCTCGAACAATATAAACTTCTAACAATGACTGATTTTTTGCTTATTATCTGGATCTTTTTTTTTATTGAAAAAGGTCTTTTATTTTCAAAACTATGGAAAAAAACAAATTAGCTACCAACATTTAACTTTACCACACAAGTCTATAATTTTTTTACAGTTAATTGCTGAAAAAAATAAATCAACTACCGAAATTAACTGTTACTATAATGCAGTATTTTTGGTTAGTTATTTTTTTAAATGACCGTCAAAAATAGTCGTTTTTCATTTTCTCATAGAAAAAATACTACAATAACAGTTTAAAACAAATATGTACTACTGTTTAGTACCCGAATTACCTGCATGTAGTTACTGTAATACATTTTAGAGTGTTTGTTTAAATTTTAAAACTCTGTTATTCTAACTTACTAAACCAGTTCCTTAATTTTCAAAATTTGATCACATCGATGTTGAAAAAACAGTTCAATTTTATTTTGAGAATATACCAAAAAAAAAAAAACTAAAATTTTATTATTGCATTTATTCATTTAAAAATAATTACTTAAATATTTTATTGTTTATTATTTTAATTATAATTTATTTATAAAACTTGTAAACATTTAAAGCATTTATTATATATAATATTTAATAATTTAATAGTGCACAATAGAATATTGCATTAAATACATAAACAAAATAAAAAAAAAAATAAATATTGAATAAAATTTACTGCTTTTATTGAAAATCTACTAGATTTTGTAGAATTTATTAACAAATTTTTCACTTAAGGATTTTTTATGAAAAACGCAAGAAATTAATTTAAAAAGTCATAAAATATTAAATTTTTTAAAAAAAAAAAATCTATTAAAAAATCAAAATTTGATAAAAAAAAAATAAATTGTTTATACCTATAATATTACAAAATTGTTACTCTAGAAATCTAATTTAAACTGGGTCTTCATCATAAGGTATGTACTGTATAATATGATACAGTAACTAGATTTCGAAATTGAATTTTAACAAGCTTACGAGAGTTAAGAGAATGTTTGGGCACATACATTTTTATTAATTTTCTAATAAAAATAACTTACACTCAAAAGAGTTTAACATTAGAATCTACTGAAAATGATAGTTAAAACAACTGTTAATGCAGTTAAAAAGGAGACAAAGGTAATTACAGTTATAAAATTCAAAAAGAAAAATAATTTAGTTTAAAATAATAATTTTGTTATTTTTAACTGTCGAAAAACATCTAACAAATGCAGTAAAAATAACTAAAAATGTGGTAAAAAAAAATAACGGACAATTGTTTATAACAAAACTTTTAAAACAACTGAAAATTTGGTAAAAACTAATGTTTTTTAACATTTATTTTTTTGGTATTTTAATAAAAAAAATTTTTTTTTTCTTTCGATTAAAACAAAAAAATTATTTCCTACTTTCTTCTTAAAATGTAAAAATGAACTTTTATTTGAAAACTATGAATTATATCAATAATGACAAATATAAACTAAACAAGAATTTTTAAAAACTTGAAATTTTGTATTATTTAAATAACTAACAAAAATTAACCGTTTACTGCAAAACTACACTGAGAGCATTATATGCATGATATTAATTCATTCAAACTATGAGGCTTTTTCATGCAGTTGAAGAAATTTTTCATTCACATTGTGAAGAAAACTTCATAAAAAAGTTTTCTGTCCGCTAACTTAAAACAGACTTTATCTACTGACAGGTCCTTACATGTTTCATTTCGCGTCACCGAAAATCATCAGAGAACCAAATTTTGAAGAAAAAGGATCAACGCTTTACCCGTATTGTTTTATTTACCCGGTTGCACAGTTTTTTGTTTAACAAATAACAAATGATCTTGAACTTCAATAATCTTGCTCACATCATAATTTAAATTTACTTTTTTCGACTTTGGAAATTAGTCTTTTATACACTCAAAGCGTTTACAGAATCGTTGGAAAGTCTATTTCAGATTTTATTAACAAATTGCCATGTTACCGAAAACACTTGTTCACTTTCTACCGAAGATGGACGGAAAGTAAGAAGCGCGTTATACTGAATTTATACTACAAGCAAAAACTATACTCAGGAAATTACATACACATAGAGAAACATTCAGCAATTAGCAACACCTAAAATATTAAGAAATGTAATGTAAATATTGTTGAACTAATTGAATTTATTAGTTGTTAACATTAATACACACTTTTCAATTCGGTTGGCACTTTATTTCTCCGTGTGTAGATAGAAACGACTAAAAATTACACTGAAAGCAAATACAAACGTAATTAAAAAGGCGAAAGCTACATTTGTCATTAAAAATTACTACACATTTTGGTTATTATTAACACTGAGGCGTATTATATTAATTGCTGGAGCCGCGGATGATATATAGGCATTGTATGTTTATACATTCTTCATAAAATGTTTTATCAGCTTGTTAATATGGTTAATACTTTTGAGGTTTTTTAATTTTTTGCTATTTTGTGGAAATAATAACAGAAAATATAACAATAAAATTTACTTAAACTCTCATTTCATAATTTATTAAAAACTTTTTGAGAAGTTGTCAAAATAACTACGCAAAACAATGTTACTGAAATACGCTATTTTCGGTAGTTAATTTTTTTGCTGACTGTGAAAAATAGTTATTTTACATTTTCCATAGTAAAATAATTACAATTACAGTTAAAAAATACTAATACTGTTTAATACATGAATGACTAACATGTAGTTACGGTCAGAATTTTCTGATAGAAGTTGTTTTTGAAAAAAAAAAATTTTTAAACAAAAGCTACAAGTTTTCAAAAATGACTAGTTTTTGTTGTAGTATGAATGAGGTATTAAACAATTATTCAATATTTTGAGTTATTCGACCACTTCCCTCAAACAGTTTAAACTCTTTTTTGTGGAATATTTTGAAGTATTTTCTTAGTTAAATTTTTCAAATGTTTTCTCTTCTACACCAGCACATTCCAATTTTGCCCCTTTTTATTTTCCTGGATCCTTCAACAATTCCCGGAAAATCGGGAAATTAAAATAACTGAAATTCCCGGGAGCCACAGGACGGACATTTTTAAGTTTTTTTTTATCCTTTTAAAAAGCGTATAAATCAAAACTTCACATATCTCAGAGAAGACAAAATAAGCTTTGAAAAGAGATATTTATTATTTATGTATATTTATTTTTCGTTTACATTTATTTTGAGTTGCTGATCTGTCAATAACTTTTTGGCAACTGAAGAAAGTTGACGTATCTTATGCCAATTTGCATTTCAAAAAGATTCTCATAGAGTTTATTTTGTCTGTTGTATGCAATGTCTCGTTTTGAGTTAAGCCAATTATCTTTTTCTATTGTAGACAACTGAAGATTTGGGTGATGCCAATGAAACAATTGTATTGTCTATCATGAAAACGATCAAACTTTTGAAAAGCAACAAATAAAATCTAATATTACAATAACATATTCGATTTTTGGACTTTAGGTAGAACAATATTCTAAATAAGTATGACAATTTTTGTATTTTTAATACAAAAAATTAAAACATTTTTGAATAATAACTTAAAATTAGGACAACCCTAGTTACTATTTCATTATAGAGCTTTAATTTTAAAGGCAAAATCGGGTGCCATTCTACAGCCATGAACTATCACAATAGGGGAAAGGGCCCCAAGATGGACATAAAATGTTTGCATATGTAAGGTAGTATCACCTCATGCTGTCTGTCATTGTTGTGGTTTGCATAGACACAGTTTTCTAAGCACACTCAAATATATATATAATATCTGCTAGTTTTTCTACAGCAAAGACGAAATATTTTTTTGTTTGAAAAGTTCTTGGACATAATTTTTTTTTTAGTCATTTAAGTTATCTAAATTTGCGATTTCTCACAGGTATATATGGATGCATACATATTTATTTATAGCACATCGATAATCTTAAGATTTTATTGATATTTTGTTGTTGTACCAATTTTTAGTAACTCTCAAAAAATAACTTCAAAGGTCCATTATCATGACGCTAAGATGGTCATGTATTTTTTTCTATTGGTGTTGAAAGTTTAAGTTAAATTTCAATGTTATATTTTATTCAATTTTATTTATTTTTTTTTTCAAAAGCTTATGAAAAGCAGCTTTATTACTTCCCCAGAATATATGGCAGATTTGAAAGGTAAAAAAACTTGCTTTTGAAGAAAAACAGGCAAAGTGTCAGGTCAAAAAGATGACCAAAGAAACAAAACGAACAACCAACGCCACTAAAGTATTTAGAAAAAAAAATCCAAGTCGACAGAAAATCATATATCGTCTTCAGACGAAGATTTTTGTATAATTTGACTAAAAACGACACCAACAAAGTCCACCAAATCGAATATGATTGCGTGAAACGAGTGTAAGAGAAAATAACACAAATGAGGAGATATTATTTGTCCCTGGTATATATATATGTATGCCCGAATTTGGATTAAGATGATTCTGAATGAAATTTGCATATTTCTCTGTATTAATATAATAAATAATAGAAAATTGGCTTTAAAATATTTAAATTGTGTTTTGTGTTATTTTTTCACGTTTTTAGAGAATTCTTAAAGTGTCCATCCCAAAATGTTGGACAATTTAAAAATATGGTTGAAAAAATTGTTGTGTGCAAAGTAAAAATGTATTTCTGTAGCCAAAAGATACCCAACCTATTCTGCTTTCATATGGTATATAACACTTCAAGATATCTGATTCCGTTTGGACTTAAGATCATTATTTTAAAACCAAAACCAGTTCCTAAGCACAAAAATTGATAAGTTAACAAAAATGTCTATACGTAGAGGACTTAATTTTTTAGTCCGATTTTCAATATGTTGTTTTGAGAAAGTCATTTAAAGTTTAAAACGTGTAAAATTTATATGTACGCAAATTTAATACACAAGACTATTTACTACTATGTACAACGTAGTAACAGACATTTTAAGTTCGTCGTTCTTTTGGAACGTAAAAACTTTCCACTTTTACAATTTTTAAGGCCCTTAAATTTCGTGTACAATTTTATCCCGCACTTTTTAAAACACATGACATTACGCATTTCAAACTTTCTCTAATTATTTTCTAATTTTCGGCACTTGTCCAAGTAAAACCCTAAGGCGGGTCGAAATCTGAGACGCGTCGATATTAGATATATATTTCTATGTATGTTAAAACCTTAAATTTTTTAATTTTTAAAACTATATTTAGTTTTTTCCAGTTTTTTCTACTAAATGAAGAATATGGCAACCACATTCTTGGTTTTTAATAAAAAAAAAAAAGTGTATTTCGACGTTTCTCAGAACAATAACATTTCAAAATCAAGAAACGTCGGCATACCCGACATAAACGATCACTACCCGAATTGAATTAATTAATCACATTTTATTTCCTTAAAACTGCAATGACAAAGTGATATTGATCTTTTAATTGAAATTACATTAAAGTTTTAGCAATAACAAAATATAATATTAACAAATTTTAAAATATATTAAAACTTTTAAAATTTAGTGGGAATTTAAGTCATTTGTTCAGAATAAAATTTTCTTATCCTTTTTTGGATTTTTGAAAATATTATTTTACTGAAAGTAGGATTTTTCTTTTCCCGGGATTTCTCATTTCCCGGGAAAGCGGTATTCGTCTCAGTAAGAAAATTATAAGTTTCTTTTTAATTGACAAATTTTCCTTTAAAAAGATTCATTCAATAGGGCCAAGCAAAATTACATAAAAATCGCATTATCTCTGGTTTATTGATCAATTTTTACAACGCTTTTAATCAGAATCTTAAATTTTTTAATATTTTTAATAAAAATTACATTTTTCAATAGAACACCTTTCCTTTATTATTTTTGTTAATGCTATTATTAGGGTTTTTTTATGAAAAACAAATTATACACTGTTAGAACTATCCTTCATGAAACTATTTTATAGAATTTTTTTCGTAAAAAGAATTTCATTACATCCAAGAAATTTTATTAATATTAAGAAATTTTTCAAAAACTTTTTTTAATATAAAAAATTCATTTGATTTCACAAATTATCTCTTCATAAATTTAACGAAAATTTTCTTTAGAGCTATGAAATTATTTCAGACTTAATTTTTTTATTTTAGTTAGTCTCTTTACAGGAAGAAGAAGAAGAAAACATTTTTATTGAAAAATTTTACGGACACAAGGGATACACCAGACTGCCGCAGTTTCGTCCCCCTCCTGGGACTCGTCAGTGGTTAATTTATGTGTCAATTGAACAAAGTATTTTATATTGTTAATTTGCTCTATATGAAAAACTTTTTTATTTTTTGGTGTCGTACTGTGATTTGAACTCACTACCTTAGCATCAAGCTATGCATCGTAATCTCACCTCTTAACCAGTTGAGCCACGGTCGACACAGCGATGATTGTAGCTAAAGTGGAGTTTGGTCACACTACGTACACACAAGTATTGTTTCGATCAGAAGAGACAGAATTAACTAATACCAATGCACAATTCATTTCTCAACTAGAATGCTTTTTCTTCTTTTATCCTATCTCTTTTTCACAAGTAATTATCACGTTTTATGATTTTTTTATTTTTTCATAAAATTTCATAATATTATTAATTTTTATACATTTCAGACTTTAGTTATTATCAAGTGTTGCAACATATTTTATAAAGTGCTTTATTATTTCAATTCAAAATTTTTATTAATTTTGGACTTCTAGCAAAAAAAAATCATATGAAGCGGTTCATTGGCTTAGTTCCAATGTATTTCCCAAGACATCCATGAAGAGTTTTATTAATTCAAAGAACTTTTAAATATTAAAAATTTTATGAAACTATTTCATAAATTCTATAACCTCTTCATTTTCCAAATGATTCAATAGTTTTATGAAGATTTTCATTAATTCTACAAACATTTCATAAACATTGACTTTAATGAAACATGTTTCATAGATTTTATGAAAAAGTCCAGTGAACGAGTTCCTGTGACAATCTTCATTAAAGCTATGAAGAAATTCATTACTGAAGTGAAGATAATTCTCTCAGTGTAGACTCATCCATATTGATTAATAAAAACAAGAGAAATTACAAATCACTCAGTAGCTGAGAAAAATTTTAAATGCTGAGATTAGTATTTTATACCCAAAAGTCGATGCTTACTAATAGCGATTTCAAAAAATACATTCGAACAATTTCTACAGAAGGATATCGAATCAAAAAATATTCGTAAGGACCCTTAAAACTGTTTTAAGTCATTCGTTATGGAGTGACTTTAAATTTGATTTTGATTGCATTTCCATTGCCATCATAGAGTTTTTGAGGCATTAAATTAATGCAGTTTTTCATAAATTTTTTTGAAAATTTTCATTTTATTTATTAAAAATTGGATTATGAAGTTTCCTTAAAATTTGTTTTACAAAAATTGTGAAGCTTTTCATAAAATTTAATAAATTTTTAGTTCACTTTGTGTAGATCACTTCAGGAGTTTAGTGAAAAATTTCATTTAAACTTGCCCAAGAAAATTCTCTGTTTACAATTTTGAATTTATACTCTTTAAAAAAAAATATGTTTTACGAAAAAAAATGACTAGGAATTCCTGAGGTATTTCCATGGAATGAAAAATGTCGGGAATTCCCTATAATTTTTAATTAAACCATATTTGCTAATAATTTTGTAGTAGTTGAAGTTATTTCGTCAATAAACTAATCCAAATTCAACTGGCATCCCAAAAATTCGGCTCTAAGAGGATTAGAATAGTGGATTCTTTTACATTTTTAATAGAAAATTTTTCAAGAATGTTATATGTTGGAAAAAAGATTGTTCAAATATGTTTCGTTTCGAAATAGAATTCTCTATTTTGAGACTTTTATAAGTTTGCAATGACTTTTTTCTGAACATTTTCTTCCTTTTCACGAGATATCTAAAAAAAGAAAATTAAAAAATAATTGAAGGGCTTATTATTGTTTTTAGTTTGTTTCGTCGAGTTTGTTACACATTTGAAACGAATCGTTATCATTCAATAAAATCACTGAAATTGCATTTTCTACCAAAATATATAAATAAAAGTTTAATGCAGCAAAGGATTAAAAAGATTTTACAGAAAGTTTCTTATTTGTCCATTATCAACAAAGGAAGAATATACGCTGCTTATTTTTTCACAAAAATAGTCCACAGAATGGTCAATCAATCATTTTCGGGCGTTGTTAAGCATATATCAAAGATTTCGTGGTATGAGGTGTTTGTCACTCATTGTAGATTTTTAATAAGATCGCAAAATTTCGACAGACAATTACTTTAAATGCAATTAATGTTTATCCCGATGAAAATAAATTTAAATTTAACTTTTTATTTTTAGTTTGTTTTCGCCTTAAAGGTTAAAAAAATGCAACCATTATGACTTTAGCAGGACTTTAATACTCTAGGTACTTGCAATAAGAGTTTAAGAAAGACATCTATCAAATATTAATCAAAGGATGCCTAGAAAACAGCAAAACTCCATAAAACAGTAAATGTGGCTTAAAAATGTTTACAATAAGCCCTTCAATTCTAAATCATACTTACCAAAACCGAGTTTATTGACAAATCTTCGGATCATGGTAAATTTTTCAAAGACACCTTCCGTTTGATTTTCAGTGTTAGTTATGTTCCAGCTCTTTAAAGTTATAAAATCCAATAAAGTTATCGAATTCATTTAACAAATCTTATTAACCCGATAATACCATCAAAAAAATTATAAAATTTTTATAAAAAAAAAAAAAATAAAACTAGACGTTTGTTTAAATAAAGGACCAAGGCAACTATTAAAATTAAGCATTTGTCCAATTTTTTTTTTTTTTTTATATAGATCATCAAGCAAATTAAAATAAATTCTAAATAAAATAAAAGTTTAACAAAATATAAATATATAATTGCTACAAAAACTAATAAAAACAACTAATATAAATATGTATGCATGAAAAAATTGAGAAAAAGTTGATGATTTAAAAAATACAAACACAAAATTTGTTAAATAAAAAACGAAAATTGTTATCAATATAAAACGAACAAATAATTTACAAAATTTTCAAAAAGTTTAGTTTAAAATTCATAATCGTACAAAGCTATGGCAAAGAATTAAGAATTACAAAACTTAAGCAAACGTTGACAAACAATTGTTTTAAATTTAACACTCAACATTTCAAATATCACATCGGTATCTTCTAATTATGAGTAGAATGCTGTTGATCATTATTTTGTTCACTATTTAGCTGCTGCTGTTGATATAAATTAAAATTTTCCTCTTCGCCGCCACCGCTGCGTGCTATGAGGGTCTTAAATTTCTCATTGAGATTCTGTTCAAGATCAGTATTATTGTTGTTGAAATACAGGACATAGGCCAGCTCAAGTAAATAATAATCTAAATCGGATAAAAAGAAACGTTCACATTCTTGCATATCGTATTGACGTTCAATAAAATGTGTGAGTAAATAGTAGATGAGAAATCTTAAATCTGCCCGACGCAGTGGAACATAACCAGTATCTTTGGAAAAGTATTCAAAGATTTTTAAAGCACACAACGAGTTTTTCGAACTCTGCAGACATAACGAAAAGGCATCAACAAATTTAAAATTTAACATTAAAGTACGTATACGATATTCCAAACGATTTTTAGAAAACTCTCGAACTTTATCCGGACTATAAAGGCCATGAAATATGTAGAGACAATAGTGTATATAATTGCATAAATTTTGTAATTCTTCACTATCTTCTGGCATATTCTTTTCCAAATTTGTTAGATTATGACTACCAATAATATCGACAATTTCCGGTTGTATCAGAAATTCTTCAGCAATATTATTGCCATTATCGGTTAAGCTACCATTATCCATATCGACATTAGGCAAACGGGCATAACTTTGTTCATCTGGTGTACATTCATAAGAACTATTATTGGCTGTAAGTTGTAGATTTTGTTGTTCAAGTATATTTTCAGCTAACAAGGGAGCATTTAAAGATAATTGCAACGATGAATTATCATTTTGACTTAAGTTTTCCAATGATGATATCATATCATCCGATTCTTGACCAGTTACTACATTTGCTGAACTATCACCTTGGGTTGTTGATTTATATTCATGCGGTGAAGGTGATGGTCGTTCGGCTATATCGGCAAAATTTTCAAAATCTATATCTGCCTCTTGTAGAAAATAATATTTATAACGTGGTATTGTCTTAAGATATCGTACGGGTTCGGTATCTAAACGTATACGTGGTCGTGGCAAATTAATTTCAACGGGTATTTCCACGCATTGACTCTCGAACGCATTAAACGTTTAGTGGTGGGTAAGCAGACGACACGTTGTTTCATTTTATCTATACAGGCTCCCAAATCACGTCCACACTGAAAAGAAATATTCAAGTTTGACATAAAGAAACCTTTTCTAGAAATTATCGAGTTTTTCCTTAGGTATAATAATTTTTCCAGTAGAGTACTTTACTTAACTCATCAAGGACAAGTCATATTGGTCATTTTTCAACCATACTTTACAGATATTTAGAACAATGCTTTGAGAAATTCTTCTAATATTTGTTTGCCTTAAATCGCCCTCTAGTGGAAATGTTATCAACAAAGTGGAAGAAATTTCAAAAATTTTAATTTTGAATATTTTGTAAACAAATCATAAAAAAGTTAAAACTATATAAATATTTTTTTTTATATTAACCCATTTTTTGTCAAGCGTAGATTTAGTGCGAATTTTTGACAAAACTTGTTAGGAAGATACGTTGCACAGTGTAAGATTTCACCATTTTAGGGAGACAAAATTGTATATCTTAGAAAATAATCAAGCTAGACCTATGAAACTTGGTTAACATGAAAAAAAAAAAATGGGCGAAATTGGACAACTGCCACTCCCACCACTCATATAATTGAAAAATTTACGTATGATGGGATTTATGTTTAAAAACTCTTGATGATTAAACCATTAATATGTGCAAAAAATTGGTGTGGCTACACTCAGAAAATATTTCGTTTGAAAACTTAACCCTTTACTGCATGATGTTATATATATTTAATGAATAATTTGAACATATGTGTCACTTTGTGTATGTATCTCATTCAAAATTGTCTCTCAATTATTATTATTATACAACAACTGAATTTTAATATTTAATAGCAATCATTTCCTAAGTAACGGTAAATTCGAAAAGTTGAACGTTTTTTCGTGTTGCTAAAAGTAATAAAAGTGAAGTGAAACTGAATAATCGTAAAATTTAAAATGTATTCTTAATTTTAAAAATATAACCATTTGTTTTAAAATTTGCGAAATATTTATTTTGTTTTTTTTTTTTAATTTCGATTCCTTACAAAAATGTAACAAAGTAGTAAGAAGGAACAAATTTGTGTAAAAATATCATATCTTTATATTATTTTTTAAAATAGGTGACAAATGTAATATAATTATTTTTAAAACTATTTCGTTTCATGCAATTTTTTAAAAATATTTCTAAGAATATTAAGTCGCACTATCAAACACTAGTATTCGACCAAACAGTTCGGCAAAAAAACTATATTTGATCGGTTTTTGGGTATCTAGAGGCAATGATTATACATTTTTGTATTGGAAACATGTTTGTTGAGCCAATTTAATTTGATTTTGTGTATAAAATTTAAGGAAAAAGCCGAAGTTTAGTTATAAAGTTAAAAGTTCGACCGCCGAACTATTTTCGATTTGGCCGATCTTTTGGAGGTCGAACAGTGAATTTATTGCTTAACTACGGACTTTTTTTTTAAATTTGTCACTCAAACTTGTCTCTAATCAGCCCAATAAACATTTTTTCATTCGCCAAATTTGTCCATAATGTTTTAAAATAAAGAATACAGACCAAATGCATTTTTTCACTAACAAATTTGCCATGTTACATTATTCGGAAATTTCGAAAAATCACGTTTTGTTCCATTTCAATTTTTCCTTTATACGAGTTTGTTACACATTTGTAACGAATCGTTATTATTCAATAAAAGCATTATAAATAAAATCGCTGAAATTGCATTTTCTACCAAAATATATAAATATAAGTTTTATGCAGTAAAGGGTTAAATAGATTTTTAAGAAAGCTTCTTATTTGTCCATAACCAACAAATGAATTTTTCCCAAATATAGTCCACAGAACGGTCAAGTCTTTCATTTTCGGGTGTTGTTAAGCATATATAAAAAATTTCGTGGTATGAGGTGTTGGCACTCATTGCAGATTTTTAATAAAATGGTCAAATTTCGGCAGACAATTTAACTTTGTCTCTTAAAGTAGACACTTTAGCTATTTGTTTAAAACTAATTTGTTGCTGATCCGTTATGTTCCCTGATCCGGTATGTTCCCGTTATGTTTTTTTTTAGAAATTCAACGAAACAAATTGTTTCTTTCAAGTTCTTGAAACGTATCGTACTTTATGAATACGAATGAATTTGAAAAACACAAGTAATATAAATTTGTATAAAATAAATGTATAAAATTCGAAATAATCGGCCTGATTACGGTTGTCGTAGTCGTAGTGAAAATTTGTCGTTTTTAAAAAACGGTATTACGTTTGTCAAAACTACGAATGTACAACACTGCTAGAAAATCTATTACAATTTCCGTATTACGGTTGTCGTTTTCGACTGTCAAAATGTATAAAAACAGTCGTCTACTTTATTTCTCACGACAGATTTAAAAAATTCTTAAAAAACGCAAATTTCAATGAAATTTTAATTAATTTAAATACTTTTAGAATAAAAATTATAGCACCGAAGCTGTTTGCGAAATTGGAGGACGTTTTAGGGTAAAAAACATAATTGGCAAAATCTGGAACAAGTCAGTTTAGAAACATAACTACGATTACTTTAAAACGTTTACCCCAAAAACTAATTTTTGAGCTGATTTCAAGAAACAAAATATTTGTAGTCGCCGGCGCCCCTTGCGGCTGAGCTGGCCATTAAAGTTGAAAAAGTTGTTTTAAGTATCTCAAAAAGTACAAGTCCGTTTATAACAATATCCATGTCGTATGAAAGCTCTTTAAAATGGCTTTTCAATGGTGTACAATATGTCAATATAAATTAACCCATTAAAGGCCGGTTTAAAATTTTCTTATTTTTACTTTAGTTTTTTAGATAAAATGTGCTTTTTATTCAAAAATTGGCCTGTGTAAGTACTTAATAAGTTTATAGAAATGGATAGCCGGATTTATAAGCTTTCTTTTGAGGTACAATATGACCACATATCTCTTGAAACAAAAAAAAAAAATATCAAAGGTTAAATTTAGACAATGTCTTTTAATCTCTATTTTATTTTAAAAGATATGGTAGTCCATTATACCTTTAATGAAAGCTTGTGAAATTTTCTTTAATTTTTTGTACAGTTTTTATATGCTTATATAGGCGATTTTTTTAATAAGGTGATCTTTTAAAAAAAAAAAAACAAAAAAACACAAATAAATATAAGGACATTTTGAATTGGGCTGTAATGGGTTAAATTCTATGGCCATATCGTACATCATTGAATAGATATTTTAATAAGCTTTGATATGACATGTATATTGTAATGATCGGACTTGTACTTTTTGAGACAACTTTCCGAATTTAATGCCTCGTCCAGCCGCAAGGGGGCTCTGGCGACATAATGTTTTTTGCTTCTTAAAATCAGCTTAAAAAGTACTATGCGAGGTAAAAGTTTGGACGTGATCGGAGTTATTTTGCTAAACAACACTTAGCCGTTTTCTTCGAATATCATTCGTCTCAGCCATAGGCACTCATATTTTTCATCTGAAGTTAAAAAAATAAGTCCAAACTTAGCATTTTATATATTTTTGATAATTTAACAACAAAATTAAAAATTTCTTATTGCCGCCAATCAGCTGTTTTTGACAGATCGTCATAGAGTGCTTCATAATATTAATAAATTTAACAAATTTGTCAACACTCTGTTGTTTTCAATCTATTACAAAAACCTTTTAGTCGAAAAATTTACGTAATACCGCAACAAATAAAAATCGACAACAACTTCGACTAGAGTCGAAATACGACTACGACAACCGTAATCAGGCCCAATATTCGAAAAATGTCAAAAAATTAACGAAAACATATAGTTTCTAAATTTAAACTCATATGATTTTTAAAAAATTTTGTACTTTCTGCAGCAAAACAAATCGAAAATAAAAATGGGTATGTGGAAGTCAAAGCACCAAAAAGTCGTATTGATTTCACTTTCATGGGTATGTGAAACATAGGACAGAGGGGTTTAAATAAAAAATAAATGTTTAAAATGACGTTGTCAATAAAAAGTTTTACGCTTTAAAAGATGGTAAATTTTAGCCAACAAGGGGAATCTCTCGATGGGTTCTCTCCGATCTTAATTAAATTTGAATATGTTATAACAAAAAAAAAAAATAAGGGACACATATTTTTTTTAGCGGCACAATCTCATATTTAGGGGTTAAAAAGAGGGTCGAAAAGTACCCCATTTTTGGTTTTTTCGTTTTATTTCGAATTGTTTCAGAGATATTTCCGACAAATGTAGTACCAAATGGTATTTCCGACAAATGGTATACAAAACATGTTCGATAACTTTCAAGTATTTTTTTATAAAAAAAAAAACGTTTTAAGTGATATTAAAACTGGAGTTTTGTTAAAAAATTATAGTTGGATTAAGCTTTAAAAAAATGTATATTAATGCCTATTAAATTTAATAGAGGAGGTGTCTGCGCTTTTTACGATATACGTTATTGATTGGCTTTTATGCGAATTTTTCCAAAAGGCTTTTTAACTTATATTTTAAGTATTTTAAATAAATGGCAGCTTAACACTACACAGTCAATATTGGTACAAACATTTTTGTTTTCTCGAGTACATTAAAGCTGTGTTCAAAAAAACTCTGAATTTTATTAGTTTTAGACATGTTTCCATACAAAAACTTATTAACTTTGGCCCCACCTTTTAACCCTTAAACGTGAGATGGGGCCGCTAAAAAAATAAACATGTGCCTTATTTTTTTTTTTTACTTTATCACATATACAATTTTCATTAAGATTAGAATGAAACCATCGGGAGACTCCCCTTGTAAGTGTTTTTGTTATTTCAAAATTCCGTTACTTTGTTACTGTTGCCAAATTTGGCAAACTTTTTGCATTTTCCTACTCAATATGAAGTGCTTTATCATATTTGATTAACATTTTTATTAAAATTTAAAGTAAAAAAAACCGACTTTTGTCAAGCTAGATTTGCCAAATCTTACACCATGCGCTGGTTTCAAAGTATGCATTTTCAGTAAATTTTTAGTCCATGTAATAAATTTTATTGAAAATTTCATTGCCGTGGTGGAATTTTTTGATTTTGAAACGTTTTTTATTTTCTTTAGTTAGTCTCTTTACAGGAAGAAGAAGAAAACATTTTTATTGAAAAATTTTACGGACACAAGGGATACACCAGACTGCCGCAGTTTCGTCCCCCTCCTGGGACTCGTCAGTGGTTAATTTATGTGTCAATTGAACAAAGTATTTTATATTGTTAATTTTGCTCTATATGAAAAACTTTTTATTTTTTGGTGTCGTACTGTGATTTGAACTCACGGTCTTAGCAACAAGCTATGCATCGTAATCTCACCTCTTAACGAGTTGAGCCACGGTCGACACAGCGTTGACTGCGACTAAATTGGAGTTTGGTCACACTACGTACACACAAGTATTGTTTCGATCAGAAGAGACAGAATTAACTAATACCAATGCACAATTCATTTCTCAACTAGAATGCTTTTTCTTCTTAATCATATCTCTTTTTCACAAGTAATTATCACGTTTTATGATGCGCTTTATTCACATACAATAGTTGGATACCAAGTGTAGGTTAGAGATTGCGTCGCCGTTAAGCAAGTTTATTCAAATTTTATGTTAGAAAGTGTTTTGCAACCGTCAGATAATGACAATCGTAATTAATTTTTTTTTTTATATTAATTACTGTAGAATATTTCTTTAGTTAGTCTCTTTACATGAAGAAGAAGAAGAAAACATTTTTATATTTTCGCCGTTGATTTGCTGTCTAAAACGCAATTTATACATTTCGCTTCGAATTGCAAATTTTTTCGATACATAAAATTTGTAGACTTTTGTGCTTTATTTGATATATTAATCTTGTTATTAACTTTTCATTTCATAAAGTTGTGATGAAAACAAAAATTTTTTTGTAAGCATTATTTATATAATATCGATGAACTAATTTTTAGCAGAGAAATAAATTATCGTATTTCCTCATAAGCATTCAAAAATATAAAACTTTATTCTTTTCATTTTGAATTCTCAGGTTTGAGATCATAATTAAAATGTTACTATTAAAAAAAACTTTTTGCTTTTTTAAATCATTTTAGAAAAAGGTACCGTCAAAAAGGGTGCAAACCAGTTTTCTACTATTTTTTATTTACGATTGTAGTCAAGATGTTGAATTATTTTAGGGTTTTTAAATACTAAATTATCTTTATTCTGTAAAAAAAAAAATATAGACGTTTAAGAGCACTAGTTTGAAAACGGAACAGTTGGTCCATAATGAGTTAAGAAAAAAGTTTTCAGAATTGTAAGTTCATTTGTATAATGAACTTACAATTCAAGTTTGATATAATTTTTATTAAAAATAAAAATTATATTTTTTCAACCTTCAATTGTGCATTGAAAATTAAAATTATTCAAGTTCGAGGCCATACTCTATATTTCTTTATTAGGATATTGTCCTAACAAATAGTCTATAGTTTTTTGAGTATGGCCTCGAACTTGAATAATTTTCATTTTCATTGCACAATTAAAGGTCAAAAAAAACATAAATTTTTATTTA
Source organism: Delia radicum (assembly GCA_021234595.1). Classification (NCBI taxonomy): domain Eukaryota; kingdom Metazoa; phylum Arthropoda; class Insecta; order Diptera; family Anthomyiidae; genus Delia; species Delia radicum. The sequence goes on along the minus strand of CM037851.1, from coordinate 307,357,832 downwards.
TAATAAAAATTATATCAAAATTGTATAAAAGACAAAGTACAGTCGAGTTTACTCTTCCTGTTTTTGTTTATAAAAGAAACAAATAATAAAAAGGAGGAAAAAAACAAAAAACGTGTATTGAATATCCTACAGAGGTGGACCTTGCACATAACAAACAAGTTTTCAATTTATTTTTTGATCAATTTTTATAATCTTTAACTTCGAGCTCATATATTAGTTCTCGTGTAGTGAGTAAAAGAGATTATATGAATGTTTGATGTTTGGCATGGAATTGTTACCTCTTTCAAAACGTGTTCTGATGATGGGAACCTAGAAAATTCCCGAAATAAATCTATCAACACATTCCTGAAATTTCAAATAATAAATTTGAAAACAAAAAACTCTATAGATTATTTGTTAGGACAATATCCTAATATAGAGTATAGCCTCGAACTTGAATAATTTTCATTTTCATTATAAATGGTTTCTATAGGAAAAATTCCTTATTCAGAAAAAAGTTCACTTTAAAAAAGTCTAATTATTTTGTAGTCAGTCTCTATAGTTTCTATAGAACAACGTCTTCAAAATCATAGATTTTCTCAGTAGGAAAAAGGCAAAAAAAAAACCCAGAAATTGTTCAATAGGAGATGTCCTTAAAATATAAGAATATATAAGAATTTTTATTACAAACTTAAGTCTTAAGAATCAGAATTTTCTGTATTAAAAAACTTTAGAATGTAAGAAATTTTTATATGAATAAATCTCTCGAATCTTAGAATTTTTCTATGGGAATCTTACAACTTTTCTAAAGGAAAGTAAACATAAAATCTGACATTTTGTATGTAATAACGACTAAAAAAGTTAAAGTCTGACATACCGACTATAGGATTCCCTACAACCAGTCTTATCAAAGGCCAACGTCCATATGGTCTTGTGTAAATATTTATCAATTGGTAAAAAAAAAAATCATCTCTAAATCGACTCAAAAATTGATTCGAAGTCGATCGGTAGGTCCAATACATTTAACTTGAGCACTAACTCATTATAGCCTGACCACTTAGATGTGTAAGGTATAAAAAGTCTTTAAAAACTGAGAATTTTTCTATTTCCTTAGAATTTAAGAACTTTTAACTGGGAAAAAGTCGGTAGAACATTAAAATTTTTATATAGAACCTGAATATTTTTATATAAAAAGAGTTGAAATTTTTTTCATAGGAATAAAGCCTTTTGAATCTGAAAATTCCCGGAATCTTAAAATTTTTTAACAGGAGAGTCTGCAAAATCTCTTTTTTTCAAGAAAAGTACTTGAAATAAATAATTGATTCTAAAGAGTCTTCGGAATTTGGGGGGTTACTCTAAAATAAATTTTTGAACTTAAAGAATTTCTATAGAAAAATGTTTCTGTCGTTGTTTTTACAGTTGTTACAGTTGTTTTTACTAACCTGTCCATTTGAATTGCCACCAAAGGCTTTGACAACATAATCGGTTGTCATGACTAGAGTAAAATCAGCACCACAATCCACATACATGGGACGATCAATGTTATCTAACGGAGAAGGTTTACTAACGGCTCTTCGTTCTTTATCTTCAGTGCCCAATTGATGTTCCAAATTCTTACCCCAAGTATACAAAGTGCAAGAGGAGGAAATTAAAGCAAAATGAAAAAGACCACTAGAAACCTAAAGGAGGGAACAGTTAAATCAATTTCTAACTCATTCAGTTATCGATTTATATTACCTGCAATATTTGGCCAGCTATTTCTGAAGTATCTACCAAATGCGGGGACATATGCTCGCAAGGATCAATTTCTGTTGGTTGGGTTTGCTGTTGTTGTGGTGGTGCGGGATCGGCAGGTACGTTTGTCGGTGCTGCGTTAGCTGATTTTTGTTCCGTTATGGCTATTTCTGATGGGGGCAACGGTAGATTTTAACACTGGCATATCACCAGTTACCCTCATCTTCAATAATTTCTATGTTTTTATTTGCAGTACCTATGTTTTCATTTGCGGTGACAATTACAGTTTCATTTGAAGGCAAACCAACTTCATCTGCTGTAGTCCCCGAGAATACATCGTCTTTCACAATATTCACTATATTCTCATCAACATCTATTTTCTGGTGGGGTAACAGTTAGCAACGGTACTGCATCGGGCGGAGTTGTAGTAGTGTTAACTACAGTTGCTGAAGTTGTAGGTTCTACTTCAATTGAATCTTCTGAGGATACATTAATAGTGGCCTCAAAACGTTTACTCATTTCCCGACGTTGATGCTCTTCAATTTTTTGTTTTGCATTGGCTCTTCGTTTAATTTGATTTGCCAATCTTAAAGCTTGAGGCGATGAACCCCAAGTATACATACGATCATTCTCATCTACAACTATCTGAAATAGCAAAAAAAAAAAAAAAACATGGGGCTGGTTATTTAATTTAATAGTTCAGTTTTTAATGCCAACATTCAATAGATTTTGCTAATACCAGAAAAATTGCTTTAGCCACTCATTTCAAAATTTTCGGCAAAATCTGCTAGAGGATTTATTTAATATTGTAATTGATAATCCATGATTAAATGTTTGAGTGATGTTACATATTTTTATTGAGAACAAAAACAAATTGCGATTTTATTTGAAAATGTTAATATTATCATGATGTCATATATTTTTATTGAGAACAAAAAAAAATTGTTGTTTTAATTTGATTTGGAGATTTTCTGTGAAAAAAATATTTAAAATGTTAGTAAAATTTCATTAATACTTACATTAGTAAAAAATTTCGTATGGATCAGTCTTATTCTCGCTGTGCCAAACTCTAGTCTTTGAGGTAATAAATATTTTATTTGGCCAGCACAATGCATTTCATCGTCTGGCGCTCTACTGCTACTACTACTACGGCTTGATTCCGAAACACTCTCACTTTTGCCGGAACCCAAACCAAGTTGTCCAAAATGATTGGAGCCAAACACATAAAGTTCGGTTGTACTTTTAATGGAACCTTCGCACAAAACTATGCTATGAGCATGGCCCAATGAAACTTGTAGGATTTTCTGGATTAAGAAAAGGAAACTAATAAGGAATGAAACTTTTAATATAGTTTTCATCTTCATTACCTTATATTTCAAAAAGGACACAATTTTTGGTTCAGCTACATTTTCTGTGTTGCCATGACCCAGCTGACCATAGACACCCCAGCTAAAATTAAAATAATTAAATTTGAGGCTAAAGAAATATAATTTTTAACTAACCCCCATGTATATAGTAGACCATCTGCTACCACTGCATTATGATATTGACCCGCTTCGAGTATTGTTATATTTTTCCCATCAAATTGTTTCACCAGCATGGGTTGCAGAGTCATTTGCATTTGCTTGCCAATACCCAATTGACAAAGATTATTATTGCCCAAAGAATACAGCTAAATAGAAAAACACAATATTAGTAAGATTATATTAATTAATTAATTTACTACAAAACTTACGCCATTATTAGTTAGCACTAAGGTATGCTGGCGTCCACATTTAACCGCATGTACCTCTAAATTAAGCTGAGACAATAAATCTAAACTTTTTACTGCATACGGTGGTTCAGGGGAGTCTAGAAGAAAGAAAAAATATAAGTTATATCCAAACTAAGTTTTTTAAAGATTTATTTAACCTACCCGAAGATTTATTAACACTATAATTACAAGGCACACCATTCGAACCCCAAAAGTAGGCTACGCCATCTACCACACATGCACAATGGGCACAGCCAGCTGATATTGGTTTAAAACGCGAGGTTTCTATAGCAAACTGATTGTCTTCGTAGGTTAAACGAAACGTATTTAAGGCATTCAATACGCGATCACATTTTGAGCGTTGAGATTCCAAATGAATGAGTACAGCCAAATAGGTTTCAATGAGATTTTTACAAAATTCCAATAAATATGTATTATTGTCATTCGAATTGGAAGATGATGAAGTATGTGAAACTATAGGTCTAAGAGTGGCCGAAAATGGATTCAATTGTTGTTCCAAACGCTTAAATGGTAATTATTATTTAATTAACAAAAAATAGTTAAGAAAAGTTCTATGAATATTATAGTTACCTTTAATACACTTGGCCTTATTTGTGGTAATTTTTCTTGTATAAAATTAAAATAATCTACCGCTATGCTTGGCAAATAAGTAATGGTTTCTGTAAACATGGATTCACTTAAATTGTAAAGACACACATTCAGTTCTGTATACCAGCCTAAGAAAATAAAAGCTATTGATTCTAATTGAATAAAGTTAGCGCTAACAAAACATTTACCAAATTCCTGACCCACTACACTATTCAAAGCCAAAAAAGTATCGATACAAACGCCTCGAACTTTAGCTAGAAGTAATGCGGCCGAAAACAAACCACTTTGACATAAAACTATACTAGTCATATTTGTATGATATTTGCCATTTGTAACCAAGAAGTTCCTGAAAATAAAAATTAATACAGCAAAGAATTTTTAAATGGAGAACATAACTTAAAACTTACAATGTACAATGTACTATAAAAATAAGACAATACTTTTCTAATGTTGAAATAAAAATAAAGAGGGTTAACGTAATTAAGGCCAAACCAAAAATTAGCTAAAGCTTTTTTTTTGTTTGAAAGGATAGAAGAATTTGGATTGAATACAAGTTCTGAACCTGAAATTATGAAAATTTAAAGCAATTTTTGTTAAGAGTTTTTTGAGCGTATTTTATGATATTTGCTTATTTAGTTTATTTTGCAAATATAAGCATATTTTGAATTTTTTCTTTAAAAGCTTTTTACTTTTTCTTTTAATATAGAGCTTTTTTATTTTTAGCTAATTTCTGTAATAGATATTTAAAAGTTTTTTTATTGAAAGTCGAAAATGTGATATTACATTTTGTTGTTTTTTCAAACAATATTTTGATAAACCAATCTGAGCTTTAAAACTTAAGAAAAGCTAGTTTTTCATTGCCAGTTTATTTGACTGACGAACTTAAAAGGAAACAAAGTTATACAAATTTTATTTGTAGTAACGGTTTTATTAAAAATTTTAACGCCTTATTTGACTGTGTTTCGAGCTTTTTAAGCTCTTTAAACATTAAGGCTTACTGCCTTCTTTTAAAAAAATGTATATGTTTGCTAAAATCTACTTTTTATTTAAACAAAGTTTTTAATTTGTCTGTACTATACAAAATAATTAAAATAAAGTTTTTACAATCAAGTTAATAAGCAGTCACATTCAAACATTTTTTTAATTAAAAAAAGTTAATTCAAAGTTAATATTACTTTGCCATTGGTTTTAGAGCTTTTTTTGGTTTCCCTAGTAATGACTTAATTTGTAATTTATTAAAAGCGATTGATGTGTTTTTATACCCTCCATCCTTTCGAGTACATGTTATTATATATGAACAAAATCAGTCCAGCGGTTAAAAGTTAATAGTGATGATGTAAAAGTACTTTTAAATTTTCCATAAAATTTGATGTAAAATGGTAACACACTTTTTCCAGATCTTTAAAAGATCACACAAACGATTTTTTTAAAGTCATTTAATAAATAATAAACGGAGTGCTTGGACTAACTTATTTGTTAGTTCCATTTGTATGCTCTTTTTCAAAAGACATTTTGGGGTAAAGCGAGAAATTTTTAGAGGCAGAGGTAATATATAAAAAAAAAGACCAAAATTGCAGATCTTTAAAAGTTCACAGAAACAATTTTTTTAAAGTCATTCAATAAACACATCTAACGGAGTGCTTGGGCTAACTTGTTTGTTAGTTCCATTTGTATGCTCTTTTTCAAAAGACATTTTGGGGTTAAGTGAGAAATTGTTAGAGGAAGAGGTAATTTATAAAAAAGGACCAAAATTAAAGAAAAACAATTAATTTTAGCGCAATTTGTATATTATAGTTTTGGCGAATCTTATTAATTTTCGTTTATTGCATATCATTTATATCATATCATACCAACATAACCGAAAAATGCAAAAGAAAGAGATTAGAGAAATATGCAATGTAACAGGTGCACAGAAAATAAAAATCGTTGTCCGAATATTCTGAGACACAATTAACACATGTGAAAAATCTGGCTGTTATGTTTGCACAATTCAAGTGAACAGCTCACTTGAAATCCAGAAAACTAAAGATTTTTATCGTTTCCATTTTATATCGCATTAAACTTACATTATTAGATTATTTTAAAGTGTATTTCTTTTGCATCTGATAAATTAATGTAACGGTATATTTTTCTCATATTGAAAGTTTGTATTGCTTCCACCAAATCACTTTTGTCTTGATGTTTTTTTATGTACTTTCGCGAAATGTCTCTTAAATTAATTAAAAAATTTTCATTTACAAAATATTCTGCTAACACAACATAAACCCTGGAGGGTATAAATAAAAATTCGGCAAATCAGAATTAAATTTGTTTATATGTTGCTAATCTGAGTTAAAAATTTGTTCACTTACCACAGAGGTATATAGTTTTTATCACTAACTGCCTTTTCAGCCAGAGTAATTAACAATAGATTAGCCAAATGAAATTGTGAAGACGGAGACATTTGCAGTTGACTCAGAGACTCATCGACACCATAAGTATAATCTGCACAGGGTAAACCCTCATTGACGTTCACCTTACCCTCGGGAGCATATTCACTAGGGGTGGGTGGCAATATCGAACGTACATCTTCTGAATGTCTATAGGTGATGTCTGCCAAGAGTGTTTTAATGATGGGATGACAAAATATTTCGATTTTAAAATATGTGTAAGTTTTAAAGCCATAGCACAGAGATGCATTAAAGCTGTAGTCTGACCAAACATAGCCAATTTGAGTGCCGTACGTATAGGCTTTATGCGTGCCGTATTATAAGTGAGCAAAGCTTGAGTGACCTTTTACGACGCAATAGATAATCACCGGCAAATTCAATACATGCTTCATAAGTTAAATCGAATGTATTACAGAAATCTCGACATTGTGTCCATTCACCAGACAGGGCAGAATCGAGAAATATGGCAAAAGGTTCTTTTCTGAAAGATAGAAATAGTTAAATTATTAAGTTAAGGTGGATGAGGAGGTGAGTTTCGACTAACTTTAGCTGTATATAATAGACATTTTTATTTGTCACCACATAACAAGGATCATAATTAATTTTCGGAAATTCATTTTGCATTATTTCCATTTGTCTTAACGAATATTCCTCTTGCACTTCGGAGGTTTCATAAAACTTAACATAATCCATGGGTGAGCGTATATCTTTATGTTCAAAGGCTTTGGTCTTTTCATCTTTTGATATGATTTCATTTGTTGTTAAAGCTGGACGGTAAGTGGCCATTTGGTATAAACTTAAAACAGTTTCATGTTCAAAACGAAATAAACCCAATTGAGAAGCTGAATTGAATCTCTAAAAGAGAAAGTATATTTAAAAAAAAAACACAATTAAATAAGAACACAAAAACAATTATACATCTTCATCTCCAGTACGCAAAGAAGCCATAGCACTGCTTATAACTCCTACAGCATTAATAGAATTACTAGGTGATAAACAATCACGACTATATTGTTCGGTGGTAGTACTAGCAGCACTTGTATCCACAGGACTTTCAGCCAATACTACATCCTGCAAGATATTAATATCACTTCCGCCCACTTCTCCTCCTCCCCCACTAGCTTTATCTTCTCCTTTGTTGAGATCAATTGTGGATTTCTTAACATCAGCATATTTTCATGTTTTTCAATATCCATATCACGATTTTCTTTTTCGGTATTTTGGTTTATTAAAACCTCACATTCTTTTTGTATATCACTGCTATTCCCGGCCGGAGAATCTGTATAATAATCTACATATTGTATAGAATATAAAATATTTGAACTGATTAAAATATCCACACATTCGGGTGGGATTTTGTATAGAAACAATGGTTTCAAATGTATATCTATACTATGGACCGTAAAACTGTTCGATTGGCTATGAAGAGCACTTAACAAATAAGTACTGCGTAAATTTTGTATGGTATAAAAGGAACCCACAGAATTGGCCAGCAATTCTGGTGTTAATGATGGTGAATCCACAATCGCAAATGAAGAACCCAATGAATTATCTGGCATATCTGTAAAAAAAGGAATAAAACCGCAATAAACATTATTAACATCATCAGTTTTAAATTTTAAATATGATTATTAACTAATAATGTACCATGCTTATCACCAGGGCTACCAGAAATATACTCTAAAAAATGCCCTAAATAATGGAAAATATGATATAGAAAACACATTTTTCTTTAAAATCCTGCTATTTAAAACTTATTTTTAAGTAAAGTTGGAGTGTATCTTGTTAAATTTAATTCAACAGCAAAAAAAAAATCGGTAAAGTGAAAACCAGAAAATTCAAATTTACAAAATTGGCTTAAATTTCTGAAAGCCCCGAAAATATAAAAAAAAATAAAATTAATTTTATTTGGAAATTTTTTTATTGTAAAATAAACTTGATAACGAAAAATTTAAGAAAACGAAAAATATGCTCTAAATATATTTTTTTCTAAAAAAGTGCAAAACTATGCTCAAAAACTATCCTCTTAAGATCAAAATATGCAAATATATGCTGTAACAAATCGATGCCAGAATTCGTCAATTGTTCTGAAACGAATAAAAATTGAGATCCATCGACGTAAGCAAATCGAAATTTTTCGATATTCCCATCATTTCTTAAAAGGTCACAACTCTGGGAAGTACGAATTTAGGCAAAAAGACGTTACCGCCAACTTCAGTTTGTTTTTATTTTTTGTAAGTGTCGCTTACGTCTTTCTTTTTTTGATAAATAACTAGGGTTTTTAACCCAGGCATTCCCGGGAAATGTATCCCAAATTTTTCACTTCCCGATTCCCGGGATTTTTTTTTATCGATTTTTTTCAATACTATAAAGCAATAATGTGTGTTTTTATGCACTTTTTAAATTTTTATCTCGGGAATTCCCGAGAATTTTATTCGGGTGTGTTGAAAATACTGTTTCTTACGAAAATTTGCTTTATAATTTGCAACTTTTTGTACGATTATCATCATCAGGGCAGCGACTTTCATGCACTTAAAATATGCAGTAAAAATGCGAAATATTAAGCGATTTTCAAAAATTTTATATATAAAGTGTGGTCCAACCACAATGCACGATGTTAATTTTGAGTCACATCTTAACGTCAAGTTTTTGCCCAACTTAATTTGACATTTCTTTGTTTCAGTGTTTGACAAATTCAACCATGGAGAGGTACACAATTGAGCAGCGCGTTAAGATTGTTGAAGCCTTTTACCAAAAAGGGGCGTTCAAATCAAAATATATTTAATGCACTTCGTGATTTTTTGGTGAGCATAATCGATCAAATGTATCCACAATCGAAAGAATTGTCCGCAAATTTCAGCAAACCTGGTTGATTGTTGAAAAGAAGATGCATCCACAAAGAGCGACTGTTTAGTGCGGTTTATGGGCTGGCGGCGTCATCGGGCCGTTCTTCATCGAAAATGAGGTCGGTAATGCAGTTACCGTGAATGGTGTTCGCTATCGCGAGATGATAACGTACTTCTTGTGGCCAGAAATTGAGGATATGGACCTGGACGATATGTGGTTTCAAACAGGATGGTGCCACTTGCCACACAGCCAACGAAACTATGGCTCTTTTGCGCGAGAAATTCAATGGTCGTGTCGTCACGTCGTGGCGATGTAAAAGGGCCGCCACGAACATGTGATTTGATACCGTTGGACTTCTTTCTTTGGGGATATTTAAAAGAAAAAGTGTACGTCAATAAGCCAAGAACAATTCAAGAGCTAAAGGATGCGACAATGCGGCACAATTATGTCTCAGTCATTAAAAATACGGACCATCAGATAGAGGTATGCCACCGGAGCCGTGGCGAGCAGTTGGCCGATGTTTTGTTTCACACATAATTGTCATAGATCCTTCTATCATAATAAAAAATATTAAGATAATTCTCTGGAAACTTTTTGTTTTATTTACAATTAACATCGTGCGATTTGATTGACCACCTTATTCCTTATTTTAAAATACAAGGGGAGTCGCCCGATGTTTTCTCTCCAATCTTTATATGTGATAAAGAAAACAAATAAGGGATACGTATTTTTTAGCGGCCCAATCTTTGATACCAATATTGCCTATGTAGTGTGTTAAGATTGCCATTTATTTAAAATATGGGTTAAAAAGAACTTAGCAAAAAGTCGCAAAAAGACAAACAATTACGAATGTCAGAAAAATTATTTTCACCGAAATATTTTGCGGAATAGTGCTACTATTCGGTATTCGGCTGAATAGTAAAAATATGCCGAATACCGAATAGTAATCGAATATTTGTGACATATCTACTTAAACACACATTTTTTTTTTTTTGAATAACAAAAATACTTGAAAGACATCGAACATGTTTCGTATACCAGTTAATGCGGCTCCAAAAACTCGTTCACTTGATACCCTATATGTGGAAAATTTCGAAATAAGCCGAAAAAAAACGAATAAAGGGGTAATTTTTGACCCCACTTTTAACCCCTAAACATGATATTGCGCCGTTAAAAAATACGTATCCCTTAACTTTTGTTTTCTTTATTACAGATTAAAATTTTATTAAGATCTGAAGAACCCATCGGGAGACTCCCCTTGTTAGTGCTCCGTTTAGGTTTATAAATTATTACTTTTATTTATTTTAAATAAAATCTTAATCTTGAATCAGCCAGACATAAACGTACATCGGTATAAAAAATTTAATAAGTTTAATAAGAATGGAAGATGTTGTGTAGTGCTTGTTGTTTCATTCATACACTTAGAATACTATGTAGCTAAAGACCAGTGCATATGTACATAGTTAAAACAAATGAAATTTCGCTTACATTTCAGTAAATTCTACTAACATTGTCATTTGTTTTTTACTGTTCAAAAATGAACCACAATTGTAGTTAAAATGAAACACATATGCAGTAAAAAATAAACAAACATTTATTTGTTTTATTTTTAAAAGGTTGGATATGACGGTAAAGGCCGTCATGGCGGAATTTCCCGACGTGTCCTGTGTTACCAATTTGGAATTGTGGCTTGAACATGACGGCGATAATCTAAAATTAAATTGCTAAGAACTTCTCATAATTCAATTTGTTTCTTAATTCTAATAGTTTTTCTTCAGTTCAGGATTTATTATCTTTAGTAATTCCGAAGATATAGAGTATGTCCCACGTAAGGGCCATGCGAAAATTAACGGTCCCCAAATGTGTTAATATTAAATGTGAGAATATTGCAGAAATTCGAATGCCGTTAAATTTAAATAAATGTATTTTTCATATGATTATATTGATAATCCCGGAAATAACCGGGAGTATTAAAAAAATCCCTGTAATTTTAAATTCCTATAAATAACGTAAAATCTTAGACACGCTTGAGCATGTATTATGCATCGTTGAATTTGCAATTAAAAATACTTTTATTGATATCTAATAAGATTATATTTTCTTTAAACCAAACAAGAAATAACGCAAAAAAAATCGAAAATGACGTCATTAAGACCACCTTTTTAACTTTTTAGAACCTATTAAATTAAATAAAGTTTAAGGATTAGCCATGGTTATAAACGTCAAATTTATATATAAATTTCTGTGGTTAAAGTTAAACTCTGGTTATTTATAGAAAAGTTACTCGCTCTTAAAGGGATTATAAATCTGCAAGGGAATATAAATCTGCATTATGTTATGGTCTTTTATATCATAATCAAATTTCATAGCAATCAAATAAACCAAAGAATAATAATAAAAAAATTCTCTTGTTAAATTAATGATTTTGGCGTTTACGTCTTTTGACGCATAGTGCCCGATATCTTATCCATTTTCAAAACGACGCACAAGAAAAAAATATAATACACCATATTTCTGGTTGCCCTGCTTATCACCTTGTTGAAATATTTATCTTAATATAGATATTTTATTATACAATCTATTATTTTTTTGCTTAAAGTTAGCATTTTACTTCTTTTTTGATGTGGCGCATTTTTTTTTAACTCTTCTATCTTTTTGTGTATAGAAAACTCACCACATTTTGTTCTGAATTTATATAAAAATATCATTATACATTTTACATCTTAATATTTTTTATATTTGGAAATAGAAAGAAAATAGAAAAAAAACAAACAAATGAAAATGCAAAAGAAAAATCTATAATAATACGAGATCAAAATTTTGTAATGTAGCAGCAACATTTGTGTCAGTGACTGATTATCGAAATCAAGCGTTGAGTCTTTGCAATTTGTTTTTATTCCCTACACCACTTATTGGATATGTTAATAAGGTAACCTAGATAGAAAAATACAAAGGGGCCAGCACTAGATAAGATTATAGTGGCACTATGCACCGCGACCAGAAATTGGTATTTTGTGCTGCCAGCGAATACACCCTATAGGTTCAGGCTCCCTACGAAGCCAATTATCCTACCAGGTGAACAGTTTCCAAACGTCCGATGGCATCACTATTCGACCACCAAAATAACGCACCCTCCTGTCGGAGAGCCTCAGACATTTGCAGAGAACATGCTCAGAGGTCTCGGGTTCCAATTCACAAAACCTGCACGTATCCGTAGAGGATCGTCCCATCTTGTACAATTGATACCTAAGGCCACAGTGTCCTGTGAGGTAACCCGTTAAGGTCCTAAGTTCGCCCCTCGTCATAGACAAGAGTTTCCGCGATCTCTCCCCAGAGGGAGATATAAACAGCCTCGCCTGTCGCTGCTCAGGCGATCTGGCCCAATAGGCCCCAAACTCCGACTCCCTCCATCTTCTGAGCCTCTCTCTGACATAACCCATTGGGTACGCCACAGAAGGGACCAGCACTAGCAAAGCTCTGAAATGGGTGGCAAGAGTACTTGCTACTAGTGCTTTCCCAAGGCCCAACTGATAACACCGGTCCACGCTGGAGCCAATGATTTACCAATCGTTGGTAAAGCACTGTGAAACAAAATAATAAAGAGCTTTCCCAATGCCTAAATAAAAAAATCAAGTACCTTCCCGACACCCAAATAAACAAAATTAAAGTGCTTTTCCAATGCCCAAATTATAATACCCCAGTCAGAAACCGCTAGTTGTATAAAAAAATCTAGCACTGGTATACCATTGGCTAACCGAGGAATTGTAAATAAACTACTAGCAGAACACTTGTTTAAGACGCTTTACCAGCGTTTCCAAAAAGCGTTTTACCAGTATTTTTTACAATAACTTCAGTGGTCTGCAGAAAAAATCATTGGCAAGAATTGGTTGAGAACACTATTACAACGTTGGGAAAAATTGTTTTCCCAGTGCTATGCAGTCAGAAATTACCAACGGCTTAAAGTCTAACGAATGGTAAAGCATTTATTTTATAAAAATGATGATGCTTTGTTTAAAAAAGTATGTAGTCGGAAGGTTCCGGTTTCAGACAAACATTTTTTTAGTAATTTTTTTATACTTTTTAATATTTTTTTCATATTTTATGACAGTTCTGACAAATTTGAACAACCAACTGTTACTGCTTATTTGCGTTTTAAGCTATCAAATATTATATGTCTCGTAAGCTCAGTGGTGAGAGCTGACGGCTGCTAATCTAGCGGCCAGAGGAACCAAAAAATTTTGCATGATTTTTTTTTATATTTTTTTTAGAAATCATGATTTTAGACCACCTAATTTATGATTTTACCAACATTTTGCCAACATTGGAATTTTTGTTTCCCTAGTGCTTGTGCGACACTCTTTGAAAAGACGGAACTTTTGTCTAATGATGGTATCATTTTGGGTTAGGGAAAGCACATGTTGCCAGCACTTGTACCACTTGCTAAAGTGCCTTGCCAGCGGTGGTCCGTTTGTCTTTTTCTAACTGGGACCTTTCCACGCTGGTGACAATGCTTTACAAAGCATTGGAAAAGCACCTAAAAACCTAAAAATCAAGTGAGTGTACCGAGTACTCAATCAAAAAGTACGAGTAATTAAATAAAACCATAATTTTGTTAAACTAACAATTTTTTTCTATATAATTCAGTGTTGTACTTTATTTTTTATGCATTTCATTCACTAAACTGCAGCAAATATTTAAATTTTATTGACTTTTCAATTTATAGTAAAACGACTTTTTTAACCTTAGATAATTTTTTAAACCTAGTGTACTGGGAAAACACCTATTTCAGACCTTGCCAAAGCGTCCGATTTTCTTACTTTACCAGTGCTTTTTTAAATAATTTGTGGAAAGTTTTATAAACCAAGTACTAGTATAGCACATATTTCAAACGTTGGCAATCTTTCGATTTTGGTAATTTGCCAGTGCTTTTTTTTCAAAAACCGTAGAAATTTTTGCAAACAATACTGGATAAGCGCCTATTTCAAACGTTGGCAACGCATTTGCATTTAGTGCCTTGCAAGTGCTTCTTTTCGTAAGGCCACGGTGCACTTGTGCTTTGCCAGTGCTTGTTTTTTATTACCACCCATAATTTCTACTTTTGTAATCTATTGTTTTTTTTTTTTTTAAGAAATTCTTCCTATTAATTAATGTGTTGCTTTCTTTAGAAAGGGGATAGTGGAGAGATGAAAGGTGGTGAAAGATTAAGGGCTTCAAACATGGCAACACTGTAATTGCGCGAGATGATAAGTCTTACAACAGTTGTTGGTCTCCACCTGATGTAGAGTTGGCGAATTTATTTTATTTATTTTTATTTATTTATTAATATCAATACAAAGAAAGCCCTCATGGCCAATTATTTATGTATTGTTAGTTAACTTACTATGTACATTGATAATACAACTTAAATTTAAATACTTATACAAATAATCTAATATTCGGTTATAGGTGGCCCCCCAGCCATATGAACAATGAGAAAAAAAAAAATGTAAATTAGTACCTATAGCAAGGACGAAAAAAATATATAATGGTTTTTTTCCAGATAAATTAAGGCATAATTCCGTTAAAGTAATCAAGTAGTTTACGTTTATATGTCAAAAAGGAATAGGAAAACAGTTTAAGATTTCTTGGCAGATGGTTCCAAACTTGATAGACACGTACCAAAAACGAGTGATCAAATATTGCAAGATGTCTAATAGGAACTTCGATCTGAACATTCCGCGTTGAATTTATAAATGAAAATTCATTCACTAGAGGCTCTGGTTGTTGTAATTTTATAATTTTATAGAAATGAAGTAAAATACGTAATTGTAAATAATTGTCGAAATCGCATTTCAAAAATTCGGGAACAAGTTCCCTTACACGATCATGTTCATGAACCCTCACACTAAAAACATAACGAACGACTTTTCTAACAATTCCCCCGAGAATATCAACGTTATACAACCAAGACCCAGAAAAAACCTCCAGGCCATAGTTAAATCGGGACATAACCAGGGAATGAGCTAAACGATATCTTACATGTCTAGGTGTATATGGTTTTAAAGAGTATAATCTTCTTAAAGTAAAACAAACTTGATTGGAAATATGATTTATGTGATTGTCAAAATTTAAAGTTGAATCCAAAATAACACCGAGACATCTAAGAGAATCTAAATAGTCAATCACCTGTTCATTTATACATATTCTAGGATAAATACAATTTTGGTTCCGCAAATGAAAAGATAAAGCTTTAGTTTAGAAGAATTAATCTCAAGACAATTGAGAGACATCCAATTGGATATGGAACCAAGATGGTTATTAATGTAAGTCTCAAAGTGGTCAATTTGACAGTAATCGGTAGAATACAATAGCAATATATCATCAGCAAATACATATGACTGACAAAAATTATTGTCCATTAGGGAAATACAATCATTTAAGTAAATAAGAAATAAAATGGGTCCCAGTACGGAACCCTGAGGCACACCAGAGGTAACTGCACCTATAGCAGAATTCGAACCAGATAGTGAAACAAACTGAGATCGTTCCAACAGATAAGAATAAACTAACCTACATGCAGATCTAGAAAAATTAAAATGTTCCTGAAGCTTAGCTATAAGAATATTATGGTTGATTCGATCAAACGCTTTGGTTAAATCAAGAGAAACCATAGTACAATGTTCATGATTATCGAGCTTTCTCCTTATAGTGTCAGTAAGAGAGAGAAGCAATGACGTCGTATTTCTATTTTCCTAAATGCATACTGATTAGGATGAATAAGTGAAAAATTTTCGCAATGAGACAAAATTTGCGTTTTCATTATAATCTCAATAATTTTTGACATTGCAGGTAAAATCGTAATTGGTCTCAAATTATCAATACCATGATGACCACTCTTCAAAATTGGCACCACACGACCCAACTTCCATGCAGTCGGAAATTTAGATGTTGTAAATATACAATTTACAAAATGAAGAAGCAATCTAGATATATACGGAAAAATTAATTTTATGAATTTAATGGGAATTTTATCATATCCGGTCGCATTGGATTTAATGGAGTTGATGGCTAGTACAAGATCATATTCCGTTATAGGATTAAAAGAAAATGAATTAGGGTCGTCAGTAAAATTGTCAAAATTAATCTCGCCTAAATGATTAGTGTTCAGATTATTCAAAAATCTAGCAGCTATATTATCTACATCAGAACCATCTAATTCAGAATTCTCACGACCAACACAACCCAGTCCGCGAATCCTTCTCCACATTGAGTATTATCAACATCAGTAAAAAGATTTCTTCCATACTCCCTACGAGCTTTCCTAATGATAGATTTAGTTTTGTTTCTCAGTCTGCAATAAACTCTCCAGTTAGCTTCAGAATTATCCCTAAGGTAAGCTCCATATGCTCGATCCCTAGCTGATCTGGACTCGGAAATAGCCCTAGAATTCATCCAGTTAGAATCGTTGGATTTAATTCTAATCCTAGACACTGGAACACAATTATGTAGTCCATCTACTAATTCATTTATCGACAAAAGTTGAAAATCAATATCACTATTAGAGTAAATAGGTGAAGAATTAAAACAGTTAAGATATTCAAAAAACTCATCATAATTTATCCGTTTGTAATCTCTGAATTCGATCCAATCATCACGTGTTTGAGAGTAGAATTTAATAGAAAGTATGATAAGCTGTGATACGAACAAAAAAATGGGTATTGAAGTTGAATACTATTAGCAATAAGTGAAGGTTGACTAACAAGAAAGTAGTCAATCAACGAGGTGGTGTTAGATGGCAAATGAAGGTGAGTAGGTAAACAGTTATGAGTGCAGGTAAGACCACATCTCGAAATCAAAGACCGAAAATGATCCGATTTAGAAGGATCAAAAGGTTATAATTAAAGTCCCCCCATAACTACTATATTAGAATAACGATCAAATAAATCACCATGGATGTTTTCGAACACATCAACATCACCATTAGGCAAATACACTACCCCAACAACTAATGAAACACAATCACCAAAAATTTCAACAAATAGAGATTCACAAATCCCATACCGCTTGCCTAAAAAAATTGTCCTGAAACGTAATTTACTTGATATGTACAGGCAGACACCACCAGCCCTCTTAGGAATGTGACTTTCACTTAAACTGTTTCCCACAGGTCTGTCGTTTCTTACAATTTTGTACCCAGGTAAACTTAGGGATTGTGAAAGCATACCTGGTTTAAACCAAGTTTCCGATACCCCAATTATATCAAGACCAGAATCACTAAACGTAGACTTGAATTCTTCAAGTTTGGCACTGGAATTAGATGGACTCAAACTTTGAGCATTAATATGCCCAATGTTCAAGTTCTCGGAAAGTGAGGAAAGATTTGATCTCAAAATAGAGCTATCCTCAGCTATAGGCCCTAGATTATTATTATGGATCATCAAAATTAAACCAATATTCATATTTGTGGGGGAGCCAAATAATAGCCAGAATTATAGATATTAAAAAGCAATAATAATTAATTATATACAATATGAACCAATAATTCATTATTAAAAAAGAAATATCTCCTACTTGATTGAGAATTAATGATTATTATTTCATTTTATAAACAATATAGAAAGGAAAAACAAAAAAGAAGAAATGTTAAATATCTAAGCCAAAAAGATCAATAAGTTCCTGAATATTTAAAATTTTTACCGCCTCATTAGGCATTGTTATTTTAGTTTTTAAAATTTCACGGTTTATAATACTATAACCCTTGATCTTCGTAGCATTTTTTAATTTCCAGCAACATCTTAAAAGTTTGTTGGCTAAAGACGAATAATTGTCCTTTAGATACACACGGTTATTATTATTTTCACCAACAACATCAGACACTTTCAGGGATTTGGATTTATAATACTGAGACATTACATTATCACGTTTACTTATCAGCCCAAATTTAACAAGGATGGCAGAAGATTTTTTGATGTACATAACATTTAAAATGTCATTTGGAGCAATATCAACTTTTAAATGAGCACATAATTTATTAACAGTCTCATTAAGATCTTTTAAGTCAGCAGCAAGACCAGTGACAACAATATCCGATCTGTTCAGGCGATGTTGTAGTATATGATTCTGCAGCTCAAGCTCATAAAATTTCTTTTTGTTGGCAATGTCGTTGGAATTCACCAAAGTTTTACAATTCGCAACTTCATCTTTAATTTCATTAAGGCTTTTTGACAGCTCTGTACGAATCTCACAAACGACAGTCTCAAATGTAGCCTTAATTGCAGTCTGCTCAGCTTTCATATCATTGGCATGAGCACGTAAGGATTCCTTAAGATCAGCAAACTCTTTTTCATTTCTGCTTTGAAATCATTACTGTTTGGCGGATTATCCATGCATCCATTGCAGGTATAAGCCAGGTTACGATTTTTATCCAGCATATTAAATAAAGCCTTAGTAATGCATTCACAGTCAGCATGGTACCAGGATTCACAGGATCTACATAGCAAACATTTAGTACCAGTTGTTTCTAAATTGCAAACTCCACAAGGATAAGGCATTATGGTTAGATTTTATTTAAAGATTTTTTACACAAATTTGATAAATAAAAAATGGCAGAATTATTACAGCAAAAACTTTTTTCTAACTTTAATGCAAAAAGAGAGACAACCATATGATTATTTTTCTGATTTGTTTTGATTTGCTGATTTGTAGTAAGTAAAGATGGAATTGAAATTAGATTCTACAAAAGCCGCATGTAACGCAATATTGAATTTTTTAGTTAAAAAAACATTAATATTTTAATGATTTTCTAAAAACTTTAACTTTCCAGAGATGATGTTGGTGTTTTTGTTAATTTAAAACTGTTTTAGATAATTTTTTGCACCAAATAGAATACTTTTTTTAATTTTCAATCAAGAGAAGTCTCTTAACACGTCTACCACAACATAGTGTTGTCAACTTATTTATTGAAGCTTTTTGTTTCATAGCCCTGATTCATTATTTTACTTCGGTGGGGTTAAGTGCTATGGGAACACCGAAGGTGGGCGCAGCGATACATATAAGTGATAGAAAACTCATACATATTATTTTTCTAAATTGATGTTGTCGTCACCGGGAATCGAACGCGCTAACCATTACACCACATTATCGGGAATTACAAAAAATCCGAGAATACCGCACGAAAATAAATAACAATGGTTGTGAGTAAAAACTCAGTTTCAGAAAAATCGTATTTATTACCCTTGTTCTCAGATCAAAAGCTATTTATTAGAGTGGAATTGTGAAATCACACGGAATTAGAATTTAAGGTAATTTTCTGTTTCGTTAAGTAATTGTCTTATAATGATTAAAAGCTCTGACAAACGACTTGAATTTTCTCGTTAAATGTTACTGCGGGCAAAATCTACTTTTATTTTTAATCTCTTAAAAATGTTTTACCCCAACAGACCCAACCAAACATTTGATTTTTGCTTAAAGTTGTATAGTGCGCATTAAATCGAAAATTATATTTTTTTTTACAAAAACAGTTTTGTTAAAATTAAGTTTTTATATCACCTTCCAAAAGGCTTCCCAAATAATTTAAATAAAAATAAAAATTCAAATTAAAATACAGTTAATCGACAGAAAATAACGGTTTTTCAAAAACCGAAATTGGACCCATAAAACGATTTTTGGGTTAATCGGTTAACCGTTTTGGAAACACTAGTGAAGACTTTTCGTCGTCAACTTTGCATGTCATAACTTTTAAGGATAGTCAACCTAACCCTGTAGATCGTTCCTCTCAATATATAAAACCTTGAGAAATAAGAGGCATCTAAAGTTACCCAGTCAGAAATAGACAAACGAACCACCGCTGCCAGCCAAGGCGCTTTAAAAGGTGTTACAAGTGCTGACTTCAAGTGCTTTCCCAATCCCAAAATGATGACATCATTAGACAAAAAGTTCGTATCTTTAAAAATGGTCAGAGAAGCACTGGGTAAACAAAATTTCCAACGTTTGCAAAAAGTTGGTTAAACCATAAAATAGGTGGTCCAAAAATAGATTTCCGAAAATAAAATTACAAAAAGTTCATTTATAATTTTGTGATCCTGAGGGGATTCAAAACCTGGCCGCTTGATTGGCAGCCGACATGACATCTCTACAAACTGAACTAACAAGACTTATAATCATTGATAGCTTAAAACGTAAGTGAACGTTAACTGCTGGGTAACCATTGCTAACGTAGCGAAAACAACAAAATAAGTTGGTCTTAAAACAAAACAAAAAAATTTATTTTACATAAAAAAAATATTAAAAAGTATAAAAAAAAATCTCCAAAAAATGTATGCTTGGAAACGGGATCGAACTCGGAAACTTCGGATTACAAACTTTTTTTAAATTAAGAATCATCATTTTTATAAAATAAATAATCTACTAGTGGTTAGACTTTCGATACGTTGGCAATTTCTAAGAGGATAGCTCTGTGAAAACATTTTTTTGCCAACGTTGGCATAGTTGTCTAAGCCGATTCTTTGCCAATGTTCTTTTTATTTGTAGACCACTGAAATTATTGTAAAACAAATACTGGCAAAACAATTTTTGGAAACGCTAGTAAAGCGTCTCAATTAAGTGTTCTGCCAGTAATTTATTTACAATTCCCCGGTAAGCCAGTGGTATGCCAGTGCTTGGTTTTTTTATACCACTGGCAGTACAGGACTGAGAAGTTTTAACAGGTGTCGAACATATTTTAATTAAACCCCGATTAAAAAATATTAATATCCCGATTAACAAAAATTAATATGAAGCAACAAAGAAATGTATCAAATTTGATATAGCCTTTTATCTAATTGAAATACAATTATAAAAATAAAATGTTTGAGCTCGAGGCCTGGACTTTTCTTTAATTAAAATCCTTCTTTATTAATTTCCAATATTTCGAAACTCTTGGAGTTTTATCCTCAGGGAGTGTAATGGATTTTAAACAAAAACACAAAATTCTAAAATAAACGTTGTTTATAACTCGTCATCATATATTGCACTTGATGAATTTTGTGTTTTTATTTAAAATCCATTATACTCCCTGAGGATGAAACTCGAAGAGTTTCAATTTAAATTTAACGTACAGTTAAATTTCAACTTTATATGCTTAACCCTGCATTACTATCGTCTGGGTTCGATAGCTGTAATGAGTAACATAAATTTTGTAGGTATTTAGCTCAATTTTTACGTAAAATTTTACTTTGTGCAAAACGTATTTATTAACTAATTTTTTTTCTATATTCTTTCAGCTTACAAAACATAACCCAAACGAGCTTGTCTTCAAAACTCTATAAGTTATGGGTAGTTTTTCATAATTAATTTTTAATTTTATTTTTTTTTTCAAGTGAATTGCACATTCACTAAATATAGTTTAAAATAAATGAATTGAAATACTTATAAAATTAATTTTTTCGTTATTTATGTGTTCATTCTTAAACAAAAAAATATTATTTGCACATTTGAATTCAACAGATATGAAAGGCATATACTAATAATTTATGGGTGGAGTACACCCAACGATAGTAATGGATTCAGTTAAAAAGACGATAGTAATGCAGGGTTAACAATCAAAAATTTTTAGGCCAAACTAACATTTTTGGCAGTTTTATTAGTTTATTGCTTTTATATACATCGAGATTATTTTTATGTTATTATCGATTTATAACGAGCTTTCAACGTCTGTATATTTACAAAAATAAAGCAAATCAAACATATTAGCTAGGTTGATACTAGTATTTCGATCTGGCTAAAGATCTCATCAGAACCCGAAGTTTTAGAAAAGCTAAAGCCTCCATAAAAGACAGAGCTTTGACAAAAAACCTATTAATCATCAATTTTGCTCCATTCTTGTCTACTTAGTAATTAAACATGTGGTTAGGGTATTTTCCTAACAAGCATCATGTTTGGAGTTTGATATTTTAAATTGTGATATTCATTTAAGATTTTTTTAATAGACATTTTCAATGAAAATGTTCCGAGTTGATATTAAAATTTTGTTATTGATTTCAAAACAAAGTAGTCACTTTTCCACAACTTAAAAATAATGCATACTTTTACATGGGGCAATATATTGTATTGTTTAATCCCAATTATATATTGCCGTCTAATATCGTATAACATATTGTAAGATACAATTAAGTATGCCGTTTTACGAAAAATTACAGTGGCAAGTAAAATTGTATTTTACTATACATGATGTCATACTTAACTATAATAAATTTTACAAAAGTGAATCACATGTTTATAAAGCAAGTGTAAGTACAAAAAAAAGATAACAGATAAATCAAAACTTACATTCTTCAATTTTTTGACGATTATCCGATAGACGCATCTTAATGGCATTTAATTTTTAGAACCCAAAGATTTAAGTGAAGCCAAACGAGCTCTAGCAGCCGGTAATATACCCGCTCTACCATTTGAATCATCCAAATCATTAATTAAATTATCTGGTTGCTGTTGCGGCTGTTGCTGGGACTGTTGCTGACGTTCTGTAGTGTTAGTAGTCATAACGGGTTGTTTTATATTTGAAGCTGTGGTAGTTATTGCGGTTTTATTGTCCAAATGTCGTGTTATAGCTACTGAATAGGGTGGAGGTGGTGGTTGCGTTTGTGGATTATTGTTGACATTGCAGTCAGATGTGTTGATGTTACTGTTGAAGCTGCTGCTGAAGATGAACAGGATGATGTTGTTGCATAGCCATATGGTGCCGGTGGAGGTTGTACAGGTCTTGTGACCTGTATTTGTGCTGGAGGCAGTATCTGTGAAGTTAATGATGATGATGATGAAGCTGCAGATGTTCCTGCTACTGTTGCTAATAATGCTGCAGAAGTTGTCGAGCTACTGGCATTTGTTGCTGCATTGCTACTAGATGTTGTTTGTTGTTTCTCTTCTGTAACAAATACATCTTCATCAGGTTGTGATTTTTCTGAAGCTGGATCTGATGAATTGCTATTATTTTTCAAGGGCATAACAATTTGCCAATCATTTTCTTTAGGCTGCGATGTTGTTGGTGACATTTCTCCAGGATATATATATTTAATAGCTTTTTGTTCTAGTAATAATTTAAATTGTTGTTTTAAAGATGACGTTATCTGTAATGGATAAAAAAAATTATTAGTTCTTTAGTTTTTTAAAAAATGTTTAAAAAAAAACTTACCAACAACATGACACTATCAAAAGTATTGTCCCGACATATTAATAATTTTACTACGGAACCACTTTCTACAGCCGTACTGGCCACAAATGGACAATTTGGACTTAAACCCACAAAACATATTGAACCGTCTGAGTAGCCAATGACAGCACGATTAACACCCTCTAAAGTACGCCACCATACTACCGATAAAGGATACGGACAAGTATTTGAAGCCATAAATGACATACTCATCAACGGCAAGTGACTATTGCCAGTTTTATCATCCGTTTGATTAGGAGGATTTGAAGTTGCCAACATTTCGGCAGGTACATCGTGACTAAAAACTTCCATATTGCCTTCATCTATGGCAGCTGCTTCTAGCATTACTACACCATTGCCATCCTCACCATCCTGCTCCTTCTCATCATCTCCTACTTTGAGATCATCAATTTGTTCTACTAGAATTTTTATATTTTTACTATCGTCTTTAGCATCATTATCTGTGTCATTATTATGTGGTAGCTTTTCTTTATTTGTACGCTCCTCGCTCCTTAACACACTGAGAGCCGATTGTCGTTTTTTGGTTAATTGATTGGGACATTTTTTAGAATTTGGACATTCATGAGGACCCACAAATGGTATAATATATGATGTCACTTGTGTTAAACTATAGTGCGGATGGGAATAACCAGTATTGTTGGTTGTGGTTTTTTCCAAATAGGTTTTATCAACCACGGCTATTGCTGGTACAATGTGAAGGGTATTGTCGAAACCTGAAAGTAATATTTAAAAAGATTTTATTAATCTTTATATATATTAATCTTTATATGACTCTAGTCATATAGAATTTCTGTATATAATGCTGTGTTAGGAAAATATGTACAACATTCATATCAAAATTTTGTATTTTTTGATTACATTAATAAAAAATATAAATTTTTTTAGTCGCAATATTAAGACATGTCCTCGTACAAAATGTTTAATAAAAATAAGGTTTCAAAATACAATATGTTGGCAGTGGCAACAAATATGTTACCTATAATCATTTTTTTTTTAATATTAAATAATTAAAGTCAGATATTTATATAAATTTATGTTGATGTTCCCTTTTTTGCATATATCAAACACTAAATAATATTCAGTAGACATATCTTTCTAATATTTAGCAAACAAAATCTGCTAAATTTAGCAATTTTTCCGGCAGTCATTTCGATGACTTTTTCCAACATTTGTGGCCGTATATTGGCAATAACGCGGAGAATGTTGTCCTCCAAGTGGTCAATCGTTTCGGGCTTATCGGCGTAGACTAGCGACTTCGCATGTTCTCTCAGAAAATAGTCCAGCGGCGTTAAATCGCGCAATCGTGAAGGTCAATTCACGGGTCCGAAACGTGAAACTATGCGGGGTACCAAACGTTTCCTTCAATAAATCAATTGTGGCACGAGGTGTGTGACATGTTGCTCCGTCTTGTTGAAACCAGAGCTCCTGCACATCATGGTTGTTCAACTGAAGAACGAAAAAGTCAGTAATCATGGCTCTATAGCGGTCACCATAGACGGATAGACTGATTGGGGTCTTCCTCTACGCTACGCTCTACAGCAGCAATGACCTCTTCAGTAAGCACTGTACGACGTCTCTGTGGATACATATTATCATTTAAAGTAAACGTGATGAGAAAACGTTCCATAGTTAATCGAATTAATTGCTCTGATGGACGATTATGTTGACCGTAAAATGGAACAGAACCATGAAATAAATTTGCACAATTTGGAAGCGTTGTTCAGGCATACACATAAATCACTTGACTGTTAATTTAAAGATCCAAATTGTCACCGATTCCAAAAAAAGAACTTAAAACACTAAAAACCTACATCATTTAAAGGAAACAACGAGATATTGGAAGCTATTTATATTACACATATCTTCCTATAAGTATACATTTTAAAAAAGGTACAAAAAAAATATAAATACTAACATGAATTGAAGGGCTTATTGTAAAAACTTGATAAGCCACATTTTATTTTTAGTTTGTTTTCGCCTTTTAAAGGTTGAAGAAATGTATAAATATGACTTTTGCAATACGTTTATGTTCTAGGTACTTCTAATAAGTGATTAAGTAAGGGCTCTATCAAATATTAATCAATGAATGTCTAGAAAACAGTGAAAATCTATAAAATATTAAATGTGGCTTATCAAGTTTTTACAATAAGCCCTTCAATTGTAGAGTAAAAAAAACTATGTTTAAAGTCTTAATCATAGAAAATTTCTGTAATTAAATTTAATCAAAGTTTAGAGTAAAATCAGAGTTTAAAATTTGATTAGTTGTTGTAATTAAGTCGTACTCAATGATTTCCTTCCTAATCATTGTTAAGTATTAAATAAGTTACCGGGCCTTAATGTGTTAAATTTGTCTTTTAATATTAAAAACAAATTGTTAATCCTAATATACTTACACAATACTAATAACCAGGTTCCGGATGGATCAAAACAAACATCATGTATAACACGACTGGTACGACGAAACCATGATATTAACTTGAGCACCTCTTGACCACCCTCACTGGTATAACGTAAAACAATGTCATTGTCCTCCGACACTAAACACAGCAGCTGTTTGTGACAATCATATTCGGTGATGGTCGATAATTTACAATTAAAGTTGGTAATCAATGGTCGCAATTCAAATATGTCCAGATAATGAAGAGGAGAAGACATAACGTTTCATTCAAGTGCGACAAAAAGTGCGTTTCAGACGTTTCCTGATGACCTCAAAAAGTTCCTAAGAACTCTTTTTTTGAAAACTTAACAAATCTCTCAAACTACAAGAGGAGCGCTTTGGTTGGGTAGTAAGGACGATGGAGACAATGTGAAGGGTGCGGTCGTTCACATACGAACTTCAGAAAATGAAAATTCTACAATAACAACAAACAAATTAAAGAAGCAATAAAAGGCACAAATTGTCATTTATTTCATACAACACTTACGGGCCTATGGTTTCAGGTGTTTATTGTACCCCCGCCAACAAGTAATCAATTTGATATTAATGAATAAGGAAGTAAAGCTTAATAGACTTTTGTCGGGGTATGTTTCCCTTGAAATTGTTGGACTGGGAATTCTTTTGCTGTTGCTGCTTTTGGTGTGTTTATTTTTAATAGTTGATTGTACTACAAATAGTATTTTTTATATTTTTGGGTTTTTCTTTTTTGGTGCAAATTGTAAGCAAAAGTAGAGCCAGTTAAGTGTCCCCCCTGCCTACTAACAATTCTAACTTTTGGCTGCGCACTCACGTAATATCGTTTTTTTTTTGTATCGTAGTCTTTATTTTTTTTTTTGTTCTTTTACCAAACCCCCTTTTTTACAGCAAAATTTAGTATATCTACGTATATATTATGCTGTTGTGCCTGTGTATTTGTGTGCTGGGGGTGCTCTGCTAGCTGCCGTCTTTCAACTGGCTGCGTTTTAATTTTTAACTTTTTTAAAATTATTTTAACATTTTTACTTAATTTCGATTGTATATTTGGTTAAACACTTTATTATTGAATAGTCCTAAATATAATAAACACTTTTTTCACAATTTATTTGCCTGATTCAGAGGTCCAAGCCGACTGAAAATAATCGGCGGTGGCAGCTTGGCAAAAAATGATCGGCGGCGGATCTAAGCCGGCTAAAGCCGACGTTTTTTTATCATTTTTTTTTAAGACTACACCAAGATATATTTATATAGGTAGTCTTACTAGAACAACAACTACAACAAACAATACAAAAACTACAGTCATTTTGTTGTTGAGTACAGTACAGTGTCAAAACCATATAAGAAATGTCAAAACCAGGGAAGAGGAAGATAAACAGCTGGGCTACTAAGACTACCTATATAAATATATCTTGGACTACACACAAAAAAGCTGCGAGAACTTTTTTTTTAAAGAAGGGTATAATTTTGTTATAATTTTTATTAAAAATAAAAATTATGTTTTTTTGACCTTTAATTGTGCAATGAAAATGAAAATTATTCAAGTTCGAGGCCATTCTCTATATTTCTTCATTAGGATATTGTCCTAACAAATAATCTATAGAGTTTTTGTTTTCAAATTTATTATTTGACCCTTTCAGGAATGTGTTAATAGATCTATTTCGGGAATTTTCTAGGTTCCCATCATCAGAACACGTTTTGAAAGCGGTAACAATCCCATGCCAAACATCAAACATTCATATGAACTAGTTTACTCACTACATGAGAACTAATATACATATGAGTTTAAAGTTAAAGATTATAACCTTAAAGATTATAACCTTTAACTCATTTTCATTCTCATTCGCACTAAGAATAAAAAAATGTCTGCCAATTTCACCACTAAAATAACTTGGAACTAGAAAAAATTAAATTAGGGTTAGAATTTAGTTGGTTAATACATAACAAAATTATAAAATTAACAATATGGGCCAAATTGGAAAATAGAACCGATTATAAAAGAGGAACCGTGTCTTTAGTGGAATCGTATTTTGAAAATTTGGTCTTAATTTTACTGTTGTAACCAACCGCATTTATTATGAGAAGTTATTGAATGCTAACCCTGGTTGTATTGAAAAAAAAATAATAATACAAATATCGGCTAAAGGTACCCATACACTTTGCAATATTATTCCAAATATTGTTGCCAGTATTATTGTCATTTTGCTCTACACAGTGCAATAAAATATACAATGCTATTGCACAAAATATGGCACCACTCTTCTGTTGTGGAAGGATGTGAAAATTCCACAACGTGGTAACACACATAAAATATTTTTCACACTTCTTGGTTGCGCAATAAGAACCAACGATTTTTTGATTTTGGTAATATTTTTCACAATAGCAAATGTTGCACAAAAATATTGCGTAGTGTATGGGTACCATAAGCTGGCATGATCAGCTAACAAATATAAGCCGAAACTAGCCGCTTGCTTTGCCGGCTGCTCGACTCCCAAACAAATGTCGGCGGCGGCGCATCGAATTTGCTCCACTCGACTTGTATCTCTGCTACGATTACAAAAATTTTAATTTTCACAGTTCTTAAGAGAAAATCAAAATAAAGAAAATGCAATAAAATTTTTCTCCAGGGATGATAAATTTCAATTTTTCAAATAGTACCAACTAGCATACCAAATACAAAAGCACCAATTAATATATGATTGCAATCACAATGAATAGTATATTCACAATAAAAGTCAAAACGAAGAGTATGTTCACAATAAAAGTCAAAAGGAAGAGTATGTTCACAATAAAAGTTAAATCTTTCCCGTACATTTTGTATGAAACTCAATATTACTCCAATAGCCCGGCGAAAGTTTGTGTTACATATGAGAAAATATTTTCGCTTTTGCTTTTATTGTGAACACAGTCTTTAAGAGAAAATAATTTCCAATATATTTAGCATTTCATACAAAATGTATGGGAATATTTTTTCCCTTTTAGTCTTAGCTTTTATTTTAAACATACAAGCAAAAAAAGCATTGCCAAGTATAAGGAGCATTTCACCTAATAAAGTTCATTCGCAAAAGTTATGTGAAAGCTAATAGTAGTACTTTACCAATTTTTTTCATGTATCTACTTAATGTTTGAATAATTTATGTGAAAAAACTTCATTAGTTGAAATGTTCCCAATTACTTTGCAACGATTATTTTGTGTGTACTCGAAATATATATTATATTATATATTTATTTATTTATTTATCAAAATTTTCGTTTCATACAAAGTTCTTCGAACTTTTGGGTTGCAAATGGTACCCTGAAAAGTACTATAGTACCAACTTTATCATACCTATTTGGCACAATTCCAACCAAACCAAAAAAAACTTGGCAGCACTGACGTTATTTTATTTCTTTTTCTTGGTCCTTCTTAGCAAAGCCAACTTCAAGCAGCCAAAAGCGCTTAGATTTATTAAATTAATACGTTTTTGTTCAAAGCCTATTTAGACAACGAAGTTAATCTTTTTGATTAAAGTTAATACACTTTTTCCATCTTTCTCGTGTACATATATATTTTTGTCAGTTAAAAGATTACCTTGACAGTTAAAAGGGAACAAATCTAGTTTACGGGCATAGCGCAACAAAAAAAAACCGAAACTAGTGCTAAAATAGGTGAGATTAGAAAAAAAAAAATTGTGTCGGTAGCCCATATTTTCCGGCTCCAAAGTTTGGATATTTCATTTAATGGATATATTTTTTACTTTGTCAAGCGTTGTCGGAGCTAAACAAAATGTGTGTCATTATAAAGCTTTTTTATAGACCCGTAAATTTGTATAATATTAACCAACGCCAAAAATCAGTAATATTTTGAAAGAACAAATAGCGAAATTTTTATTTTTTTCTTTTCAGATATTTACTTAAATATTGAAAAATATAGTTGAAAAAAACGTTATTAGTTGAAATGTTAATAGTTACTTGGCAACTATTTTTTTGTGTCTATATACGGCAAATATCTTCTATCTAATTTCGAAAGCAGTTTCTCGATATCTTGTATTAAATCTTAGATATTCAGTATTGGAAATAAGAAATGCCATTTTCAAAAGTATTAACAAAACTTTCACAACAACTTTGCAGTTCTGGGTAAGTAATAGTCGTAATCGTTTTTTTCTTCCGGCTGAAATTTCAACTACAACTACCATTTTAATACCTTTTCCTTCACTTTTGTAAGGGGTTTTGTTGAAAAAATCTGATAAGAACCATAATAAAGGCTTAATAAATAGTCTTGTTTTGTTACTCACACTTAACATGAATGTGAAAAAAACGATGGGCGCACTTTTAGTATATTTGTATACAAACTGACAACTTATCGAAATTGTAAAAATTAAAAGACATGTCCAATGTCAAATTTTGTATCGGATTGCGTAACACGTATAGGAAAAGAAACAAACCTAATGTGAGAATATATGCTAATTCACTAAAGCTGTCTGTACATTACTCTCGAAATCCAGTTTAAACTATATTTCGAAATCTAGTTAGTATATCATTGTATACACTACCATACTTTTGTGAATAAACTTTGTTAGTTGAAATGCTCCTAATTACTTGCCAACGATTTTTTTGTGTGTAGGAAAAAAACCAGCCTATTTAATTGTATCAAAAAGCGCTGTATTTATTAAGAAAAGCGCCATAGTCACAGTACTGCAATAGATGTATGAAAAAATTTGAAACCAAAAAATTTGGCAGCACTTTATTGTCAGAAAGTTATTTAAAAAACCAACTGAAACAGAGTTGTATTTTAGCTAAAACTGCAAAAGTTCCTCCAATAAGATAGAAATATGGCAATATTATAGCTAACGGTAGTTTGAAATTTTTGTTTGTTCAGTGTTCTGTCACAAAAAAAGTGTGGAAAATGAAAAAAATTTCTTTATGAAATATTTTGCAAATAAAAAGTTTTTAAATAGTGAAAAATGTAGCAAAAGTGTAAAATAAAAGAAATTTATTAAAGAAAAGTGTAAAAATATCTCCAATAAGTGCAAATATAAAATGTTTAACATAAATTTATTGTAAATGTGTTTGTGTGAATCTCAAAGCAACGAAAACATGGCTCCAAGGAATTGGATTATTTTCTGCAAGGTAAGTAAGTAGAGCTACATATATTCAGCGCGTGAAGACCGTAGAATGTTGATTAGTTTTTGTTTCAATTACACCACCAGAAAACAAACTCGGTCGTCGCTACTACCACTTCTGTTGCCAATCGAATATTTCGGTTACTGCGACACAATTTTCAGGTTGTGATAAAAATCATTCGATTGAAACAACAGAAAATCTGACACACCAATAGAATTTCTATTCAATAGACAGAACTTCGGTGATTCTGTTTTCGGGTTGCAATATCAAATAAAAAATACTCGAATTTTTTATACTACTTTTTTTAACATTATTTTTTGGGCTTGTAAGCAAAGACGAAAGCCGTGCGAAATCCTAGGCGGCGGCGGCTCGATGCAAAAACAGTCGGCGGCTTAAGGAAAAAGCTTAATTTATTTTTGGGTTGCCAACTTTTGTTCAAGAAAAGTAGCTAAATCTGACCCAAAAAATCGCTAAATTTTAAAGAAAAATTTAACATACTTTTTCTATGTAATTCTAATTGTCCTATAGGACAAGTTTATTTTAAATATTTTTACAAAATTAGATTTTTTAATTATATTTTATACATTTTGTCGATT
Organism: Delia radicum; assembly: GCA_021234595.1. Lineage (NCBI taxonomy): Eukaryota > Metazoa > Arthropoda > Insecta > Diptera > Anthomyiidae > Delia > Delia radicum. The sequence goes on along the minus strand of CM037851.1, from coordinate 307,326,187 downwards.
TGGCGCAATTTTTTAGAATTTAGATTTTATTTTTGTGCCTAATCAAACGTTTAGAAGAAAATCGTTATTTATAAAAATTTAATACCGTTATTCGAGCACATTGTTGTTTCAAAAAGCTTGTAGTATAAAATTATTATATTTTATAACCCGTTCTAGAGTCGGTTTTTACACGAATGATTTTTTTTAATTGTCCCAAAATCTACCGAAGTATAACAGGTAAAACAGCTGCTCAAACTGGTTCTAGCCAACAACGATGGTACTGTTTGATCTTAATAAAATTTGTATATGTGGCAACGAAAAAAATAAGGGTCACGTTTTTTTTGTTTGCTGCCCAATGTCATGTTTAGGGGTTAACAAGTGGGGTCAAAAATTACCCCAGTTTTCGTTTTTTCAGATTATTTCGAATTGTTTCAGAGAAATTTTAGACAAATGGGGTAACAAATGAAAACTCAATAATTGCTATACGAAGCAGGTTCGGTAACTTTCAAGTATTTTTATTATTAAAAAACGTGTTTTAAGTGATACTAAACTGGCGTTTAGTTAAAGCATTATAGTTTAAAAAAATGTATATTAATGCCTATTAAATTTAATAGAGGAGATATCTAAGCTTTGACCGCCATTAGTAATTGTTCGGCTTTTATGCGACACTTTTCGAGGAGCTTTTTAACTCTTATTTTAAATATTTTATATAAATGGCAACAGTAAAAAACTAAAGGGTGTTTTTTATAGAGCTATAGAACTTTGAAATGGAATAAAATAAAGATGAATTTTTTAAATTGATATGAAATTTACTTTATTCGAAAGATAATCTTCTGGCATTATAATTTAAATATGATTTCTTTCATATGACGGCTGGCTCGGGCGTATTCTAATATGCAGGTCCAATTTTCGATGACTTTTGCTAACATTTGTGGAAGTATATTGGCAATAACGCTGCGAGTGTTGTCCTCCAAGTGGTTAATCGTTTCGGGATTATCGGAGTAGACTAGCGACTTCACATATCCCCACAGAAAATAGTCCGGCGGCATTAAATCGCACGATAAGTTATGAAAAATATACTTCCAGGAAGGTGATAAATCGGAGCATTTTGATTAACCCTCTAATGCCCGAATTTTGTTTTGCAATGAAATTCATACCATGTATTCGTCTCGCAAAAAAAAATAATAATTTCTCTTAAAAAAATGTTTTTCGCTGACTACTTTCGGCGATATGAGCAAAAATAATTTAAAATTTATCTCGAAAACTAATGCAAGTAAAACAAAAGTTTGTACCAAAAATTATTGCTCTTACCAAGACATAACCACAATCCAAAAATAAAATTTTTTGTGCTTCTTTTTAAGAAGATATGGCGATTTTTGCTTTTTGCAAAATGCGAAATAGGGCGAAAAAGTATCTTAACTTCAATATTTTTTGTTCAAACTTTAGACTTTTGCTACTATTACTGATTGTCTTCTCTATACCAAATTTCAAAACGATCCGTCCATTACTTTATAAGTTAAGACAATGTCCTTTAGAGATATCCTGATAAAATCCTGTTCGTCCTTGAAAAAAAATAAGGACTGATTATTAAATGTAATACTTCAATCTTACTTATACTTAATTTTCAAGAGTTTTAAATCAACTTAAATAAGTGTTTTAGTTGTTGGAAATCTCAGTTAATTAAAAAATAATTATTTTTTGAATTTTTACAAAATTTGAACTTTAAAGCTTTCTCGCGTTTTAACAGTGCACTGAATACGAACAGTTTCTTCGCAAAACTTTTAGCTAATTCACTTTTATATCGAACTATATCAATTTCTAAGTATAAAACACTCATTCGAAGCATTTGGGTTCAATTTTATAAACGATGACAAATGTCATCGTCAGGCGTTAGAGAGTTAAAAACGACACTTTTCCCGTAAATATAGCTCAAATGTGATTGATTCTGAGACCAATTTGGATTCAACGTACCTTATAACTTGAGAAAAGTATACACTCAGGGAACTTCGGCTTTAAAAATATGTAGTTGTTTAGGTTGTAATACAGTTTCTTTATTTTTAATGTAAATGTCAGTCATTTGTTGAACAAATTAAAGTTTTTACTAACCTTGTAGTTCATTTAAAAAAACGAACCGCATCAAATGACTGTTTTATGATTTAACATTAATTTTTTTCAGTAGTCTTTTTGTTATTTAAAAAAATTAAAAAACAAATGTCTGTTTATTTTTAATTTATAACAAGCTTCCAACCTCCGTATATTTACAAAAAATAAAGCAAATCAAACATATTAGCTAGGTTGATACTAGTATTTCGATCTGGCTAAAAATCTCATCGGAACCCGAAGTTTTAGAAAAGTTAGAGCCTCCATAATAGGCAGAACTTTAACAAAAAACCTATTAATTATTAATTTTGCTCCATTCTTGTCTTCTTAGTAATCAAGCACGTGGTTAAGGTTTTTTCCTAACAAGCACCGCGACGTTACTAAACTTTGAAGACCAAAAATGTTCTATTTATATAAAAAAAATTAAGTTTTTACTCCGGCTCAAGTAATATTTTTTACAGTTTTGGTAGTTTTTTGTTTTTATATACATCGAGATTATTTTTATGTTATTTTTTAATTTATAACGAGCTTCTGTTTATTTTTTACTATATTGTGATGTGGTTAATTTTTACTACAATTGTTAGTCATTATTTGAACACTAAAAATCAAATGACAATGTTAGTTGAATTTACTGAGTGACATTTAATTTTTTTTAACTACATTTATAGTAGTCTTTACCTACATTGTATTCTAAGTATACTTTAGTTCTATTGTCAAACATTTTTCCGCCTGAATCTCAAGGTGTAAAGAGAACTTTCATCTACTCACGAGTGCTCCCCACTGTATATTCCTAATCCTTATGCAATTTTAAGAGGATTTTGCGATGACCGTTTGTATGTTGAAATAACGATCACGGCGCAAAAATGCAATCGGGACTTCTCATTTCGCCGAGATTGATAAACATTTTCCCAAAAGGTTTGGTATCGAAAATAAACAAAATCGGTCCAGTGGTTCAAAAGTTATGAGTGAAAATACCTATAAATTTTCCATACACTCACAATATTTTGTCGTTAAAAATATAGGAATATGTACTTTAAAACTACTAAACATATATTTAAAAACCGGTCTACTCAATTTTCTTTTAAATCAAATGTATATTTAATTTATTTTTAATTATTAAAAAACTAACTCAAAATACGTATAACTAAACGATTTTGTTTTATTTTTACTATCAGAAATAAAATAAAAAATTAAAAGAAATCACCCAAATCCGTAAAAATAAACTATTTTATTTTTATCATTCATTTTTTGGTTCAAATGAAGAGTTTTTTGTAAAAAACAATTTTAAATGAAAATAATAACTGATACAGAAAACCAGTATTTATGTGTAGTTTGTTTTTTTTAATAAATGGCAAAATAAGTTAAAAAAATATTTCTTTGATTTTTAAATGTACATTCCTTAAAAAAAAAAAGTTTACTGATTACTTTTTAAAAAACTACAATCAGTTACTGTTAAAATATTGTGAGTGTACAAATTAGTGTAGCGTCTGGTATATAAAATAAAGTGTCATATTTTTTCACCAGACGCTTCCGGGGGATCAATATTTTCAATTCACCTTAAATTTCTATTTCACCACAAAAATTGTTTTTCACCTCAAAATATGTTTTTTACCATCAAAAAAAGTTTTTCCCCTCAAACATTTTGTTTTTAGTTCTAAAACAAAATGTTTGTTTCATTTGTATCATTAACACGGCAGAGGGTATAAAGAACCAGGCACGTAGCTAGGCGGGGGGGGGGGGCTTGGGGGCTAGAGCCCCCCCCGAAATGATTTGACAAATTTAAAAACTTAATACAATTCGTTAGAAAGTAACAATGTTATTGATAAATTTAATATGAAAATATTTATTTTTGACTTGAATCAAATAGGAAATAGTTTTATATGATTCGAATCTTAAAATTTCGTTACAAAACATCGCCTGCAAATGGGCGGCTATCATTGTTAGAGTTGATTTTCGTCAAAAAGCAATAAATAAAATCATTTCATAAGAGATTTCGATGTCTTTGACTTAAAACATAATCAAAAAATTGTTTGAGACTATGCAAACTAAAAATTAAATATGTCTACACAGAAAAACTAAAATTGAGTTTTAATTAAAATATTTGTTGATTCAGAAAAGTTAAACTGAATTCGGTCGTGTTGATGCAATTGTAGTAAAAACTAAAATAATTTGTATCTATTTAATTAATATTATTTTCCATTACATATAGTTTTATTCACATCTATTAAGAATTTAATTGAATATTGTTTACTATTGGGAAAAATTACAAAATTTAAAAAAATCACCAAAATTATGAAAAAATCGCCAAAATTAAAAAAAATCGAGACCATTTGAAAAAATCGCAAAATTTGAAAAAAAAATTGCCAAAATTTAAAAACAATCCTCGAAATTGCAGAAATTTAAAAAACTCCCAAAATAAACGCCAAAATTCGAAAAAAAAATAAAAAAAATCACCAAAATTAAAGAAACGCGTATTTTCAACTTTAAACGATTTTTTTTTAATTTTGGCGACTTTTTAAAATTTTTGCATTTGTTTCAATGTTGTTATTATACGTTATAAAAACTGAAAATTTTTTTATACCAAATTCATTCATCGAACAACAGTTTAATTGAAATTTTTTTGACAATGATTTTTTCTGTCTATTTTGACATACTCTTTTAAAATGGAGATACCACTAAGACTCAAAATTAAGTTTACTTGTGCCGTAAAAGTCGTTACTTTACTTACAGTGCAATCTTTTTATTTAAATTTGGTTTGCTACGCACGCATCTGGTAACATAGTTTTCAGTATTTTTTTTTTACGATATATATTCCGATATATTTTTTTAATTTTTTGAAACAAATTTAAGCCTCAAACATTGATCGATATACATAATGTGTTAACGTGGTTCAATGTGACTCAAATTTTCTCAATTTTTTTAGACCAAATGTAAACAAATTTCTATCGGCGCTCCTTGAAATGCGACATATTAAAATCAAGCAGCTAAACCAGTCTTTGTGCTAAAACAATTTTAAAAACAAATACGTTTTTCATATATTTTTGCTGCTTTATCACCTATCCGAATTTCATTGTCACCTATCCGAATTTCATTAATTTAAAGGAAAAGCTTCCTTGTAAGTGTCAGGCATGCAATTTATATAGGATATTTGCCTTTTAAATTTAATTGTTTTTTGGACGGTTATAAATCTTTAATTTCCCGAGTTAAAACGGAGATAACTATATAAATATACAATTAATTTCGTAGAAAAAAATTAATATGATGTCATATATAGTTGCGTATAATTGTATATTGCATTTAGAATACGCTAAAACTAATGCAATTAATAATTACGTTATATTTATATACTTAGACATTGCAAAATAATATATATTTTGATATTATATCATATTTTAAAAAACACAATTTTATTTTGGATAAAATTGTATATTACCCCATGCAGAGTCACACTAGAAAATTTGTCAATCATATTTTGGATATAAATATGTATTACAACAATACAATAGTACAATTAATTGCAACATTTTGTGTATAATTTTATACACAAAATTTACCCCAATTTTTGTCTTTTGAATTGATTTCTTTATGGTTCTTAACCCTAAAAAAAGAATTTGTTTCATTTGTAACATTATGAGTTCTTAATTTAGTCTAAGATTTTTTTCAATCTAAAACTCTAAATTTAGTTTCAACGTTTTTTCCGTGATTGTTATTCAATTGTGTAAGTTAATAAATTCCACAAAATCTTCATTTTCATTATATTATTTTTTATTTTTGAATATAATAAAATATCAAAATGCTATGGAATTTGTTACAAATTTAGCTAAAGTCTAAAAGGATTAATAGATATTTCGGATTTTCATGACGTTTTAAAATCAAAAACCGGATACAACTATAGCTTATTTTGTACATATCAATATCAGTTCAGATATAAATTTATACCGCTATATAAAATCGTATTAAATTGTATCGCGTCATTATTCGGATGTTATTTAATTAGTATGCCCATTTCTCGGATAAAACTGTATTAAGACTCATATTAAATTTTGTATGATTATAAAAAGCATCATATTAATTTTAATCGGGTTATTAGAAGTTGAAACTTTTTTACTTTTTTTTACATTTATCAAGTTTTAGCTACCCTAGACGTATATTAGCACATAAAAATATAAAGTAACGCAATTTTATTCTTCGCGGTTTTCAAAAAGTTTTCCGCATAATCCTTTTTTTATTTAATTAAACTAAAAATTAATATTTAGCTAAAAATTTAACGTAATTAGACAATAACGATGCATATCCAACTTAAAGTACACAAACGTTTTCAAATTTGACGTGTTTCGCGGAATGTGATCAAACAGATTAAAGCGTTGTTTCGCGATGTAGACATCAAAATTCGCAAAATAATGAACACAATAAGTAAAAAATGAAAAAATGCATTTTAAGGAAATGCACTTTATGCGGGAGGTTTTTGTTGCAAAATGACCTGAGAAAGCGATTTCTATTATCAATACATGATTGCCCATTACGTGTAGGTAAAAATTTAGCAAACAAAAAAAAAAAAAAAAAGCTGTTACTCAAGTGTGCAAAAAAAAATATATAATCAAAATAAAAAATCGAAAAGCCCCCCCCCGAAACAAATTCCTAGCTACGTGCCTGTAAAGAACAATTTTGGTCAAACCAAATTTAATACATGTACCAACTTGGATATTCTTTAACTTTATTTTTTATAATTTAAATACTAAAACATTAAAAATATATACTTTTAAATGTTTTTTCTTTAACATAACATCTTGAGAATATTTTGTAATTGAACATCATTCCTATAATATGGTGTTGTAACGTCAAAGTGCAATATTCGCCATCACTGTCGTATCATCATCAGTGTATATTAGGGATGCCAAATGGGAAATTCCGAAATCCCGGGATTTTCAGGATTTAGTAGATCTCAGGTTTTGTGTAACTTTGCGGTCCTTTTTTTTTGTTAAACGTTAAGATAAATTACGTTTCTTCTGGAATTTTCTCATATATTTTTTTTGATCTAAACAACACCTATATTTTTTGCCAGTACACTCGTAACAATCCCAATGCCTTAATGTATTTGTGTTTTTTATATAAAATTTGAATAAATACGCGATATTCTGAACTATTTAGTGGTTCGTTATTTTTTAAATTTTAAATCCGGTATCATTAGCGACATCATATTCGATATTGATACTAGACTGGACTAGTGAAAATTTACTATCGTTATTCCAGGGAATTTACTATCGTTATTCGAAAGCGAAAACCGTATCATAATTATACCAAAAACCGATACTGTTTGGAAATGTACATTTAGGGACAAAAAACTGTCGTTTTCGCATCACAAGTAATTTTCTTACGAGATAAGCTGATGATTCTGCCAGCCAGGGTTGTCAGATATGCCGATTTCTCGCCAAACGTATCCATTTTCATTCTCGTTTGGCGATTAATTTTTGAAATGGCGACGGGCGATTTTTCTGGTGAATGGAATACAACTCTCATATATGGGCAGGGGCTTCAGTGTCTATTCTGAAGATTCTGGACCGTGTTCAGGGGAGGGCGGTGAAGCTTATCAATGACAGTAGTGTATCCAACTCTATTGATTCATTGGAGCATCGTCGGAATGTGGGTTGTGTGACACTTTTCTATCGATATTACCATGGGAGATGCTCATCTGAGATAAGTGAACTTATTCCACGAGCCCGAGTTTTTATTCGTAATACTCGCTTATCTTATCTTGATTGTCCTGTGTTTCGCACAACGCATTACAGAGAAAATTCGTTTTTTAGTCGAACGAGTCGTATGTGGAACTCAGGCGGCATCCCCTGAGTATTGGTTAAATTAAAAAAAAAAACTTTTTTATTTTTAGTGTTTTTAATTTAATTTTTTGGCAGGTAATAAACAATTTAATAAAATTTTATAATGTCATCATACTCAATGCCAGAACGTGTAAAAATTGTTGAATTTTATTATGTTTCAATTGTTACAACACAAAGAAAATTTTAATACTGCAAACAGCTCCCAGTGTAAACAGGATAAGAAGCTTAATTACCCGTTTTGAAAACCAGGGTTCCTTGAGCAGTGCATCAGCGACAATTACACCTTCTCAGAGGCATAGAATTATCGGTCCATATTTTTTCGAAAATTAATCTGGGGAACCAGAAACCATCTCAGGTTCGGTATATCGGACCAAGTTGGAACATTTTTTACCAACTGTAGTTCTCAATAATCCTGACATATGGTTCCAGCTTTCCGATAGAAATTTTTGATGACTTTGAGTGGGCCACTTCGTTCCCCAGATTTGGCAACCTCGTTGGGAAATGTAATACTAAACGCCATTTAACGGATGTAATTTTTCATACTAAGCTAAAAACTATTTTATAAGTTTTACTTTCATTAAAAAATAAAAAAACTGTAAAAATATAAAAGTTATAAGCATTTAAAATCAGGCCAACTTCGACGGCCCACCCTGTATATCAATAGAATAAGATTTTTCGCATAAATTATTCAAACAGTTGATTTAATTTTCCAGGATATTATTTTAAATTCCTAAATTTCATTGGAAGACGTTTGGCGATTTTTGAGAATTTGTTCGGAGTATAAAATTTAAATTGACTATTTTGTTACTCAGCTTTACAATATTTTCGGGTGTAGCATTTTTTATGTTATTAAATTATATGTTACATTTGTGTTATTTTGTTACAGCTCCTTCTTTTTATAAAGAGACTATTGTGAACTAGAATTATAGATGAAGCACACAAAAATGCTCATCAAGTGCTTTTTAGAAGTGGTGAAACAAAAAAATTCTTAGACTCTTTTTGATAACAGCAAATTTTTCGACAAAAAAACTTTTACAAAAATCTATTTTTAATCAAACTATCTAAGATAACTAAAATATACTCTCCAAAATCGTTAATTTTGACAGTTTTACATCTACCAAGAACTAAAAAAGGGTTTTTGGTGATTTTTGGCGATTTTTTACGACTTTTTTAATGCAAAAATTACACGAAAAAAATTGTTGGCGATTTTTGGCGGTTTTCATTACTCTGGCGAAAAACGGAAAAATAAATCTGACAACCCTGACGCCAGCAGATTTTCGGTGGTGTTTCGTTAAATATAAAAAAAATCCTAAGTAAATTACACACAAAAAAATAAAAACCCATTTCAATTACGAAAACCACCGATTCAATAACTTTAATTGCTGAAATTCCGCCAACAACGAAAATTTATTATTTTTCTATTAAATAATAACTCAGTTGCTTAAAAATTGATCAATATCGTAACCTTCGAAGAAAGCTAAAAAAAAAAAAATTAATAAAGTTTCGTTGCCATACCAAATATTTTTTTAAGCTTGAATTTTATAACATTGAATTTAAACCGGCATGAAATTCTCATTTCGTTAGCTGATTTATTTATACTTATGTGAAAAAATTCACACAGAAATTAGTTTTATTTTTTATTCGATTGAAGCGTAGAGACTATGGCAAATTTTACACTCATTCTTTGCAAAAATAAGCCCTGTTGTTGAAATCAGAGTATTTTACTGAAATCAGAGTATTTTTTTTAATAATATAAAAATATTAATAATATAATTAATATAAAAATGTTAATTTTCTTTGATCTTCTTTTATTTAATTCTTCTTATTTTAAACGAGCTTAAGATCATTTATTTATTTATTATAATTATTTATTTCCAATATTTCGTCTCCACATTGGATGACTTCTTCAGGGAACAATTATTAAATTTGATTTTCTGTCGGGAAATCAAAAATATTTTCTGTCAGAAAATATTGTTGATTTCCCGCCTTTTTTAAAAAATTTGTTTTCAATCAAATTATAATAATTCCCTGAAGAAATCAAACAATGTGGAGACGAAATATTCGAAAGAAATAATTATAATTAATAAGTTTAATATATTTTTTGCATTTTCTTTCTGTTTAAAAAATTTATTAATTTGTATTAAACAAAATTAGACTTTAAAAATTACATTATCAATTTTATGATAATGTTTAAGAATAAATTAATATTCAGATTTAAATATCTGAAACTGAATTATTTAACTTAATAATATAATAAACCTAATAAGAATTAATATCTACACTCAAAAAAAAAAAGTTTGTAAAGTCAGCAAAAAATTTTGCTGAGTCAGCAAAATTTTAGTCAGGAGGGTGCTAGCAAAAAAATTGATAATGTCAGCAAAATCTTTTGCTGAAAATCAGCGAGCTGATTTTTAGCAACATAATTAGTAGATTCAGCAAAAGTTTTGCTAACACTTAGTAGATTAGAAATAAAAAGCGTTGGTAAAAATTAATAAATTTTTTGTTAAATTTTAGTAGACTGAAAAAAACGCAAAAAAATTGTAAAAAAAATTGTAATTTAGTTAATATATTTGCTGAAAATCATAAAAATATTTTTGTGATTCTTTTAAAAATAATTTACAATAATTACGAAATATAAAAATTTTCATTTTCCCAGATTGATGTCATGAATTAATTTAATATCTGAAAATATATAGAAATAAATATATACTAACATAACAAAAATTTTCTTTCAACTACTTACATCAATGGTATTCTAAATGATGCTTTCCTTTAAAGGACGCAACTGCCGAAGATAAACAAGTGTATTGTGCATAGTTTAAGCATATAAACCCGAAAAATTTAATTTTGAGTTAAGTCAATACATTACCATATATGAACTTTTTGTTTCCTGCAGACAAGCCACTTGGCTTAGCGGGATTATTTAAGTTAATATGTATACCCGAGTAAAAAAAATTATATATAACGATATATTCTTTAATAAAAAATTATATGATAATATAAAATATCATATGTTTCAATATGTATTTATATATAATAATATTTTCAAAATGTTTTACCAAACAAATTCATGTATAACCACATGCAATTATGTATAAAAAAATACTATTCAGAATTTTATATATGCTAATACATGGTTGATAAATTTGATTAAATTTTTATGAAATTAGATATAAGCCAATACATAATTATATATAATACAAACATCAAAAACGTCTTCTGTCATTTTATGCATACTTTTATATAATCCAAAACTGAAAAAATTTCTTAAGTCAGTTTCTATGTAACTATATATATTCAAAATATCGCAAAATATTTTACGAAAATAGTTAACAAAAAAAAAAACCCCTCCAGCAAAATTTTTTAGATCAAATTACCTATGAACCTGTTCTATAACAGCTTCTTTTACCACCGGTTACATGGAACCGTTTCTAGAACAGGTTCCTGGGAGTCAAATTGTTATGTTTCACTGTACCATAACCAGTTGTATAACTGTTTCCAGAACCGGTGCTAAAGCAACTTGATGTCCTAAAAAATATAATTAAAATTTAAGTTACAAATTTCAATCATACATTTTGTGTTTTGAACCCGTTTTATAGAGCTCTAATATATGTAACGAAAAAAACAACCCTTTTTTTGCAATAAGAAAAAGGAACCATACAAATCTACCTAAGATGTGTGTCTTTGTCTTTCGCTTTACTCTGTCTACATGTCTGTATATGTTTGTTTGCAATTTGACCACACTATATTATTAATCTATTAACATTTATTATAGAGATACATATTAAATTTAAATATTTTCTTTTGTATTTTATTTTATTAATAGACAATTATTTTCACAAGCCGGTGACAATGCAAAATTTAAGTTGTTTTAATAATCAATTTTGTTTTATGTATGAAAAACAGATACAAAAGTCTTCCATGGTTGATTTTTTTATATGTCTTATTAGAGTTGTACTTTTTAGTATCATTTTCCTCTTCTCTACTACATCTTGACATGCTTCATTCTGCGTATATCTTTCAATCTGGTTGTCGTCCACACTATTAATGTGCATATCAGCACAATTTTTTTTAGCAAAATTAATTAGTAAAACATTAGTATATTAGTAAAGCATTAGTATAAACAGTTAAGTGCTGAATAAGTATAACAAAAATTTTAGCTGAAAACACGATTTTAACAAAAAAATTTGCTAAAAAATAGTATACCTGATTTACAAGACGTTTTACTAACTTTTGTACTAACTTATTTTTTTGAGTGTAGTATTCTTTTCAGTTTATTTTTACTATCAAAATTAACGAAAGTCCTCCGCGAAAGTCCAAAAAAAAAATAAATTCCTACTGACAATATAATTTCTTGCCAATTGAATGGTTTTGTTGTGGCTACCTCATTTTTTTGTTTACATAAATAAATACCAGAATCCCAAAAAAATCCAGAAAAAATCTCGGAATTTCAAACAATACCGAAATTTTAAAAAATCCCCGAAGTTCGGGATCACGATTTGAAAAATCCCGAATCCCGGGATTTTTAAATATTAATCCCGATTGACATCCCTAGTGTATATTGTTATTGTATATTAAAGAAAAGGTGCAAAATCTTCAATTCGTACATAGTAGAGAGATACTTAAACGTGTTATGATGTGATGCATTCATTCACTTCCACAACAAATAATCATATTGGAAGTGGGACTACACACAAGTGTACTCAAACTATATTGTAGATATGTAAGTAGTAATGTACCTAAATACCAATCCATCCATCTATACCCGCACTAAGAAAAACGAAAAAAGCCTCGTTATAAAGTCTACGCCCTCAATACGTGAAGTGGATGAACGTGTTGTTTTCAATAATCGAAACGCTTGTTGTTCTTCTTTGAACGCTGAAGAAGACAACATTTGGTACGATACGATGGAATATGATATTGAGGGATAAATGGATTGTATTTATAGTAGTTATATTAATATAACACAATCGTTATTTCTTTGGTCTAGAGCAAGGGTTCCCAAATTGGATTCCGCGGACCCCCAGGTGTTCGTAAGAGTACTCCAGGGGGGGTCCGCGAATAGTGCCGACAAAATGATTGTTACAAACAAATTTAAAAATATTTCACAAACATTTTTGAAATCTTATTAATAATTCAAATTATTAAATTTTTTATGCTTCTTCTTAGAAGTCTAGTACAGTAAATCTCGTTAATGACGAACTCGGGTTAGATGAATCCTGATTTATTACGAACTTGTTTGATCGTCCTGACGTTTTGGTAATAATTTCAATGTGAAATCTGTAAATACGAACTTGTTTAAGATAAACCCTAGATTAAGATGAACTGTTTTTGACAGTCCCACAAGACCAGTGTTGCCAAGTTAGGGGTTTTCTAGGGGGGAAACCAATAGTTGGTTTTTAGCCGATTAGGGGGATTTAAGGGGGTTACCATTTGTCTGACTATAAGAGGTATTTTTGGCTTTATAAAAAGGAAATTTTCGTTTCGATTATTAATTTTTATAAAATTTTTGACACAATTTTACAAGTTACGTCACTTTTCCGCCCTTAAAATAAAATTTAAGATTTTGATTATAAAAACAGTAAAAATCTAAAGAAATAAGTGTATTTTAATATTTTAAAACTAAAATAAATCTAGTGTTTTTTTCAGACAATTTAAGGAGATTTGTAAGCAATGCACTGCACACAGAAGCTCTTTCGCAAATGTAACGAAAACTATACATTTTTTTGAAATCAAATGAAAGAATTTCACAATATTTAAAAAAGTTATAAATTCTTTAAATACATATTTTGTGGACAATAAAGCAATTGTAGGTAAATTTTATTCCAGTAAATACGAATATCTATTAAAACGAATTAATTTTTCTGGTCCTTCGGAGTTCATCTTTATCGATTTTTTACTTCATTTGTCTAGTCATAAACACAGCACTGGCATGTTTTGTTAGGTTAGTAAGGATGACGTAACTACAGCAAGAAGCAGCGAACGGATGTGGTCCATTATTATTTCATTTAACTTGGTTCCCTTTTCAGTTCGTTAAGTGTCCAAAACAATCATTCAAGAGTCGCAATTCGATGCTCTAATAAACGGAATCAAGTTCCATGTGTTCATTCTCCGGATTTCAAAGAGGTTCTGAAAGAAACCTCAGGGCATTCACACAAAAAGTGAATATTGTCTTCGACAGCTTCCCCGCACCACCTGCAATCGTCATCATTAGCTCTACCAATTGTTACCATGTGCTTACCAAGGGAACTATGGCCCGTGATGAGGTTGATTACCGCTATCAATTGCCTTCTGTCCATACCCTGCGGGAAATGTACCAGTCACAGGTATGGTCACGTGACTAGAACTTTGTGTGTATGAACCTGTCCTAGTTTCGGTTCTGTTATATGAAAGTAACCGGTACTTTTAACATGGGCTTGTCATAGGAGGTGGCAATTGCTACCTGTGGAGCAGTGTGTGACGTACTTGGCGAATAACTTGACCAAGGTAACATATCACCGTACCGACTAAAATGAATATGCTACTGGACAAGTTAGAAGAAGGTAGTGTTAAAGTAGGATCATTCTAGGATTTATGTGATATGCAACAGAAGCAGTGAAAAAAATTTATCACGTGACTGGTGTACATATCGTAGAACTGGAGAAAAATTTTTGAATTAAAACTAGTCAAATAGTAAGCGCAATGTGTTCTGTAATAGGGGTAGTTTGACTGGACTAGTTTTGCGGCGTACCACTGCACTGGTCTAAGGGGTACATGTCGCCGGGATTTCGATAAGTAATTAGCAAGTCCGGAACCAGTCACTGCACTTATCCAAAACATTGTGTCATACCATCTGTTCAAAAACCCTTCAAAAAGGCACAACAAAAATCAATTTTAAAATTACCCATAAAAAAATTATAACATTAAATTCATTATACCAATTTAAATTTGGAAAACTTGACAAAAAGTTCGGATGTTCAAAATATATTGTAGACTTTTATGTTATGTGTAATTTCCTCTTTGTAGCAATCAAGGGAATGCATTCTTTGGCACTAATTGACATGTTTTCATCCACTGTTAACAGTTTTGAACCAGTTCAATGACCAGTAGCAACTTCAACTGCAACGAGCGTAGTTGCTTCAGTACACTTTGATGTTACCAACCAGTGTATGTTTTGCCACCATAACTATAGTCACGTGATTAGTCATTTCACCCAAATTAACACTTTTTGGTGCACCAGAATTTTGGTTTCACCAGTTTCGTGACGTGCCCCCCAATCATATATCACGGAATTCCCACTTTGGATCAATCGAACCTTCATTTCCCGCATGGTATTTAGTAGATTTTTGTTGTATTTTACCTTACCTTCGTCCCACAATGATTTTGTTTGCACACGATCCGCTGATGTGGCCCAACGCTTCTGAAATAAAAGGACAGTGTGGACGACATCAGCAACCGAAGATTTACGTGGTAGATTTGCATCTGCCTTACCGAGACCGTCTGCCTTCTCGTTGCCCAGAATATACCTATGTACAGGTACCCAGCACAGTCGTATGTAATGCTGCTCTATGAGAGCCTTAAGGTCTCCGTGGCAGCGGCTGAATACCTTGGACCAGATATTGTCACTTGTTAGAACAATTAAAGCGGCTTGACTATCGATGTAAAAACTGATATCGCTACGGTATATCGGCATCATCGAGATAAGTTCAGCAGCTACAACAAGTCGATTCTTCATGCAGCCTATTTGGTTTAATCTCATGAGGGTTTTGGTTGCTACCTCTTTAACCTGTTGATCATGTGCCGCAACACCCAGTAGTGGTGCAGTTATATTTACCCTAATTAAATTGTAAACATGTACGTTCCGATTTAAAGCCGGCCACCAAACATGACAGCAATATTTAATCACAGGCCGAACAACAACTGTGTACAGTCAACGAAAAAGCCTCAGTTTCATGCCCATCTGTCCTCATTTTTTTACCTTATGTTTTATGTTTTCAATCCATTCCAGTTTACTATCCAGCATAACTTCTAATCATTTTGCTGTCTATGATAGCCCAAAGGACATAGCGTTTATTTTCGGAAGAACAAAGTTATTATTTCTACGCTTTGTAAATAGTACACGATCTGTTTTCGGTTAACGCATAGAACACAGTTCCTGTATATCTGAAAGAGTTGGTCCCCAATCACATCCATTGCTTCTTGGAGCATTTTTGTATAGATTGCGTCAATTCCAGGTGATTTAAAAGGTCCAAAAGTATCCCAGTAAAATAGTAAAATCCAAATAACTGGTTGCAGAACAGATTATACTGTATTGTAACTAGTTCTAATTTCTGTTCTGCAACTGGTTCCATTTATATGGAGTTTTTCCTATTTGCAATAGGTTCTTTACCTCCAAACAAGAACAGGTTGAACCAGTTAGAACCAGTTATAGAACTGGGACTGTGATACCATACATTTCGACTCCCAGCAACCTGTTCTAGAACCGGTTCTATGTAACCGGTGTTAAAGAAGTTGTTCTAGAACAGGTTCAAAGCTAATTTGTTCTAAAAAATTTTGCTGGGATTGACCAACACTCTGGTGTTATTATTTTCAGTGCCTCATAATATGGTTCCTCATTACGATTTGAGAAAATTAAGCTAGTTTGCCTTTTTCTAGCTATGTGGCTTTTTTAATATTTCTTATTTTTAAAATAAAAATCCAATTTTTTTTTGTTTTGTGACATTTGCATTTCTTTAAAAAATAATTTTTTGGTGGTACGTGAACCAGCAGAATCGTCTCAAGGGGTTCGTGTAGAAAAATTTGGTGGGAACCGCTGGTTTATAGTGTTCCTCACATGGTAATTTTGCAAAAAAAAAAAAAAAAAGGGAACAAAGTTCGGACTTACTTACTATTTCCCTTAAGGCCCTTTCGTTGTCCATCTCTGATTTAAGAAAACTAATCTGTCTTGTATGCAATGAATGTATAAGTAAATGTTCTTGTCGAATTTAAGTACACGTCGCCATTATTAGGAATACATACTTCAATATTAGTACCTACTACAAGTATTTATAACGAAATTGTAAAAGTTTCCTCGCATGAACGCAGTTAGCCTAGCTACCTTTCAACACAATATCATCATGAAAATATTCGCATGTGCATCATGCAGGCTGTCAGTCATCATTTACTCACTCACACACAATCAGTCAGTCAGCCAGTAAGTCAGTCAATTTTGGCTTTTCAACAAGGACGACGTGTTTATTGCCACAGCACGCACAGGTTGACTACACCAACTCTCTAACCCATTCATTCCGTTAAGTCAGGCAGTTAGAGATGAGGAGGTTTGGCTTTATTTTCATTTAATCAGACTAATGTTAGTTATTAAAAAATATATTGTTGGAAAACCTGATGTGTTGCTTTCAGGTTCTTAGTTTCTGATGATGAATTTGGTATGTTTTTTTTTCGGTGTTGTGGCCATAAAAATAGTTAGCAATATTAACAATTGCGTGTATGTACTCGAGAATTTGTTTCCATATTAGCTATTATTTTAAAACGTGGGTTAATTGATAAGTATACTCAGGGAACTTCTGCTTTAAAAATATGTAGTTGTATGGGTTGTAATACAGATTCTTTATTTCTATTGTATATGCCAGCCCTTTGTGGAACAAATTCAATTTTTTGTTAACCTTGTAGTTCATTTAAAAAAAACAAACCACATTAAATGACTGTTTTATTATTTTACATTCATTTTATACCGTTGTTTTTTGTTATTTAAAAAAAAATAAATGTTCGTTTATTTTTTACTAACATGTGGTTCATATTTACTACAATTGTTAGTAATTTTTTGAAAATTACAAAAAAAAAAATAGTCAAAAAGTTGTTGATTAATTTTTACCTCCAATATATATGTACATATAAATTTATAAAACATTGTTAAATTTTTATTAATTAAGCAGAAAAAGATAAAAATCTTGAACTCTTTAAAATGCATGTAAATTGAGTGAAATGTAAATATTATATAAATAAATTGAATTGAAAAACAAATGAAAATGTTAGTTGAATTTACTGAAATGTAAGTCGTCCTTTCTTTAAGTGAAATTTCATTTGTTTTTAACTACATTTTCAGTGATCTTTACCTACATAGTATTCTAAGTGTACGACTTATTTCTAAACAAATATCAATCTATGGATAAGCGTAGATAAGATCGTACTGGGTTTGAGTCAACCAAAGACTCTAGTGAATTCCTTTTAATCCCTAAATGAAATAAGTAGTTACATCTAGCCTCTGCGTAAAATCAAACGAACTGCCACTAGTGTTTCCAATTATTCGACTGAGGATGTTAACCGGTTTAGGTATTTTTCGAAAAATCGTTTAACATAATTAACCAGTTATTCGGGTCGGTTAGTCGAAAAAATTGGCGATTAATCGTTTAATGCAAAATAAATGTAATTTTTGGTTTTTCGTCAATAACAACATAAAGATCTGTTTTTTTGTTAAATATCAAGTAAATTTGACTGCATTGGCTTATTAAGGCCTAGTTTTAGGATGTAGATTATCTTTAAGATAGTTTAATGAAGATTGTTAATGGAATGCTGCTTCTGAAATATGATTAAATTAGTTTTATTATAATAAAAATCAAAATTCTAAACAAGGAGTGGTTTTAAAAATGAATAAACTTAGAAATAGCAGACAAAATTCGTTATTGATTTAACTAAACCAAGTTTAACTGAAGTCTTAGAAATTCTTCTAAGTAAACTCAGGGAAAAAGCTTCATCATATTTATGAAAAACTTCATAAATATTGTTAAATACTTCATTGATGTTCGTCCAATGTAACAATTCATAAATATGATGAAGCTGTTCCATAAAGTGACAAATTGATGACTGACTTCTTCATATTTATAAAATGTTTCATAAATATGATAATGAAGTTTCATAAATTTTTATGAAATGATTCATAAATGTTATTAAATATTTCATAAATAGGATGAATCAGTTTAAAAAAGTTTTATGAAAGTTTTATAAATTTTTATTAAGTGTTTCATTAATATTCTGAAACTTTTCGTAAACGTTTCATATTATATTCAAAAAATCCTATTTAAAATTAAGAACACACCAAATAATATTTAATTGGTGTTTCAGAATTTAAAATAATTCCTGTTAGTTTTTGAGTTTTAAAAAGTCTGAAACATAATTTATTAAGTAACTTACTACAGGTGTTGGGTATGAAATAAAAAAAAAAATTTTTAAACACCTGACTTATGTCACTTAAGCCAATTATGTTTCAGGCTTTAATTGCAAATTATATTTTCTAAATTTCAATAAAAAGTTAACATTTTTACACAAATTTTATGAAACTTTTTTTATGAAATGATGAAAGGATATGAAAAAATTTTCATACATTTTTTTGTAACTTTTCATCATATTTATAAAAGCTTCATAAATATTATGAATAATTGATGACAAACGATTTATGAAATATCAATATCATTAATATAATAAAACTTTTTTCTCTGAGTGTATTTGTTAATTATGATTCAAAACATCCTGCTATTAAAAAAAAAACATTCCATGTAGTCTTGGTGTTTTATTTTAGTGAAATCGAAGGGTCCCAGCTAAAATAAAAGGAAGAACTACTAAATGAGTCATTACATCAACAAGAAGTGGTCTGTAGTAAAAATATGCTAATTAGGAGTTGTTTTTCACGTGTGACAAGCTTTTAATACATCGTGTGGGAAGCTTGCTGGCCTAGCAATCAGAGGGTTCCGGGTTCAAATCCCGGAAGCGCCAATTACTTTTTTTTCATGCAATTATTTACTTTTTTTTTTAGTTTTTGTGGTAAAATAAACATTTTATTAGAAAATATGTGATTTTATTTTTAATTTTTTTTTAGTTTCATTTTAACTTATTATGAAATTTTATGACAATATAAAAAAATTTTAAACAGAAAAATTATTCTTAAAATATTACCTTTGTAAAATATTACCTTTGTAATGGTTAGCGCGTTGGACTTTTACACAGAAGGTCCCGGGTTCGATCCCCGGTGCCGGCAACATCAAAATAATATGTATGAGTTTTTTCTATCCCTCATACGTATCGCAATGTCCACCTTCGGTGTTCCCATAGCAATTAACCCCACCGAAGTAAAATAATGAATCAGGGCTATGAACCAAAAAGCTTCAATAAGTTCGCCAACTGGCGAGCAACAACTGTTCTAAGACTTATCATCTCGCGCAATTACAGTGTTGCCATATCTGAAGCCCTTCATCTTTCCCCACCTTTCATCTCTACACTCAAAAAAAAAAGTTTGTAAAGTCAGCAAAAAATTTTGCTGAGTCAGCAAAATTTTAGTCAGGAGGATGCTTGCAAAAAAGTTGCTAATGTCAGCAAAATCTTTTGCTGAAAATCAGCGAGCTGATTTTTAGCAACAAAATTTGTAGATTCAGCAAAAGTTTTGCTAACACTTAGTAGATTAGAAATAAAAAAGCGTTGGTAGAAATTAATAATTTTTTTGCTGAATTTTAGTAGACTGAAAAAAAAACGCAAAAAATTTGTAGAAAAATTGTAATTTAGTTAATTTATTTGCTGAAAATCATAAAACATATTTTTGTGATTCTTTTAAAAATAATTTACTATAATAACGAAATATAACAATTTTCATTTTCCCGCATTGACGACATGAATTAATTTAATATCTGAAAATATTTAGAAATAAATATATATAACATAACAAAAATTTTCTTTCAATTACTTACATCAATGGTTGCCTAAATCATGCTATCGTTTAAATTACGCTTCTGCCGAAGAGAATTATAGAAACGAAACGAAAAAATAAACAAAAACAAACCAAACAAAAAAAAACAACCCTTTTTTGCAATAAGAAAAAGGAACCATAAAAATCTACGTAAGATGTGTGTCTTTGTCTTTCGCTTTACTCTGTCTACATTTCTGTATATGGTTGTTTGCAATTTGACCACACTATTATTAATCTATAAGTTATATATAATATAAAAGTTTAAATATTTTATTTTGTCTTTTATTTAATTAATAGACAATTATTTTCACAAGCCGGTGACAATGCAAAATTTAAGTTGTTTTAATCCTCAATTTTGTTTTATGTATGAAAAAGAGATACAAAAACTTCCATTGTTGATTTTTTTATATGTCTTATTAGAGTTGTACTTTTTAGTATCATTTTCCTCTTCTCTACTACATCTTGACATGCCGCGACATCTACTTCATTCTGCGTATATCTTTCAATCTGGTTGCCGTCCACACTATTAATGTGCTTATCAGCACAATTTTTTTTAGCAAAATTAATTAGTAAAACATTAGTATATTAGTAAAGCATTAGTATAAAACAGTTAAGTGCTGTATAAGTATAACAAAAATTTTAGCTGAAAACACGATTTTAGCAAAAATTTTTGCTAAAAAATAGTATACCTGATTTACAAGACGTTTTACTAACTTTTCTACTAACTTATTTTTTTGAGTGTATACTATCCCTTTCCAAAGAAAGCAACACAATAAATATAGGAAGTATTTCCTGAGTGTTGCCTCTCTTTAAAAGAAAAAAAAAAATGATTTTAACATTTATATATTAAATAAACTTAGAAACGTCAATTCCTTGTACTTCATATAGAAATTTTAGAATAAGTTTGCGACAAATTTAAAGCAAATTTTTAAAACATTTAGAGGAAACCCTTATAAAGTTGCTTGAAAACAAGCATATATCCAAGGTTTAGAAAAATCTATATTGATAAATTCTTACTAAATAAAAATAACTTTATATCATTTATATCTTTTTATCTTTATGGTTATTTATCTTTATTTTTATTGCCTACGAAGGCATGAATTTATTGCTTCTTAGATCACATGAAAGAAGCGCTTTTTAACTGCTTAATAGAGACATACCAAGTGAGACATCGCGAGTAAAAATCATGCCTTCTGGATTTGCTTTGAAAGAGCTCGGTAATTAAATAATGCCTTCCGGATCTGCATCTGGGTATGCAATATTTTTTGATGCGATACACTCAGAATATTCTTAAAGTAACTACATGATGGTCATTCGGTTAGTAAACAGTGGTGGTTGTTTTAACTGCTATTGAAGTAATTATTCTATGAGAAAATGAAAAACGACTAATTTATACAGTCATATAAAAAAAAATAACTAACCAAAAGTAGTGTCCTTCAGTAACAGTTGTTTTGAGCAGTTATTTTAGTATTTAATAAACAACTACCAAAACAGTAATTATGCAGTAAACAGTAAATTTTTGTTAGTTATTTAAAAATACAAGATTATTTTAAACTTACTCATACTAGCATTTCATTTTTTTTGCAGCTTTTTGTGAAGTTGCCAAAATAACATCGCAAAACAACTGTTACTAAAATACCGTGTTTTTGATTAGTTATTTTTTTAATGACTATCAAAAATAGTTATTTTGCATTTACTCATAGTAAAATTACTACAATTACAGTTAAAATAACTATTACCGTTTACTACACGAATGACTGATATGTAATTACGGAAAGAATTTTCTGAGTGTAGTTTAGTTATTTAAATTTTCATTTTTTTTTTTTTTGTCCACTAAAGTTCTTTTTGTGTAACGGAACATGTTTTAGAATTGTAGTGGTTGGTCACCGATTATAAGAAATTACTTTGGAGATGGAAGAAGTTGAATTTCTACAGAATTACTATACAATTTGACAGTTATGTGACATCTATGTATAACAAATTCAGCCTTATCTTCAAATACATGAAAATATTAATTTACATTAATTAAAATTTTTCAAAAACTAAAAAAGAAGTTAAAAATATTCTTTTTTTTTCTAAAGTCGATATAGCTCTATATTGCTTTAAGACGATTTAAAAAAAATTAACTAGAAGCTTAAACGCATTTGATGGTATTTTATACATCGTTCCTTTTTTCTAAGCTTGCATTTTTTTAGCCAAAGTTAAGAAAAATAGCAGGTATTGCGAAAGAAATAATT
Organism: Delia radicum; assembly: GCA_021234595.1. NCBI lineage: Eukaryota > Metazoa > Arthropoda > Insecta > Diptera > Anthomyiidae > Delia > Delia radicum. Next base: position 307,303,328 of record CM037851.1, on the reverse strand, counting down.
GAAAAAATTCATATGTAAAATTTAACCGGTTAATCGAACTATTTTAATCATTATTCGGGTCGAATTATTATTTGGGTTTTTTATTATTTGTTTCGACATTAACAGAAATAGAGGCGATTAATCGAGGAATCGGTTAGTCGATTAACCTAATTGGAAACACTAACTGCTACAGAGACCTATCATTTCAACATTAGGGGCGATCTAATTCAGACTTGGGAGTAATTTTTCTTAGGGCAGGAATGGAAAGCTGTGGATAGATGCAAGAATTATTTAGACAGATTTAGCTAAATCGAAATTGATCTTCAAGTTCAGAGTTCGGTAACATGTCCTAGGTTAATTTTATGTCATAAATAAATGAAATTAAATATTATGAAACTTTTACTTAATAGCTTTTCGTCCAATAAAAAATCCCATAAAAATATTGTAGAGATAATACATTTTGAAATTCTTAATCTCTCTCAGTTTTCGAGACATGAATCATATTAAAAATATATATATATATATATATATATATATATATATATTAGGGCGGGTCGATTTAAAAATCGCTCAATGTTCAAGGAAAATCGTATTCTAGGGATCAAAATAAGAAACTTTGACGAAGGAACCATACCTCTAAAACGAATTCTGAAGTCCCGACTTTTGAACCGTAGGATCAAATTTTGAAAAATCCCACTTTGATATTTCAGAAAGTAGGAGGAATCTCTCCAAGATTATGGAAGCTACTTCTTCTCCGGGAGACGCGCTAGCAGATTAATGCATAAATCATCATTCTAGGTGCCCGTTAAGGTGTTAAAATTGAAGTTGAAAGAGGGCCTTTTTAGCCGTGTTTTTATAGCAAAATGGGCAAATCTCGGGATTGAGATATTTCAGAAAGTAGGAGGAGTCTTTCCAAGATTAGGGTCTCTATTTCTTCTCCGGAAGACTCTCTAGCAGATGAATGCAATTATATTCGATTGGGTTTGGACTCGATTATGGCACTCTAAATGGGTCAAAGTGGGATTTTTCAAAATTTGACCCTACGTGTCAAAAGTCGGGACATCAGAATTCGTTTTAGAGGTATGGTTCCTTCGGCGAAGTTTCTTATTTTGATCCCTAGAATACGATTTTCCTTGAACGTTGAGCGATTTTTTTGCCTCCATACAAATCGACCCGGCCTAATATATATACAAGGTGGCGCAAAAATAACCTTCCGATGTTTTTTGGCTGTAATTTAAAAAAAAAAATGAAAAACTTGGATTCTTCTTGTGGATTATTTTTATTTGGTATTTTAATTTTTTTTACATCAAGTCGAGAATATGATGTCATGTAAATGGCCGCCGCCACAGTTGATTGTCATTTGAGCCCTTTTTATGGCATTTTCCATCACTTTGGCCAAAACTTCCGGCGATAGGTCCTCACATTCTTGACGGATATTGTCTTTAAGAGCTGCAAGAGTCTGAGGCTTGTTGACATAAACCCGCAACTTCAAAAAGCCCCACAAAAAGAAGTCTGGAGCGGTCAAATCAGACGATCTTATTTTTGATGAAAAATCATCTTCCTCTTGGTGGTGATTAAGGATGGCTTGAGCGTATGTTACACGCGATTGGCGGTCAGCAGCTAACAGCTGATGCACCGTCTGGCCTTTGTACGGAAACATCTTCAAATCTTGTACCAAAATTCGCTGTAAAGACCGTCAACTGATACCCATTTGCGTGGCACGTCGTCTGGTCGATGTCGACGGCGCTTCCATGACATTCTCGGCTACAGCAGCAATATTCTCTGCAGAACTGCTACTCCGGGGTCTGCCACGCCTGGCAGCATCTCGTGTTGTGCCAGTCTCTTCGAGGCGAGCGGCTAAACGTCGCAGTGTTTCACCAGTAGGCGTTGGACGGCCAGGAAATCTGCGACGAAATTCACGTTGTGCCAAAGTCACCGACCGATTATTGGTCAAATAAATAGTCACCAATATTCCGCGTTCTGGAGCAGTGTAGCGTAACATTGTTTATTAACGTGTATTTCGCATGTGTTTACTACACAAATGTCAAAGCAGAACTGACATTAGGGGCCAATCGCAAAATTTATAGCATTTTCTGATAGGAGGATTACTTTTGCGCCACCATGTATATTATAAAAATTTATAAAAAGTTTCATCATATTCATGTGACAATTTCTTATAAATTTTCGTCCAATGAAACTGTTTCATAAATATTGTTTATTTTTTTTTCCTTTTGGGTGAGACTAATGGAATGGAATTATTATGAAACAGATTTTCAGAATTTAAAATTGAAACATAACAAAATAAAAAATATAAAATATAAAAAGTAACATACAGTGGTGTAGTCGCCACGCCACACTATAATGAAGCTTTTTTCTCTGAGTGTACGTATTTTTTATTTGAAGAAGTTATTAACGTGTGACTTTCATTGGAAAGCGGATGGTGGTGGAAAGCGGATATATTTTGATGTACACTATAATGGTTGCCTCTTTTATGATTGCACCATATACATTACCGTGAATTGTATTACGACTTACGCTTAGGCCTGGGGCAGTAAAGTTGCGAATAAATGTAAGAAATATTTTTAAAAAGTTCAATCCTAATCGAACAAAGTCTTCGACTTGAGCTTTTCATCTAAAAATCAAAAATATTTCAACAAATTGAACACATTTTTTCGAAATCGAAATTTTTTCGCGAAAATATTAATACTTTGTTCAAAAATTTAAGATTTCCAAACAAAAAGCTCAAAGTATTAAAATTTCAATTAGACTAAAACTTTCCAAAGCTATTTTTTACAGCTATCCACAACTTGTCCACTCCTGACCTTAGTGAATGTCATAATTTGATACACGCTAGTGTATGGCGCAATCGTGAAAGAGGTAACATTTAACCATTGTGATATGTCACAAAAATTTCCTTAAATATCTAGTTCTTGAATATATTATTGAATTAAAGTAGGACATGTCACCGAACTTTTCTAAAACAACCAGTTCTTACACATGGAATACATTTTAGTGACTTATCAATTTACTAACGAATTATTATAAAAAAATTTACGCGCACCATACTCTTCAAGGCATTAAAAATAATCGAACATTGTTTCTTAAGGAAAGAGTGAGCATTTGCAACAAAGAAAGGAGGAGAAACTGTTTTTTTTTTTTTTAATTTGATTGCGATTTAAATCTTAATGCACAAATAGCAGGTCACAACTTTGCAGCTCGTTTGACGCAAAATGCCCGCAAACATGTTAATACGAGCACACAATATATGTGTGATTATCTCTTTTACACTCAAAAAAGGTACGCAGAGGACTTAAACATATGCTATTATACTAAGTACAGTGGAGAAGATTGTAATATTAATCTAATCGAACTGTAGAATATTCGTAGAAATATCGTACTGCAGGATTTTGTAAATTTTTGAAGTCGTGTTCACCAACCGGTCCATCAATCAAAGCTTAAATTTAAATAATACTCACTCTAAATAGTTAATACTAAATAAAAATGTCGCTACAACTTCAACCATAAGTTCGAGAGAATCTTTGCCGATAGCTAGACACGAAATTTTACTATTTAGCGACTGTTTTCCAACTAATTCCAAATTTTATGAGTTTTTTCATTACTTTTTTTGTCAAATCTTTTTTTTAGTGTTTTTTATTCGATTTGAATAATGATTTTGTGAGTGATTTTAATCTCCTGATATGAACTTCACTATTCAAAATTTATCCATAAAAATGCATTTTTCATCGATCGTTTAATTTTTAGTCTTGCAGAGATGCCTTTTTTCTGGTAAGATTGAGATTATAGTTTCTAGACTCCAGTAAACCCTTTAAATCATCATATTGATCTCACCCATCTCAAAACGCTAATGGATGATTTGTATTTCCAAACTTCGTGAAACATTTTGCTTTTCTGTTAACTAATATGTATAGGTATAGTAAATAAAGGAAGTCTTAAATGAACTTTATCTTTAGCTCGAATGGGCTAATTTTTGTCCTGGAGCATTAAAATGAGACTATCGCGTTGAAACTGTGCAATGCAAACAATTGTCGTTAAATCTGTTATTTATGTAGTAGAGGCAGTTTAAAAATCTTCGTCTCTTGCTTAGGATGATTCGTCTCTTGCTTAGGATGATCCATCGGATTTGATCTTTGATCTGTATAGCGTTCTGCTGAGAATAGTAGCCGGAGACGGTACATTTCCTCTGATAGCTTTGATTAAGGGAGGACAACTACCCGAGACGGTACGTTTTCATTGTTGAGCTGCGTTAGATGGATAATAACGTTTCTCATTTGGCTTCGGTTAAGGGAAGTCAACAACCTCTGACGGCCATTTCCTATTTTGTTCTGGGTTCAAGGATCTTCAAGAATATTCGCAGGCAAAATAATGAGGTGTGTTGGAGTAGTAGTGGTAAGTTGAGTATTTCACGGCGGGTGTAAACAGAAATGAGCTGAGTGGCTTCTGTAATTACAATATCTAGTAAGATGTTAAATATGACACGGATTAGGTTAGGTTGAGCTGGCTGGTCAATACCTCGCATCTGTCTTTTAAGCCTTATATATACCAGATGGGAAACGATAACCCCGACATAAAGTCAGACTTAAGTGATGGTCGCCAAAGTTTAAATAAATCTTTGGTTTTATGTAAAGAATTCCTCCGATCTCGGAATTGATAGCCCCCTTTAGACATATGGCCCTGGAGCGTGTGAGAAATGGACAGTGGCATATACTACCGTCACTTTACCATCTTTCTATCACCCTGTACCCCACAAAACCTGAAGTCTGCAATCTCTTCTGGATAAGGACAGTAAGAATTCGATTCATTTAGGGGAGTAGGAGCTACACATACGTTTCAAAACTCTGGACTCCGGTATCCTTCCAAACCGCATCAGCCTTACTGATTATAGTAAAGTCTACATCCCACTTCAAGAACTGAAGTAACACGTGACATAGCCATTCGTCATAAAACCGGACTTCCCGTCTTTGCTTCTATTATATTAGATTGGCGGATATCGCTTTGATCGCAACTTGACAATTAACGAAATTAACTTAAATCCGAATCTTCTGAGGGACAAAAGCAAGTTCAGCAACATTTTTGGTTTAAGTTGTTTTTATGTAAACAGTATAATTAGTTTTTAAGTTTATTTTGTTTAGTAGTCTGTACAAATTTAATTCTTGAGATGAAATTAAATAAACAAAATAGATAGATACCCAGCTCAAGGCAGAAGACCGCGGCATCGACTATCTGTACCATTATTAGACAGACCCCAAGTTTGTAGTTCACGGACCTACCTTGGTGCTATTAGTTAGGAGTACTATTAAGGCTTTTCGGGATAAACACAAAATCCTACTCTGGTCACCTACCGGCTAATAATAACCTCTGTAGCTTTCATCACGGAACTGATAGAATCATTGTACTTATCGGATTATGACGGATACTTATGGCGGATACATCGTCTGAATGCAAAGGGAAGCGCCCGTTACTGCCATACTTTCCATTGTAGTATCCGTAGACACATTATTGGAAGCTTCAGCAATATCAAAGACCACTCCCAAGTTACAGTCATTATAATGAAGAACCTCTCGATCTGTGAGACAACTGAGTAAAGCGTTGTCTCAGCAGCTTTGCTGTTCGTAAAAGCGTGTTGGTTTATACAAAGAAAAGTCGATTTCAAGCTGTTACGATAGACCGAACGTTGTCTTTTAGGATAATTCTGTGGTCATTTTCTTGTAAATAACTCAAAGTCCGCCAAAAAATATCCCATTAAGATAAAATATTCTCACCGCAAACAACGTATAAATTAATAATCCAAAAAAGTTTTAGAATCGATTCTTAAATTTTCAAATCAATCTATTTTGGAAATCATTTTTTACTAGAAGCGATTCCATGGGAATCGGTTCAAAACCTGTTTCCCGGAAGATATAGTTAAAATAATCTAAGAACAGGTTCTGAAGCGATTTTTTGGAAAAATAATTCCTAAATCATGTTCCGCTTTTTAAATTATTTAAACATCTCAGAAAACTTATCGCACATACCCATTAGACAGATGTAGAGTACAACATAAAAAATGGATTAATATCATTTAAATGTGCACTAGCTCATCTTTGTCATTTATAATGGCAGATTTCCAATTTTCCATAGTATTTAATTTTGGAATCATGCACAAAATGCACGCGACAATTGTCACGAATTAATGATTTTGTAATATGCTGAAACGAAACTTAAACACACAACAGCACCAAACTAAAAATTCTACTATGCTCCCTATATATGCAATAAATGACAAAAAACAATAAGTAAGAGTAGGAGATGGTAAAGAGAAGAAGACCCCACAACTAGTGAATTCCCGTGAATTTTCAACAACCCAAAACTAATTAGCGCTCAAGCACATATCTGTCATCACGTAGAGATAGATCCCTTTATTACTACTACGAGGTACGAGTATTATAAACATACACAGTAGGAAAATATATTCTAAGTACCTTGTACATAGGGAAGTACACTGCGTTGCAAAACTATAATTACACATTAATTTCACTAAATTTCGTAAGTTGAAAAAAATTTAGAAAAGTTTAACCGGTATAAATGTAAAACTATGGAAAATTGGTAATATTTAACGAAAAAAAAAACAATTTATATTTTTCATAACTATAAATACACTTAACTTAATATATCAAGATTTACAAAAATTTAAGAAAAATATTTTAAAGCAGTAGTTTTAATAATTCCTTTTTTTTTTTAATTAACTCGAAAATTCAATTAGACGTACTGTCTACCAGATTTATTCGAAGTTCTTCCGTTATAGATCTCCACGCACCAATAACTGGTTCTTTTAGATGAAAACCGTCATAGTGACCGTTATATGTAATTATACACACAGAGAAAAATTTAGCAATTTGCCAACAGAAATTCGGTTACTACGACTCCATTTCGATTATTACGAATTTCAGTCGGTTGACACAACTTAACATTAGTTTTCTCAACAAAGTTCGGTTAAGTGAACGGAATTTTAGTTGCAACATCCAAAATATTCATAAATCTAATGTAAATATCTTTGTACTAACTGAATTTATAAGTTGTTACCATTAAAATACACTTTTCAATTCGGTTGGCACTTTATTTTTCTGTGTGTAGTTATGAAACAACAACATAATAATATTATACAATTTTTCTCTTAAGTCAATTAAGTTATCTCTTAAATTGTATACAATAAGAGATCATTTATCACACCGTTAAAAGCAGTTAAAATCTAAAAAAAAAAATGTTTGTAATATTAGAAAAAATAGCAAAAATCATTTGTAATTATAGTTATGCAACGTAGCGTATTTTGTGTTTTACTGTGTTTAGATGTATCTAGAGGAACAAGTTCTGAGATTGAGTAAAAAAAAGACCTGATCTTAATAAATAAATTTGGAACCTACTCTCAGGGAACTTCTGCTGTAAATATTTGCAGCATCTTTATTTTTAAGTGAAAAAACAGTCCTTTGTAGAAGAAATTTAATTTTTGACTACATATGTATACTCAGAAAAAAAATTTAATTTTTTATTACATATGTATACTCAGGGAACTTATGCTGTCAATTTTTGTAGTTGTTTGAGTTGTAATACAGTATATTTTTTTTTAAGTGGTGAAATAACAGTCATTTGTAAAAAGAAATTTCAGCTTTGACTACAATTGTTATTCCTTTAAAAAAACAAACCACATCAAATTACTGTATTATGATTTCACATTAATTTTATACAGTAGTTTTGTTTTTAATTAAAAAACAAAACAAATAAATGTTTGTTTATATTTTACTGCATATGTGGTTAATTTTTACTACAATTGTGGTTCATTTTTTGAAAGGTAAAAAACAGATGACAGTGGTGTTGAATTTACTGAAATGTAAGTTGTCCTTTCTTCACGTGAAATTTCATTTGTTTTTAACTACATTTGCGGTGGTCTTTAACTGCAAAGTTCATGCAATTTATGCGAATCAAAGAATTTGCGATAAAATGGCATCGATTTGTTATTGTTATTATTATATTTTGCTATAAATGCATATTTTTGCATTTTTGTTTTAAATGCACATTTTTAGTGCATTTTTTTAATTAATTTGCGTTAAACGCATAATTTTATTTTATTTTTCTTAGTTTTTCGTAAAATATAAATTTTATTTTATATTTGATAGACCAGCATATAGACTTATTTGGATCCAAGCTGCTCAAGTGTATTTTTCAATGTAAATAATTAAAATTTTGTGTTAATTGAGCAAAACGTATGCAGATATTATAAAGGGTCCGCCATCTAACGTTTTTTTTTTTCAACTAGTGCTTATTTCGTGAATGGTAACACTTAGCTCATGTCTGATTTGACAGATAATTAGTTTTATCCTTCCGCTGAACGAATATGGTTGTGTATACGCTTGAACAACGCTGGGAAATATTGCGACATTACTTTGAAAATCATGGTAATGTTGCAGAATCTGTGCCGATACACCCAAAACGAGTCACTGTTTGGTGCGGATTTTGGTCCAGAGGCATAATTGGGCCATTTTTCTTCGAAAATGAGCAAGGAGTGGCCGTTACAGTCAATGGCGATCGTTATCGGGCCATGTTGAACGAATTTTTGTTCACAAAAATTGAAGAGGAGGAAATACAGCTGCACACAATCGATAATGTGCTTAAAAATTGGACCGATCGTGTAGGCTACTGCATGGCCAGCCGAGGCAGCCATTTGAATGAAATTATTTTCCATTATTAACCGGAAGGATAAAAAAAGAAATTTGAGAAAATATTCAGTAGTTTTTTTTTATAGCATTTTCAAAAAAAAAAAGTTATTTGGACCCTTTATAAAAAAAAATTTAACAAGCCCAGAACTGTTTCTGTGTATCCAGAAATATTACTTCTAATGTAAAGTAAATTTATTGCAAAAATGTTAAGTTTTCTTTGTTCTTCTTTTATTTAATACTTCTTAGTTTAAACGAGCTTAAGATCGTTTATTTATTAATTATTTATTTCCAATATTTCGTCTCCACATTGAGTGACTTCTTCAGGGAACAATTATTAACATTCGTATCTTAAGCTCGTTTAAAGAGTAAATTTATTGCTTTAAAAAACTACATCGAGGATTTTACTGCAGTCTAAACATTCTATTATTTTGCTTGTTTGTTCATGTTTCCACAAGTTTTTTTTTATTTACGTTAAAATGCGATTAAATGTATAAAGTACGATAAATCTTTGTTTTCAATTCAAATTTTTGATTCAAGGAAAAAGGATTTTTTTGTTGCAAATAATGATATGTAATCTCGCCACGTAAAGGATAAAAAATTAGGTGTTATTTTTATAAAAACCTTTTTACATATATTGACTGTTTTAATGTTTTAATGGTATCCCCCCCTAACAATATATCAACAAGCATTAAATACTTTGGAATCTCTCCTCCTAACAATATATTAATAATAATTTCTTGTTCATAATCATACCAAAATGTATGAAAATTTGACATCATTTACTTAGTTTGTTATTTTTTCACAGCATTGAACCATTCATTGCCTGTTTGTAACTATTAATTTATTAATTTAATGGAAAAATCGTTATTACCAAACAATATTGTAGGCGTTTCTAATAACCCAGCACCATAGCAGCAGATGAGTCTCATAACGAACGATGTTCTGTTCGCAAACAAAGTTTAGTGGCTGGAGTCTCGAAAATTCGCGAATATAAGATGATGTTCAAACTAAGAAAATCGTTGAGTAAAATCTCATACATATACTTCACAACATAAGTTATGTTGTGAACGATCTTCATTATAGTCATAGTACATCATGTTGCACACAAATGTTATAGGGTTTCTGCAAAATTGACCGATTGCAGATTTACAACATATAGGACTTGAATTCACCTAAATTAGCTTGTTTAAGAACGAAAGGCTGTGTTTAGTAAAAAAAGATGTGTTTAGTAAATAAACATTACCCGAGCAAAAAAAGTAAAAACGCGTTAATCTGAAAATGTGAAATTTTTTGGTTTGGATATAGCGGCGGCCGTTGATGAGCTGAACCGTTTTTATAAAAGATATTTTTTTTAGTTTAACTATTTTTCCACTTTTTCATACTCCAATATATACTATAATTTTTTAAAGTTACAGTCTTTATTTTCATACAACTTTAATATACTTAGCAAAAGAAAAATTTTAATACTCAATATTTCACTTTAAAAATTTATTTTTATTTCAAAAGCGCGTTGGAAACTAAAGTGGTACATGAATGTTTTTCAAAATATTCTTTTGTGTGCTGTGATGTCGGTTTTGACGATTTTTATACTTAAAATAGCAAAATCCACACTATTTAACTTAATTTTTTAAACTTTTTTAAACGATACTTTAATTTTGTTCATGTTTTTAAAATTTACAAGATTTATTGTTATTGTATATAAAAAATATAATGGCACCTCTAAAATTTCCATACAAAGCGGTACAATTTAGCAAAGCAATAAAATGTATGATTTTGTATAAACAATTTGGATGTGTTTCCACGTTTTCACTTACAACTTTTGAACCGCTGGACCGATTTTAATACTTTTTAACACAAACGTGCTTGAGATAATAACAAATAACCCGTGCAAAAATAAATGAATGATCGGAAAAATCTTTACTTCTGAATGCAAATATCGTTTTTTTTTTTCTTTTTTAATTTTTTATATTTTTTGACCAATGACCAATATAAAGATTAACAAAATTTCTTAAGACTAAACCGCGAAGCCACATGGCTTGTCTGCGGAAAACATAGCTTAAGCTTCATTTTATCATATTTTTCATTGCGAATCTATAAAATATTTTTTAATCATTTTTTTTTTCTTTTATATATATTGTTAGTATTTATTATAGACGTAACCTTGAAAAATTAGGTTTAACCGTGGTGCACAGTGAAATTAATATCTTGTGTTGAAGCTTCTTTGATTCCAGCATTAGGATATATAAGTAGAACTTACATTTTCAGTTAACTTTTTGAAAATCTGTGCTTAAACTACATTCACACTGAACCGCAAAATACATATTTTTATTTTTTCATGTTTACAAATATTAAACCGAAAAGTTTAAAAAAGCGAAAATACGTATTTTAGAGTTCCATATGAACGTAGTATTAGTAAAGAAAAAGTTGTGTTTAAACCATGATTTGGTTAGGTTTAGTGAAAGATTTTAAGAGAACAAGAGTAAAGGTACACTTTGAATACTATGTAGATAAAGACCACTGCAAATGTAGTTAAAAACAAATGAAATTTTACTTATAGAAAGAACGACCGACTTACATTTCAGTAAATTCAACTAAAATTGTCTTTTGTTTTTTAATGTTCAAAAAATTACTAACAATTGTAGTAAAAATGAACCACATGGTAGTAAAATATAAACAAACTTTTATTTTTTTAAATAACAAAAAACTACTGTAAAAAATTAATGTAAAATCATAAAACAGTCCTTTGATGTGGTTTGTTTTTTAAATGAACTACAAGGTTAGTAAAAAATTTAATTTGTTCTGCAAATGACTGACATTTACATTACAAATAAAGAAACTGTATTACAACCCAAACAACTACATACTTTTAAAGCAGAAGTTCCCTGAGTGCATATTCGCAATACTGGAGTACGGATTTGATTTTGTTCCTTTATCTTTTGAACTTAAATTTTTTTTTGTATTTTTTAATTATTCTATTTATTTTTTTCATGAATACAATCTGTAGCGTAGAGTTCTCCAGTATTGTGAATCTACCCTAAAAGGTAGTAGTGTTCAAATATATATTAAGTTAGAAAAACTACATGAAAAATCGAAATCTTTAATTTCAAATTTATAATTGTTATTCAATTTAAGGAATATTTTTCAGAATTTCTTTTACTGTTCCAGTTAAAAGTCTGATGTTTTAATCCTAGCCAAAAGTAATTCCTAATATTTTGATTTATCTCTGTCAGTGAACCCTTATTTATATTTTCTTAAGTTTAGCCAAAGAAAAACATTCACAAAATTGCCCCAGCACATTGAGTATGTATTTAGAAAATTGTCTGATTTATTGTTTTAGATACGAGTTCATCATAAACCCAACAAACTTTTGAATGAAGCTATTTCAATACTTAAATTTAAGTCCTTAGTCAGTTAAACTTTAGATTTTGATGTAGGGGAACAATATATTTTGGAATAGGTTGGATTGAAATTCTCAACTAATAGCGACAAGGTTAAATGGGAGCCCGCCAGAAGGCTCGCTATTACAATTTTCTGTAGTTTCATAGTTCTCATAGCAACCGTATTTGCAGCCAATCGAATGGTTCGGTTGTAGCTACCGAATTTTTTTGTCACCGAATTTCTTTTGTGGCAATCGAAATTCTATTGTAGTGGTAGAATTTCTGTTGCTTCAATCGAATAATTGTTATCACAACCAATAAATTCGGTCTCAGCAACCGAAACATTCGAATACTTAAGCCACAACCGATTCTGTATGTGGTCTTTAAATCACGCTTGGTTATCTCAGTCCTTGGCATTGGTAGATATTGTATCCCAATATCTCCTCTTTCTCTCCGGACTCAAAGCTAACACAGAAAACCCACATACATAAGTATTCTAAACGCAGCTATACACCGTATCGTGCAGTGCCCAATGAGAAGTTTTATAGGTACATTGATGCCCCGCTGGCCAAAATCGAAAAGAGTTTCGGTTTCTTTACGATAGATAAGACTTCGCACAGGTATTCAAATCCGTCGACGATCGAGTCCCCAACCCTCTCATAGCAACTCCTCGAGCAATTCTCTCCCAGCTCATGGAAACCCAGTGTTTCCTGTGACGCATTACAGTCTGACCAAGTGCCAACAGATTTGGACAACAATATCTATCACATAATAATTCAAGGCCTTTCGTTTATATTGAGACTCAGATCCATTCTTTACACCTTCATTATTTAACTTGTTCCTAGTATGTCTTGGGAGCCATGTTCAGTAAATCGTTAAGATTATTATGAAGAAAAACCTTAGTTCTTGTTCTCTCCTAGACCCATGTCTGGCCGAGTGCCGACGGATTAGACCAAATGATTTATCGAGTATTTAAGGCTGTTCACCTTGCCTCCGTCTTCCTACTCGCCATTCGTTTGGAATTAGTCTCAGAGCTATTCCTCACCCCTTGTCTCGCCATGTCAGTCTGTGATTACATTTCGTCCTTCACCCACTTGGATCTCGAATTACAAGACGGTTGAAGTTGAATTAAGGGATTGAGCGATTGTATGACAATACATTGAAGAACCCATAAAGTCAACTTTCGTAAAGTTCCATCTCTATTAATTTGGTTAATTTCTAATGGAAACTCATCGTATCTAACCTAACCAAATTAAAAACATTTAAGAAATTTAAAAAATAACAAATAAGGAAACGAATAAAAACAAAAAAACATAAAATTAATTCGCAAATCTAGCGAAAATTTCCAAATTCAAATATGTAAGCTATGTTCGTTCTTAAATTTGAAGAAAAATTAAACAAAATTTTGAACCAAATTTACAAAAGTAAAGGCCCAACTACATTTAGCAAGTCGAATTAAGGGATTGTATAAAAATACATTGAAGCGCAGATATTTAGTTTAAGTCAACTTTTGTAAAGTTCCATCTCTATTAATTCGGTTAATTTGTAATCGAAACTCATTACTTTGAAAAAAAAATTTTCAAAAATCTGAAAACCCAATTTAAGTTGGCTAAAAACTATTTATAATAAAATACAACTAAGATTGAAGCTTTATCTTTAACAATAAGTCCTTACTTTGGTCGAAGGACTGACAGGATTTTGTCAGGATTCCTCTAAAGGACATCATCTTAACTTATAAACTAATAGACGGATTTTTATGAAATTTTGCAAAAAGAAGAGATTAAGTATTAATCGCAAAGCGTTGAAGTTTGAACAATATAAATTGAAGTTTCAATACTTTTTCGCCTAATTTCCTTTTTCCAAAAAGCGAAAATCGTGATATCTTCTTAAAGTTTACTCACTACATGAGAACTAATATATATTATATGAGCTCGAAGTAAAAAAGATTATCACCATTGATCAAAAAATAAATTGAAAACTTGTTTTAAAGGAAAAGAAACAAAAACGTGTATTGAATATTTACCAAATGTATACATGCACACAAAAAACAAGTTTTCAATTTATTTTTTGCTCAATAGGGATAATCTTTTTTACTTCGAGCTCATATAATATATGTTAGTGCTCATGTAGTGAGTAAACTAGTTTATATGAATGTTTGATGTTTGGCATAGTATTGTTACCTCTTTCAAAACGTGTGCTGATGATGGGAACCTAGAAAATTCCCGAAATAGATCTATCAACACATTCCTGAAAGGGTCAAAGAATAAATTTGAAAACAAAAACTCTATAGATTATTTGTTAGGACAACATCCTAATAAAGGAATATAGAGTATGGCCTCGAACTTGAATAATTTTCATTTTCACAATTAAAGGTCGAAAAAAACATAATTTTTATTTTTAATAAAAATTATATCAAACTTGTAAAAAAATAATAATAACAAATAAACCTGTAATTAATCGGCAAATTTTGCGGAAGATTTTCAAATTCAATAAAGCCCAATATGGTCCTTCTGTTTTATTCATTCTGAAGAAGGAGACCATTAAAGTCTTAGCGGATTTGAGTGTTTCTCAGAATTATGTTTGCCTTTTCATAAAATTATTGTTGAGGACCCTGTCTTGATCGCAAAGATGAACAACCCCAAAGAAAGATTAAATCGGTTGATCTTTATGTGAAAAGGTTCCAATAGATCCTCGCAAAATAACTTTCTTTTTTGGATTAATAAGAGTTTTCCTATGGAAATTTAGACGAACTGCCACAATACCGATCCCTTTATATGTAACAGATTCGCTTTTACATGGTGCTCTCTTAGGATAATTCCGTGACATGCCTTAGGTTAATTCAGCGAGATATTCTAAGACAAGTGACAGAACTGCGTTTCTGATTACAGTAACCTATCTAAGGTTTGCTCTGTGACATGTCACAATGGGACATTTTTCCCCTCCTATGAGCACGCCATGTAAAATTAACAGGCCAGCTCTACATAAGGTGGTCGGTGTGATGTCAGTTCGTCTAAATTTCTCATTGGGTTCTTATTAATCCCAATAGGAACATCTTTTAAGAGTATCTATTTAATCCCCAATTATTTTTTGAAAACAAATAATCGATGTTTTATGGGTCTACTGAGAGGTTGATCAGAATCAGTTTCATAAGCAGTTTTATTAAATGTTTGCTGGGTTACCGAAGTTGAGGCCAGTTGTGTTTTTGGTTTATGTTTAGCTAGTTGTTGTTGATGTCGTTTAGTATCTTATAAGAAGTATTTTTAAATATTAAGGTGTTTATCAATGTTATAAAGTGATTTTTCATATAAGAGCACTTGTTTTTTTTTAAAATGTTTTGTTCAATAAGAAATTTAAACATGTACATTTGGCATAACTTTTAACGATGAGTTTGTAATTGTACTTCTCAGCGAATAAAACTTATAAAAAAAAAAATATTTTTCTTGGAATATATAATCCCTAAAAATTTTGTATCTAGGACCGATTGGAAGTTTTAAAAGATAAGAGCTAAAGATTGTTTTAAATTAAATTAAATTTTACTACCCTAGTACACTACATACAGCGTACACATTTTTAAAAAAATATCAAAAATATGATGATGCAATACAACTTTATATTTTTGTGTCAAAAAAAAATCACTATAAGCATAAATTTTTTATCAGGGCAATATAGTCGCAATATTTGTTAACAAAGTCTCCCAAAAAAGTGGCGTTTTGTGCATCTCCTAAACTAACAAATCTAAAATCTCGAAATTTGGCACATAGCTTCATTTAGTAACCAGAACAGAATCAAACAAATCATTTTTCTTTTTTCGAATGCTTTAGTGGTAAAAACGGCTGAGAAATTTCAAAAATTCGATTTTCGGACCCATATTTTTAAGGCGGAGCTTCGAAAGAATTAATTCAATTTGAGCTTAATTCACAAAAAAAAAAAATTCAGAATTTAAAAATTGTCATACATCATGTCGTTAATTCATTTCCTAAGAATTCAATCAGAAGCTTCATTCAAAAGCTTTAATTGCTATTAAATGAATTCCCAAATTGAATGAATCCAGTAAAATGTTCATTCAACATATTACTAATTGAATGACGAAATTTTAGTAGCATTCATTTAATGCAGAGAATTTTGACTAAACACACAAATAAAAATAAAACACAGAAGCAATTACAAAGCATGAAATTATTTGTTTTTATATTATAGACAATTTTTAAGTAATTTTCTTTTGTATTTTGTAAATATTTTAAATGTAAATGTTTGCTTATTTTTAAAGGTTGTTTTTTATACAGGTATAGAACTTTAAGTTGGCATCACTTTTTTAACTGGCGGCCATTTTTGTGTCAAGCGATTTATGTTAAGTTTGGTTTGGCATTTATACATGAATAGACTGACGCCTGAACAACGCTTCCAAATTGTGCAAATTTATTTTGAAAATCATGGTTCGGTTCGCAATACGTATCGCTCACTACGTCCATTTTACGGTCAATAAAATCGTCCAATAGAGCAATTAATTCGATTAATTATGGAACGTTTTCGCACCACGTTTACTCTAAATGATATTATGCATCCACAGAGACGTCGTACAATGCTTACAGAAGAAGTCTTTTGCTGCTGTAGAGCGTTGCGTAGAGGAAGACTCCAATCAGTCTATCCGCCATCGTGCACAGGAATTGGATATGTGTCCATCCATTTTATGGAGGATTTTGCGGAAAGATCTTGGTTTGCGTGCTTTCAAAATCCAACTCGTCCAACAATTGAAGCCACACTATCACCTAGCAAGGCGTAGATTTGGTGAATGGGCCCAAAACAAGATTGCTTTTGATCCAGATTTTCATAAGCGAATTTTGTTTAGTGATGCCGCTCCTCGATGAAACGACGCTGGACTATTTTCTGTGGGGATATGTGAAGTCGCTAGTCTACGCTGATAAGCCCTAAACGATTAACTATATGGAGGTCAACATTCGCCGCGTTATTGCCAATATACGGCCACAAATTTTGGAAAAAGTCATCGAAAATTGGACCTCCACATTAGACTACGTCCGAGCCAGCCGTGGCGGTCATATACCAGAAGTCATATATAAATTATAATGCCAGAAGGTTATCTTTCGAAAAAAGTAATTTTCATGTCAATTTAAAAAAAATCATCTTTGTTTTATTCCATTTCAAATTTCTATACCTCTATAAAAAACACCCTTTACTAACATATGTGGTTCATTTTAACTACAATTATTAGTATTTTTTTAACATTAAAACCAAATGACAAATGTTAGTTGAATTTAATGTAATGTTAGCCGTCCTTTCTTCAAGTGAAATTTCATTTGTTTTTGACTACAATTTCTCTCGTCTTTACCTACATAATATCCTAAGTGTAGGCACATCTAAAAAAATGTTCTTGCTAAAATTGAAGCAAAAAAGTTTCCATTTGCAAAAGTTATCGTAAAAACTATTGCAACCATTAATGAAAATATATTCTTTAATTCATTGTTTTCACATTAATATTAAATTATAAGCGTTTATATATTGTAGTGAAATTAAATAATTCGTTTTTTCCAATACATCCTTTTTTTGTTGGTTTTTTTTTTGTATATTGAACTATTGGTACCTTGTGGTACATAAATAATGGTCATAAATTGGCAATGGCTAAAAATTCAGTATTTATAGCCGAATGATAAAAATAAGATTTATTAACATTTGCGCGTTTTGTACTGTAAGCCAACCAAACCATCCGAACACCATCACCAACCAACCAAACCCATCCAATCCATCGACTCTGCTCAATTCTATATGTAACATTGAATGAATCTGATGACCACCACATTATGTTTGCTTTCATTTCTTTTTTTTTTTATTATTATTTTCTCGCCTACTACAATATACACCACGAAAGGATTTGTTGCAGCACTGTGGCTTTCCCAAAAATAAACTAGTTTTATTTGAAATTAAGAAAATTAAAGATAGATTCATACCACTGTGTAAGCAGCGTAGTTAAGGAAGTGTAAATGGTTTGGAATCGTAATAAAATGGTAAATTTTTGGATTTTTTTATTGTTCACATAAAGCTTATGCTATTTGTATCCATTCATTTAACCTTTTGTCCGGAATAGAGAAATAGTAAGATAATAAAAAGGATTTTTTTCAATTAAATCTGCTAAATTATGAAATTTAAAGATCATAAAATTATTGAAAAGTAATTTTGTTGAAAAGAAAATTGTTTCTGGGGTAAAGTGTTTGTAACCGTCATATAATGACAATCGTAGTTAATTTTATAACAATTAATTACTGAAGATTTTTTAGTTAGATTTTTACAGGAAGAAGAAGAGAAACTCATTTTTATTGACAAATGGATCTACTAGACTGCCGCAGTTTCGTCCCCTCCAAGGACTAGTTAGTGGTGAATTTATGTGTCCATTGAACAAAGTATTTTATATTGTTCAATTTCTGTATATGAAAAACTTTTAACTTTGTGTCGTAGTGAGTTTCAAACCCACAGCCAGGCACGTAGCTAGGAATTTGTTTCGGGGGGGGGGGGGGGGTGGTTGTTTTCGATTTTTTTTTTTTATTATATATTTTTTTTTTGCACACTAAAGTAACAGCTTTTTCTTTTGTTTGCTAAATTTTTGCTAAATTTTTACCTACACGTAATGGGCAATCATGTCTTAATAATAGAAATAGCTTTCTGATTTCATTTTGAAACAAAAACCTCCCGCATAAAGTGCATTTCCTTAAAATGCATTTTTTCATTTATTACTTATTGTGTTCATTATTTTGCGAATTTTGATGTCTATATTGCGAAACAACGCTTTAATCTGTTTGATCACAAATTTGAAAATGTTTGTGTACTTTAAGTTGGATATGCATCGTTATTGTCTAATTACGTTAAATTTTTAGCTAAATATTAATTTTTAGTTTAATTAAATAAAAAAAGGATTATGCGGAAAACTTTTTGAAAACCACGAAAAATAAAATTGCGTTACTTTATATTTTTATGTGCTAATATACATCTAGGGTAGCTAAAACTTGATAAATGTAAAAAAAGTAAAAAAGTTTCAACTTCTAATAACCCGATTAAAATTAATATGATGCTTTATATAATCATACGAAATTTAATATGAGTCTTAATAAAGTTTTATCCGAGAAATGGGCATAATAATTATATTTGCATTAGTTTAGTTTTAATTTGATAATATCAGATTAAATAACATCCGAATAATGACGCGATACAATTTAATACGATTTTATACAGCGGTATAAATTTATATGTGAACTGATACTGAAATATACAAAATAAGCTATAGTTGTGTCCGGTTTTTGATTTTAAAACTTCATGAAAATCCAAAATATCTATTAATCCTTTTAGACTTTAGCCACTTGCAAAAGGTTTACAACTTTATAGTTTGTAACAAATTCCATAGCATTTGGAAATTTTATTATATTCAAAAATAAAAAAATATAAATGAAGAATTTGTGGTATTTATTAACTTACACCATTGAATAACAAAGACGGAAAAAACGTTGAAACTAAATTTGAAAAAAATCTTAGACTAAATTAAGAACTCATAATTGTTACAAATGAAACAAATTCTTTTTTTAGGGTTAAGAACCATAAAGAAATCAATTCAAAAGACAAAAATTGGGGTAAATTTTGTGTATAAAATTATACACAAAATGATGCAATTAATTGTATTGTATTGATGTAATACACATTTACATCCAAAATATAATTGACAAATTTTCTAGTGTGACTCTGCATGGGGTAATATACAATTTTATCTAAAATAAAATTGTGTTTTTTAAAATATGATATAATATCAAAATATATATTATTTTGCAATGTCTAGGTATATAAATATAACGTAATTATTAATTGGATTAGTTTTAGCGTATTCTGAATGCAATATACAATTATACGCAACTATATATGACATCATATTAAATTTTTTCTACGAAATTAATTTATATATGAATTTATATAATTATGTCCGGTTAAATACACTGGCAGACAAAACCTTATAAGTGCATATAAAATAATGTATTATTTTATGCAAACGTTTTAACTCGGGAAATTAAAGAATTATAACCGTCCAAAAAACAAATTAAAAGCAAATACCCTATATAATTTGCCTGCCACTTATAAGGAAGCATTTCCGATGGGTTTCCTTTGAAATTAAATTCGGATAGGTGATAAAGCAGCAAAAATATATGAAAAACGTATCTATTTTTAAAATTGGTGGTGAAAATTAACACAGTTTTGTATGAAAATATGTTTAAAGTTTAGGAAATTTTGACTTATTTAAAAACAGCGTTCAAATCCTCGAGAAAACACACATTTTGAAAACCATTTTGACACTATGTCGTGGACCCCGGCTGCCACTTATTTGAATTATTTTAACAAAGTATTCACTATTTTTTCCCCTTTTTCATATATCCGACTTTTTTTAAGATTGGAGGCTATACTTCATGTCTTGTATTAAAAAAATCGTAAATTTTACAAGCAAGCGTGATTGTAGTCTGAAAGAAATAATAAAGAAAAAATATAAAATTGGAAAATTTAAAAATATACCTGACATCGCCTAGGTCTTATTTCCATCGCCTAGGTCTTATTTATTTCGTATTTCCAATTCACTTTGATTTATATTTTGGACAATTTCAAACGCTTTTCAAATTGTCTTTAATCAATTTTTTAAATAAAAACCCTTTAAAATGTCTAAAAAAAACTACATCGTTATTACTGGTTTAGCTGCTTGATTTTAAAATGTCGCATTTCAAGGAGCGCCGATAGAAATTTGTTTACATTTAGTCTAAAAAGAAATTGAGAAAATTTGAGTCCCATTGGACCACGTTAACATGTTATGCATATCGATCAAAGTTTGAGGCTTAAATTTGTTTCAAAAAATTAAAAAAATATGAGATATCGAAATATATATCGTAAAAAAAATACTGAAAACTATGTTACCAGATGCGTGCGTAGCAAACCAAATTTACCAAAAAGATTGCACTTTAAGTAAAGTAACGAATTTTACGGCACAAGTAAACTTAATTTTGAGTCTTAGTGGTAGCTCCATTTTAAAGAACTATGTCAAAATACACAGAAAAAATCATTGTCAAAAAAAAAATTCAATTAAACTTTTGTTCGATTTCAAACTTACTTTCAATTAAATGTTTAATTGAAAATGAATTTGGTATAAAAAAAATTCTCAGTTTTTATAACGTTGAACAACATTGAAACAAATGCAAAAATTTTAAAAAGTCGTCAAAATTAAAAAAAAATCGTTTAAAGTTGAAAATTCGCGTTTCTTTAATTTTGGTCATTTTTTTTAAATTTTTTTTTGAATTTTGGCGTTTATTTTGGGAGTTTTTTAAATTTCTGCAATTTTGAGGATTGTTTTGTCAATTTTTTTTTCAAATTTAGCGATTTTTCAAATGGTCTAATTTTTCCCAATAGTAAACAATATTCAATTAAATTTTTAATAGATGTGAATAAAACTATATGTAATTGAAAATAATATTAATTAAATAGATACAAATTATTTTAGTTGTTACTACAATTTCATCAACACGACCGAATTTAGTTAAACTTTTGCTGAATCAACAAATATTTTAATTAAAACTCAATTTTAGTTTTTTCTGTTTAGTTTGCATTGTCTCAAACAATTTTTTGATTATATTTTAAGTCAAAGACTTCGAAATCTCTTATGAAAAGATTTTATTTATTGCTTTTTGTCGAAAATCAACTCTAACAATGATAGATGTCCATTTGCAGGCGATGTTTTCTAACGAAATTTTAAGATTCGAATCATATAAAACTATTTCCTATTTGATCCAAGTCAAAAATAATTATTTTCATATTAAATTTATCAATAACATTGTTACTTTCTAACGAATTGTATTAAGTTTTTAAATTTGTCAAATCATTTCGGGGGGGGGGCTCTAGACCCCAAGCCCCCCCCCCCCCCCCCCTAGCTACGTGCCTGCCCACAGCCATACAGCAGGAAATGACTCGTAGCGAGTTGAGCCACGGTCGACACAGCGATTTATATATCTATAACTTTTAAAGTAGAGGACTGTAAGCATATTTTTCTTTATCTCTTTTTAAATCCGTTCACATTTACAAAAGCTAAACTCCGCAAAAGATTTTTTATACACGAAGTGCCTGTAAGTACACATTGTACTTAAACAGGGTGACCCAATGACAATCTTACAAAAAATTAAGACCTTTTACAATTTCTAATTTGATTCGTACCAATCGGATCAGTATTTTGATGTATTCTGGAGTAAGTAGCGTGGTTTACAATTGAGATTGAGTGTGGGAAAGAGCATTTTAGCTTCTCTTTTCATTATGAAAAAGGTATTTCTTTAAATGTTTAAGCTGGTGGTTCATAATTGAGATTGAGTGTGGGAAAGAGCATTTATCTTCTCTTTTCATTATGAAAAAGGTATTTCTTTAAATGTTTAAGCTGCTCTTGTTTTTTGCAGACTGGTACTTCAATTATTTTTTTAACATATTGTTTAATAAGTTTTAAATCCTATTGATTATATAATTTTTAATAAGATCATATTAAGCTCATCCGTTAAAAGCATTGATTGCTGTTCAGTTTTCACTACTTTCATACTTTTATCTAATTAGATCCAAAAAGACAAATAATTTTTGCTGGATAGAATGAGATATTTTGTATTGAATTGGATTTACTTATACAACATGACATATATTATTTTTAATAAAACTATAAAAAAAATTTAAGAGAAACATAATTTGGACATCTGTGCATAAATAACTATATATGTGGTTATATATTGCAATATATAATAATTATAACATTATTAAGGTTGTACCATATATAATCATATTTCAAACTAAATATATAATCTTAATGTTTTATATAATTATATCTTGAATTGCTTTATTTATATGGCACCATATATAAGCATATCTTATATAACCCAAAAAAATATTTTTTATTAGACTATGCTGTATTATATCTTAAATATAGCTTATATGTTACCATATATGACTACATATTGCATTACATCTTATGTATATTATATATGCTTCATATCTT
This sequence comes from Delia radicum, assembly GCA_021234595.1. NCBI lineage: Eukaryota > Metazoa > Arthropoda > Insecta > Diptera > Anthomyiidae > Delia > Delia radicum. The sequence continues at coordinate 307,280,214 of CM037851.1, read as the reverse complement.
TTTTTATAAAGGTTAATATTTAACAATATATCGTTGTATACACTGAGGGAATTATCTTTACTTCAGTAATGAATTTCTTCATAGCTTTAATGGAAATTGTCACTGGAACTCGTCCATTGAAACTTTTCATAGAATCTATGAAACATGTTTCATTAAAGTCAATGTTTATGAAAACTTGTAGAATTAATGAAACTCTTCATGAAACTAATATATCATTCCGACAATGATAAATAGATATTTAAATAGAATTTATAAAACAGTTTCATAATATTTTGTAATCCCAGGTGAAAATGTTCATATATTGTCATATATGGCCACATATATGAGTTCATATATGCTCGGATCCGAAATTTGAGGGTATATGGACATATATGGTCATATATGAATGTTCATATATGGTCGTATATTATTATTATTATTATATTATATTTTATAAAAAGGCAATTTTTTAAGTTTTTATTAAAAATATTGTCTTTTTATTAAAAGAAAATCTTTCTATTATACTTATAAGAACATGTTACTGATAAATTCATACGTATTCATATAAGCTCAAAAATTTATAATATGTTGAACGTTTTTAAATCATTTTATTTTTTGTAAAAATTCTACTGAGAAAAAATTATATTGAAAAGCGAGATAGTCCCGCCAAAAGCGGGATGGTTAGTTATGTTAGGTACTACCGATTCAGAATTAAGCACATCAAATGCTATTGATATTTCTTTAGATTCAAGTGAGATATCTCATATGAACCAAAACATGTTTCATAAATTGTATGCAAATAAATAGTAAAATAAGTGTATGTGAAGCAGTATTAAAAGTTTAAGATATACTGAAACATAAATTACTAAAAAACTGCGTAAACAGCTCATTTAGATTCAATATTATAATTAAAATAAAAATCATAAAAAACTTTTATCTTATTAACTCATTCTGTACTATGGTCTTTATAAATTATGGAAACTTTAAAATTTATTTTCTTTCAAATATTTTTGTCATGAGTTAGTACAACGGCGAGAATTGGTTAAAAATAAAAAAAAATCGTCCTTAAGTAGTCATATCTGCTAAAACATTAAAACATATTGCCCATATAGGAAATAATATATGAATTCATATATGGAGATATCTGGTATATATGAAGCAATATATGAACCAATATATGCAATATATTATCATATATGGTGTCATACATATCCATATATGAACTTTTCCTTTGCATGTATTTACCCATATATGATCCCATACATTACATATATGTACATATATGCCCATAAATGGAACCATATATATTCATACATGAAACCATATATGATAATGTATGAACTTTTTCACCTGGGATATTAAGAAGTTTTATAAATTAATAAAACTTGAAACTTTTGAAGAATTCATTGGACCTAAGCCAAGTTATAGTTTTTAAACAATTTCATAGAAGTCCAAAAAAAAAAGGCTACGTTGAAATTCTGAGAATTAAAATATAAAACTAAAGTTTGAAATGTATGAAAATTAATGAAATTATTAAATTTTTTTATGAAACTGAAATTTTTTGATAAAAAGTTTATGAACAATTTCTTAGTATTAATAAAATTTCTTGGATATAATAAATTCTTCATTTTATCTACGAAAAAAAATTTCTATGAAATTGTTTCAGCGTATGTTACCACAAAATAAGTATATAATAATATATGGATATGCATGACACCATATATAATAGCATGTTATAATATATTTTAAGATGAAAAAACATAAGACCATATATATTTTTTTTTTTACTCGGGCATGTCATATATCTTTCGAACAGTTTTTTAATAGCTCTATTGAGAGCATGAAGTTTTCTTGTGAATATTGTTAAACCCATCTTCCTAATTCAAATTTTGTTCTGTCACATTAGATTCACCGTCGATAATGTCGACTATGTTTTCCAAGTTTTTGCGTCACAATCCTGGGAAAATTTCCAATTTATTGTACATAAATTATATTTTTGGTATAAATCTATAAAAAAAGATTTTTTCATAATTTATTTTATATCTGAGTGGCATATTTATGATGTAGGAAAGTTTTAGTTAACGAAAGCCATATCCAATTAAAACTTTTCTAAACTTTTTACACCAAAATCTATTAATTTCTTTTTTATTTTATATTGAATTTATATCACACACTCAACAAAAAATGTCATCAACTTAAAATTGAATTGAATCCAATTCCTAATTTTAAAAAAATATCAAATTACACACCTTCGTCATATTACAAACAATAACGCCGGAATTCTTCCCTTAACATATATATCAACATAACTTATGTCTATTTATTGCCAGCAAATTTCTTTGATTTGAATTTTGCTTCTGCTTCCATGAACAGGTCACGTGTAAAGGATACACTTTGACATATCCGGTACATCTCATGGACCACACGTAGTTCATACAGAGACATGCAGAATTTTTGTTAAGGGTAATAATTAGCACATCACGTGTCATTATACTTATGAAATAAATCTATCGATTTCATCTTTTTTTAATTCATAAAACACCACTGAACTTTTGTTAAACAATTATTGTTTAATACATACTGAACTAAATAAATACTTAAAAAGTACTTAAAGTACATTTTAACTCCAACTTATCTGTTGTTATTTCGCTGGTGTTATTGACCAAATTACAAAAGTACACAGAGAGAATTTTAATGAAAAACAAAAATAATAAAAATATTCAGTAAACTACCCAGCAAACTAAGAGCTGAGGAAGAAGTAGTAAAAACACCATATCTACTGATCCGGATGTGGTGCAAACTTAGATGAATCATAAATGACTTTAACATTGCCGTGTCATTGGGCGGATGAATTGAACATATAACTTCTTTAATAGCATTTTAAACAGTTCATGAATGATCGTATATAATTCAATATAAATATACATATAATTTTATAAAACTTCATCTGAACCATCATAAAAATATTGTTTTCTAAGTTTTTATAAATGCATATATTGTTCCTATGGCAATGCTTTGATTATTTTGTAAATTAATTCAGATATGATATTATATGGTCCAGTACAAAGCTAGATTAAGTTATATGTGGTGATACATGAAAAATATTTTCTAATTGACTTTAGATATTATTATATAATTCCATAGTATAGACTTCTGAGTTAATTAAATTAACAAAATTTAGATTTTTGTTAACACGAACGGCTCTAGCTCACTCACAGCGTACTTGGGCAAAAATATTAGCTATGTTCATTTAGAGGAAATAAACAAAAAAGTTATGCCTCTCCCGCAATATACCTCATTTTAATAGTGCATAAATCTGAGAAAATCAATTTTTCTTATAAAACAACCCTGTTCGGAGTTAAATTGTTAAAATAGAGCTATGAGTTTTTGGTTCCGCAGTTTCAACTTCTTAATAATAAATAAAAATAATATTAGTCACGTATATTAGTTTATAAAATTAGATATAATTGTTGAGAAAAACTAGGAAATGTTTGTATCATCGAGCCATTTCTTTAGGTTTGGAAATAGGAAATAGTCAATGGGGGGCTAAATCGGGAGAATATGGCGGTAAGGTACGAATTCGTAGCCCAATTCATGGAATTTCACCATTGAGACTGCACACGTGTGCACCCGTGCAATATCTTGATGAAAAATAACTTTTTCTTGGCCATATGAGGTCGTTTTTTTTGTAATCCTCGTTAAATCGGTCCAATAAGTTGGCATAATATTCGCCGTTTATTGTTTTTCCCTTTTGAAGGTAATTGATGTGGATTATCCCGCGTGCAGAACGTTCAGCGTAATTTGTACTTATGCGACCACAACGAAAGTCAGTAAACCACTTTTTCACCATTCAAATCGATGGTGCAGAGTCCCCATAGTATATATCAAGTTTTTCCTTGGTGTGATTGACGGTTTTTTTTTTCGCAAAAAATAATGTTTAATGAGCACTCGAAATTCACTTTTTTCCATTTTAAAAAAAATTCACGAGGTTGTATATTTTGAACAGCTGTTAAACGCAAAGTAAATGACGGAACTTGCTCAAAATTTGACAGTAGTCTATTCACAGCTGGTACTTGATGGGAGCACTGTTGCATTTCATATAACTACGAGGGAAGTTCGAAAAGTCACAGACTTATTAATCCGCCCTCGTATATCTAATTCGATACAATTATGTATAATACACAAAAATTAGTATAGGGAAAATATTCGGATAATGTTCATAAAATTGTACAAAATTGTATTTAATTGCATCGAATTTTATCTGATTCGATACAATTGTATCGAACTCGATGTTACCCCATATACATTTTTTTTACTTGAGTGAACAAAATGAGTACCTTCAATGGAAGTGTTTTAGCAAAACTTATTTATTTTTAAGCCAAAATTAATTCATATCATAGAGATAATTTTCTCAGTGTACTTGCAATGGTTGTTTTAAATGTTATGCTAGGGGTTTTAATATTTCGTATATACAAGTATCATTTTGACTTTTTATTATGATTTTATTGTATGTGTGCATTGGGAATTGTTAAAATCGCGGATTCAAATGACCATTCATACATTCATTCCTATAATGCATAATGACGACAGCGATTATCTGTATTTGTTTTATCAGTTAAAACTAATTACACTGTTATGTGTTCATTTTATATCCACCGGAATGATGACGGTGTTGATGTCACTAATGCTGTTAATTAGGGCAACCAAAAATGAGTTAGAGCTGGTTTTTTTATTTGAAAGGATAAAACTATTTACATTAACACAAGTTATGATCTTGAAAATAAGAAAATTTTAAGCTCTATTTCCTGCTGCTTTTTTAGCTTATTTTTTTAACATCGAGGGCTTATATTCAATATCCTCTATCTTAAAAAACAGAACAGGAGAGCATAAAAACTATTTATTGCGTTTATTAAAAGTGTTTTTAAAATTCTATGTTCCACAATATTTTTTTTAGCGACTACTGAATCTCACGTACAATTTATTTTTAAAATTTTGCATTATTTGGATTTTTTTTTTAATTTAACCAATACTCAGGGGATGCCCCCTACTTATGCAGTGCATTGTATTGATCAGGAAAATAGGGTATGGGAGAGAGGAAAGAGGGAGTAGTGTTTGTGGATATTTGATTTAAATGTTTCTAAATTGTAAGTAACAGGGAAGACTTCAGCGGGAAGTTTGTTCCACATACGAATCGTTCGACTAAAAAACGAATTTTCTCTGTAATGCGTTGTGCGAAACACAGAACAATCAACTATAAACGGATGTGCTATACTAGATAAGCGAGTATTACGAATAAAAACTCGGGCTCGAGGAATAAGTTCACTTATCTCAGATGAGCACCTCCTATGGTAATATCGATAGAAAAGTGTCACACAACCGACATTCCGACGATGCTCCAATGAATCAATAGAGTTGGATACACTACTGTCATTGATAAGCTTCACCGCCCTCCCCTGGACACGGTCCAGAAGCTTCAGAATAGACACTGAAGCCCCTGCAAATATATGAGAGTTGTATTCCTTTTTCGGCCAGATATAGCTGGTATAAATAGTAAGGAGATCGGATGGAGTGAAGTAAGTCTTGCACCGTTTCAGAAAACCAAGACACTTGAATGCCTCTTTCGACACTTGAAATACGTGCTTATTCCAACGGACATCACACTGTATTCTCATGTCCAGAACATCAAGAGTATCCGATTCCTCAATACCTATACCATCCATAGCTACATTTGACAATGTTAATTCCACAGCCCGTCTGTGGGTTAACATACAACATTGGGTCTTGCGTGTATTAAAATCGACCTTATTCGCGCGACCCCACTCAGAGATTGTAGAAAGGTCTTGATTGAGTGTGTCATTCATGTTCTGCCGCATGACCTCTATCTCCAAAGAGCTTGGCCTGTGATCAAATGAAAATGAATGACAAATGTTGCTGTCATCTGCAAAAGAGTAGATAGGATTGAAGGTCTGACCAAGAAGGTCATTAATAAAAATAAGAAAAAGGGTAGGAGAAAGAACAGAACCTTGCGGTACCCCTGAATTTAGCTGAAACTCGTTTAATGAGACTCCACCTAAAACAACGCGTATAGTGCGGTCTCTGAGAAGTAAGAAAATATTGAAGTTCTAAAACCAAAATTAAAAATGGGAGAATTTCCGATTTTCCAAAAATGTCCTTCAAATTTCCTTGAAGATACAATATTCAAATCAAAGGTATTGCATCTTCAAGGAATTTTATAAACAAAGAAAGTTATTAGGGCAATAATGAAATTCATAATTAAGTAAGAAAACAAATATTGCAATAGGAGTTTATTCGAAAAACAAAAAAAATTGTTGTATTATTATATGAAGAGATAGAGGATTTTTCATTCACACAAATTAATTGCTTAGGATAGAAAAATAACAAAATGCAAATAAAATTGCAAAAAAATATACTTCTACTTTGAAATGGATACCATAGAAAGCTTATAATGAAAGTTATCAGGGAAAAATCATGCTAACATTTTTAGGATTGTGATCAGCTATTTTTAATTTAGAACATTTTGAGTAAATGATAAATAACGAGAAAATCTTAATTTCAATTTGCGAACTATTCGAACTATCGATTAAAAACAAAAATAAATCTTTAATCAATTTATAACTTCTTTGATTGCAAATGAAAATTTGCAATTTGAATTTGCCAATTGTATGCATTTTAAAAAGAAAATTTAATTTATTCTGTTTAGTTTGAACGAGCTTAAGATTATTTATTTATTAATTGTTTATTTCCAATATTTCGTCTCCACATTGGGTGACTTCTTCAGGGAACAAATATTACAATTTGAAAAAACTAGTTTTAATGAAGACGTCATCCAATGTGGAGACGAAATATTGGAAAAAAATAATTAATAAATAAATGATCTTAAGCTCGTTTAAACTAAAAAGATTAAAATAAAAGAAGATCGAAGAAAACTTAACATTTATAAAATTTAATTTAGTTAAAGTTGTCTTAATTTCTACTGAAAAGGTAAATAAATATAACAATCTCGTTCGTAGCTTGAAAACTATGAAAAATTTTATGTTTATTTATCATTCAGAATAATATTTTTTTATACATGATTGGATGTGCTAATACATGAATTTTTTGATAACATATTTTGAAAATATTATTATATATAAATACATATTGATACATATGCTATTTTATATGATCATATATTTTTATATTAAAGAATATAATGTTATATACATTTTTTTTTACTCGGGATGAAGAAAATTAAATATTAAATTTTTTTTTAGAAAATAATAAAAAAAATCTGTTACCAAAATCTAAATATCTTTTGACCCCATATAGAACCCACTCTTAATTTTGGACGTGTTTTACAAGATAATATGGTCTATCACCACAAATTGTTTAAAAAAAATCAAATATTTATTTTTTGAAATATTCGCGAAAAAATTGGTCTTTTGCAATTTTCCAAACTTTCTTTAATATAGTTTTGAAGCATAACAAACAATTCACTAAAGCACCCTTGTTTGACTGACAAAGTTGCAAGAAACATTTTATATACATACATATTTTATTTGTAGCTACAATTTTAATAAAATATTTTAAAATTTAACGGTTTATTTTTTAAATATTAACTGCTCGTTTGACTGTTTTCGAGATTTTTTAAGAGCAATGTTTTGTTTTTAGAGCTTTTTTTTTTGGTTGCCCTACTGATGATGTTGTTGGTAGTGTTAAAATAATATTCGGTCATTTGGTTTGTAAAGAACATTTTTATTTTATGAACCTGTGAGCAAAACAGTAGTAGTTACTGCTCAAACTGCCAATTAAAAGTTACGACTGTAGTTGTTGCAGTGAATTGTTTCTCTGCCGATACAATATCTATCAATTATATTGATATTTTTGTAATGAGGTGTTTGAAAGTAGACAAATCCGTTTGTAAATACTAAAGAGATTTTTTTTGGAAAATAAAACTTTACACGCAATGACCAATAGCGAGGGTTATCAAATATTGAAGTATTATAGAAATTAATTACAATTGAAACGACAGGCGATTAACGACGTTGGAGTTAGACTTTAAATTGTGCTAGAAGCTGTGTTTGCCAATTCACTCATTTTCTGTCTAGATTTAGCCATTTTTGAACACCTTTAGCCGTAAAAAATAGCATTTAGCCATTAGCAATTTTTTAAGACGTTTTTGGTTTTTCCTATTTAATATTATTTTTGAGCAAATACCCAGCAAAAAATAACCTGGATATGGTAAGCAGTAAATGCATTTGTATACTTCCAAAATAGCGCTTCACCGCCTTGCATACTATACAGCAATTAGGGAAGGCATTCTGTAGTGCTTCCCAAAATGCCTTTTTTGAAGCAGTGAATAATGCTTACAATAAAGCAATAACGAATGCATACCATGAAGCATTAATGTTGTCAACATACAAAAAAGAGCTTCTTATTGCCTAAGAAGTCATGAATTTATTGCTTCTAAGAGCACATGAAAGAAGTGCTTTTCACCTAATTAAAATAGACATACCAAGTGGGACATCGCGCACCAAAAATCAAGCCTTCTTTATTTGCTTTGGAAGCGCTTCGTAATTAAATAATGCCTTCCGTAAGCGCTTTTGGGTAAGCCCTATTTTTTTGCTGGGATAGCTATTAAATGTTTTTTGTTATTTTTGAATCGGAAAATTAGTCGCCGCAGGCAAAATATTAAAAATATTCGTGGGCGCGATATTTTTTTTAATTTTTTTTCCCAGCGGCGCTTAATTCTCCAATTCAAAATTAACAGCAACTATTTTAATAACTTAATATTAGTAAAAAAAAACTACGGACATTTTAATAACTATGTTAAATTATAAACTCAAAAAAGTTAGTAAACATTTTTTCCGAGTCACCAAAATTTTAGTCAGGAGGGTGCTTGCAAAGAAATTGCTAATGTCATCAAAATCGTTTGCTGAAATTTAGAGAGCTAATTTTTAGCAACAAAATTAGTAGATTCAGCAAAAGTTTTGCTAACACTTAGTGGAATAGAAATTAAAACATCCTTTCTAGAAATTAGTATAATATTATTGCTGAATATTAGTAGACTGAAGAAAACTCAAACAATTTGTGGAAAAATTATACTTTAGTTAGTTTATTTGCTGAAAATCTTTATTGTTTTTATTATTCTTTTAAAAATAATTTACAATACGTTACAAAATATAAATATAAAAATGTTCGTACTCCCACATTGACGACATGAATTAATTTAACATCTGAAAATATATAGAAATAATTTTATATAAGAAGTACTCGAGAAATAAATATAACATGATTTTAGGCTTATAACTTTAAAACAAACTGCTTAATTTTTAAGTTTTTACTTTTTTTTATTTAATATAACGTTTTAATGTACAACGCTTTCAGATTTTTAAGTTTTTTTTTTGAATACACTTCAATTAAGGCTTTGACTGTATCTTTCGTGCCCTTTTTTGGTAAAAGTTGACCACTTTTCCAAACTCTCCTTATTTTTTTATAACACAAGAAATAGTTCGAAGGGAAAAACTAGCTTGCCCCGTAATTATTTTGTACGGACGACACTGAAATTCATTGATTATTTTAATGAAAAATACATTCACTTTTTTTGATTATCCATTGCAAAAAAAAAAAACTAATCATGTGATTGACATAAAATTATGCTGATAGTTTTTGACAGAAATGACAAACGTTATACAAATATTAGGTGTAAAAGTAATGACAAGTATTTAAAGTCATAAGCCTAAAAGTATGTTACATTTATTTCTCGCTCACTGCTAAACACAAACAAAATTATCTTTCAACTACTTACATCCATGGTTGTCTAAATGATGGCTTCTTTTAAAGGAAGATAATTGTAGTAATTCTAGATACGAAACAAAAAATAACAAAATATGACACATAAAAAATCAAGATGTGTACATTAGGAATGGTCTTTCGTTGTATGGGCGAAGAATAAAAGTGAGATTTTCACTGCACCCCCCCCCCCCCCCAAAAAAATATTTGTTAAGGTGTCAAAATACGCAACGCAAAAAATTAGAGTTCTAGCATCCCGCATCGCCCTTGAAAATCGGGCCCCTTGGAAAAATGGGCATAATTTAAAAAAAAAATTTCAAATGTTTTTTCTTTAAAATTAAAAAAATATAAAATAATTTTTGTGTTGGGTTTAATCATAACTACTCAGATAAAAAATATTACTTTCCCAGAAACTCGCTAACTTACCCTGACTTTTTTGCATTTTTGAAAATTTTATTCAACAAAAATCAAAAACCTAGTATTTGCTGTCAAGTATTTTATTGTTCTCCTCACTATTAATATGTTTCTTATCACGTTTTTTTGTAGCAAAATAAATTAGTAAAATATTAGTAAAAGATTATTTCAAAACAATTAAGTATAACTAAAAATTTAGCTGAAATACAATTTCAGCAAAAAATGTTGATGGAAAATAGTATACTTTATTTACAAGACGTGTTACTAACTTATTTTTTTGAGTGGATTAAAAAAAAATTAAATTGCTCAAGTTATTCCACACTCAAAAAAAGTCAGCAACATTTTTGCTAGAGGGTCCTTGCAGAATAATTGTTAATATCAGCAAAAAAAAAAATAGTAAATTCAAATTTTTTTCCCAGCAAACATGTTGCTGACTTTACTGACTTTTTTTTTTTGAGTGGCATTTTTTATTTGTATTGCATAGCACAATAAATTCGTAAGTTTGACATTGATACGATAGACCTTTTTTCAAATGGACAGTTGTCTTGACAAGTTTTTAAATTTAAAGATTTTAACTATATTGGAATAAATCTGTTTGGTCAAAATTTATCCACTTCTTCAAAATTGTAAAAAATCAAAAAACCTACAATAAAAAATAAATGTATAATATTCCTATTGTTTGCATTTTCCCCAGTTTACTTTATAATGATTTTTTAATGAAATCATATAATATTATGTGAAATATTGAAAATCATTATTAGATGCTTAATCAACCCCCATTAAATTGTTGCAAGTTCAAGTTCTCATTGCCGTCAATCAATGTCATTTTCCATATTGTAGCTTTTATTTTTTATATACAATAAATTTTTTAAATATTTTCCAACCTGTCCGACGGATGCTTGTGCTACAGCACCCCTTTTTTGCTCTTTAGCTAATTTCAACAATTTGCAGCAAATACCAAAGTCGTTAAACCCACAGTGGTTGTCCTTTTATTTAATAAACAACGACATCATAAATTCTCACTTGCAGTCATGATATTTGATATACACTCAAAAAAAAAAAAAATTCCGAAAAGTTAGCAAAAAAAGTTAGTTGAGTCAGCAAAATTTTTGCTGGGAGGATCCTTGCAAAAAAATTGCTAATATCTGCAACTGTCTTTTGCTGAAATTCAGTGAGTTGATTTGTAGCAAAAAATTAGTAAATTCAGCAAAATGTTTTGCTGACACTTAGTTCAATGTAAGTGAAAATTGACTTTTTGAAATCAAAATATGGCCTCGAACTTGAATAATTTTCATTTTCATTGCACAATTAAAGGTCGAAAAAAACATAATTTTTATTTTTAATAAAAATTATATCAAACTTGTATAAAAGACAAAGTACAGTCTGTTTTTGTTTATAGACAAAAGAAAAAAATAAAAACAAAAAAACAAAAAACGTGTATTGAATATCCACCAAAGGTGGGCCTTGCACATAACAACCAAGTTTTCAATTTATTTTTTGATCAATGGTGATAATCTTTTACTTCGAGCTCATATATATATTAGTTCTCATGTAGTGAGTAAACTAGTTTATATGAATGTTTGATGTTTGGCATGCGATTGTTACCTCTTTCAAAACGTGTTCTGATGATGGAAATCTAGAAAATTCCCGAAATAGATCTATCAACACATTCCTGAAAGGGTCAAATAATAAATTTGAAAACAAAAAAACTCCATAGATTATTTGTTAGGACAATATCTTAATAAAGAAATATAGCAAATATAAAAGTTATTTTTTGACTTTAATTTTTTGGAGGAAAAATAAGTTATTTTTTTTGTCTTTTATTTTTTCGAGCAAAAATAAAAGTATTTTTTTTTCCAAAAAGCATTAAAAAAAAATTTTATTTTTGCTTATACAAAACGAATCAAAATGTGAAGAATACTGATAAATTGAATAACAAGAAGAGATAAAAAGTTGCTTAAAAATAAAAATCAAAAAATAACTCTTATTTTGCTTAAAAAAAAAAAATAAAAGTCAAATAATTAATTTTAATATTTGCTCGAAAAATAATATTTACTCGTAAAAAAGGAACAAAATAAATTTTAGCATCTGACTTTTATGATAAAATAAATCATTACGGTCCCTGGTTTATTTGTATCTTTTCTTTTCTCTCTAATTTGTCTAAGCAAGCTGCGACATCTATGTCACGTCTTTTCATTTGTTCTTTGTACTATATCAGCACAATTTTGGTAGCAATAAAAACTAGTTAAACATTAGTTCAAAATTAGTTTCTTAGTAAAACCGTTTAACTAAATTTTTTGTTGAAAACTCAATTTCAGAAAAAAAATTACTGTAAGTTAGTTAAATATTTTAAATAGATGTTTAGCAACATTTGCAACAAACTTTTTTTTTTTTTTTGAGTGTACTACGTTACATAATCGTCTACTCGTTTTGAATATAAGTACACAATTGATGTGACAATTGCCAACGATTTGTGAGACAGATTCTAACTTTGTCCAAAAATCACATTTATAAACAATGAGCAACGTAAAAAATAAGCGGATATTCATTACAAGAACCGCAGCATTATGCCATTCATGCACTTGCAATTGACTCAATTCACATCTACTACAAACTCGATTAAACTTTTTTAAGTAGACGGTTTGCGGGGTGAAATTCACCCCCTTGTACGGCCGGTTTATTATACAATGACAAGCAATAGTTAAGCTGAGCGCAAAGCACGCGTTAGTGCTTATAACACAATTTTAGCACCCTCTTGATCCGTTTAGTGTCGTCTATTTAAGGATTGTTTGTTGGTGTGCTTTAACATTTTACATATGTTATTTGTATCCTCGTGGGATATTTTTTTTTCTTATTTGAGATTTTTTCCAAAAATTTTGCTTTAATATGAATAATGATATTTTGCCTGAAAATATTTCAAGAAGGCAAAAAAAGAAAACAAATTACATCGAAACCAAAAGTAACCTTATAAGAAATTGTATTCGTAAAAATCCTTTAGAATCATTGGGACACATACAAATAAGTATGTTAAAATAGCAGAAAAAGCTACTAAAAATTAGTTAAAAATTAAGTTGCATTAAAAAGAATTTTTTTGCTGAGTATTAGTGAAAAAAAACAGCAAAAATAAAAGTGTAAAATCTACTAACTTTTAATTAAATTTTTAGTTTTTTGCATGAAAAACTAAGGGCCATATATTAAAGAAAATTGTTATTATAAATAACACAGGACAACACTGGAAAAATACACGGACATGGCAGCATAGGTTCGATTCTACTATCAAAGTAGAAGTGAGTGTACACCAAAAAGTTAGTTAAGTCAGCGAAAAATTTGGCTGTGGTAGCAAAATTTTGATTTTAAAATTTTTGCTAATGACAACAAAATTTGTAGATTCAGCAAAAGTTTTGCTAACACTTAGTTGATAAAAAAGTCCTTACTAAAAGTTAGTAGACTGGAAAAGAAAGCATAAAAAATTACTTAAGATGTGTGCCCTTGTCTTTTGCTTTACTCTGTCTACCTGAACGTATCTGTGTTTTCAATTTGACCAAAGCTACATTAATAATCGCTATAAACATTTAGTTTACAAATACTTATTTAATCTTTATTAAATTTAAATATTTTATTTTGTCTTTAATTCAATTAATAGACAATTACTTTGACAAGCCGATGACAACACAAAATCTAAGTTGTTTTAATCCACAATTTTGTTTTATGTATTAAAAACAGATACAAAAATCTTTCATGGTTGATTTTTGTTTGTCTTACAAGCGTTGTACTTTTTAGTATCATTGTCCTCGTCTCTGCTACATTAAGACATGCCCTGATATCTACTACACTCTGCGTATATCTTTAAATCTGGTTGTCGTCCACACTATTAATGTACTTATCAGCACAATTTTTTTTTTGCAAAACAAATTAGTAAAACATTAGTAAAATATTAGTAAAGCATTAGTAAAATATTAGTAAAACATTAGTTCAAAACAGTTAAGTGCTGAGTAAGTTCAACTATAATTTTAGCTGAAAACATAATTTTAACAAAAACTTCGCTGGAAAATAGTATACTTCACTTCCAAGACGTTTTACTAACTTTTCTACTAACTTATTTTTTGAGTTTATTAAAACTCATATACTCAGTTTGACAAGTTTGGTGACCATTTTTTTTATGGGTCTTCATAGATTCTGAAAATCTGTGGGCGCCTCGAAAAAAGGTGTCATGTTGGAAAAAAAATGTTTGTATGTTTTGTTCTTTTTTCGTTTCGTTTCTAGAATTATCTATGGCATTTGTCTTCCTTTAAAATATGCCATCATTTAGACAAATCGGAATATTTTTGTTTCACTTGTAAAGCACCATACATACTTTCACCAAGCAACAATATTGAAATTACTTTTCCAGTGAATGTATCTCCCAAGTCTAGTGAGTTCATTTTGTATTGGGTTGGATCAGCAAAAAAATAAAATTAATAAAAAAACTCAATTTTTTTTTTTTATTAATTAATAATCATATAATTACAAATTATATACTATTACTCTAACCGAGCACTAGCTACTATGGCCTTCGGCGCGTTGTAGCAAAAACAGACCAGTGCCTCTGGTTGGAATCGAACCCACGACCCCCGCACTGATAAGCCAGCACGCTACCAACTAGCCTACCGGGGCGCACAAAAAAAACTCAATTTAGTTTCCTAATTTTTCGACTTTTAAATACCCAGCAATTCTTTTTGTGAAGACTTTTCAACGGGAAACTTTGCACGTCATAGCTTTTAAGTATATTCAACCTAGCACTATCCATCGTTTCTCTCAATTCCTAAAACCTTAAAATATAAGAGGCATCTAATGTCGGTTTCAATATACCAAGCTTAATATAAAGTTAACGCATTATTTTATATTTTAAAGTAATGCAATTGGTAAGTTGACCTATTATTTTATGTATTTAAATAAAAGAGAAGGTAAAGGGTAATACACTCAGGGAACTTCTGCTTTAAAAGTATGTAGTTGTTCAGGTTGTTATACAGTTTCTTTTTTTAAAGTAAATGTCAGTCATTTGTAAAACAAATTAAATTTTTTACTAACCTTGTAGTTCATTTCAAAAAACAAACCACATCAGATGACTGTTTTATGATTTTACATTAATTTTTTACAGTTGTTTTTTGTTATTTAAAAAAATAACAAAAAAAAGGTTTGTTTATTTTTTACTAACATGATGTTAATTTTTACTACAATTGTTAGTCATTTTTTAAACATTAAAAAACAAATGACAATGTTAGTTGAATTTACTAAATTGTAAGTCGGCCTTTTCTTTAAGTGAAATGTCATTTGTTTTTAACTACATTTTCAGTGGTCTTTACCAACATAGTATTCGAAATGTAAGTGACTGGTAGGCCGAATAATAATGATTACAGTTAAAAGTAGAACAAGTATTTGGGATTAAATATTTTGTAAACTTCAATAGAGTGACAAGAGAGGGAGGATATGTTTTCTCATAATTTAAGGAGTAATATTTAAGGCACACAAAATAATATAAAGCATAATTTATGAGTTATTTACAACGACACCTCATAGGATACTAGTTAGGGTTGTCATTTATTCGGGTTTTTATTTTGATCGATTAAGCGATCAGCAATATTTTGGATATTTTGGATCAAACGATTAACTTTTTAAAATTGTTCGATTATTCGAACGAATAACGAAAAAAAATTATTTCAGAAATAATTAAATAATTCAAGTATCCAAATATTAATTATGGCTTCAATTTGTATGCTAAAAATACAAATACTAAAATTAAATCAATATCCAAAGTAAGCAACTGTGAGTAAAATTTGTAAAAAAAAATGATTTGTCTTTTATACTCATGATGCAAAAAGTCACAATTTTCTCATAAAATTTTGAAAATCGTTAAGAAATAAATCGAAAATATATTTAATATATCGAGTTATATTATATATATGTATTATATATTATATGTTATTATATATTATTATATATATGCTCGATTTGGATCTCACTTTAATTAACGTACAAATTTCACAAATTTTTAGTGCAAATTTTAGGGTTTAAATGCTTTAAAATTCTTTCAAATCATATTTTGAAAATTTTTTTAAATTTCTGCGCTGTACCAAGTGCTTTTTTAAATAGAATTTTTATGTCCAATATAAAGTTTAGTAAAAAAGTTTCTAAAATTGGTAGTTTATCGACAAGATTTTATATTAAATAAATTGTTCGTTTTATTCGATTAATCGTTAAAATTTATTAGTTTAATTCGTTCATGATTTTTAAATTTTTCGTTCGAATTTTTTTGTTATTCGTTCGATTAATCGAATAATTTTTATTCGAATGACAATCCTAGTACTAGTCGTCAAACTACTGCTCCATATAAACTTAAATTTAGGGTTGTACGGAGTGTGGGGAGGGAGAAAGAATAAAAATCAATTCGTAAAGTCATCCATACAGTTTAATCCTTGATGGTGTAAATAATGCGATTAACTTCTACACTCCCTTACACACATAACTCCCATGCGCGTGTGTTCAATGAATAATGCTGCTGCCTTCCTTTTTTTTTATACATTTGAAAGTTATTCAAAAGCGAATGTCAATAATAGTATGAGTTACGAATGATGTTGGATGGATGGTTGGTTGGGTTGGTGGTGGTGATGATGAAAAATAAAAATCTCTGAAGACAATAATAAGGCAGAAGTTCGAAACCGCTACAAGTAGGATAAACTGCGACACAATAGAGGTCATTGTCGGCTTTTGTAATGAGTTTGTAACAAGCTTAAAAAGAATGTATCAATAAGGATTTAGAGAGTTAGAGTTCTCAATTCAATTCTTTTTCCATTGTTTTGTTTGTTTAAAATCATAAATCAAAAAAATTGTAAAAATGAAATGATAACCAACACCAGTAAAGCATATTATACAGTTTAGCTGATATATATTGCTACATTAAGAAAATCAAATAACTTTTTTTTTTTTCATATAAATTAAATAAAAAAAAATATAAAAGAGTAGAAAATTACTATGATATTTTAAATATTTTTTTTTTATTAACTAACATAAAGAAAATGAATAGAAAACAATACATTTTTATTTTGCAATGACTTTTAAATATAATTGACCTTAAATGATTGTATCAGTGAAGCGAATTGCCAGCGAATTTCCAGGATATGAATTATGTTTTTTTTTTTTACGACACACGACAATGAAATGACACCTAAATCTTTGTTGTTTCAACAACGCAAATGTAAAAATATTTGTTGTTTCGGTTTCATATAGTGTTACTAGATGGCCTTGGTTTCGTTTGATTTACAAGAATTTTGAATCAGGAAAAACTATGATTTCCTAAGATATTTTAAAGTTCTTAAACAAACCCCGCAAAACCACACACTACCAAATCATGAGTAAAGTAATGTATCACCATAGGGCTCCATGCATTACTTTACACGTTACTTCACTGATGAATTTCACAGGCGATGAGCCTTAAAGTAATTCGCAGGGCGGGGGACAGGTGGCATAATTTGGATACCTGTAGGACCGCGAGACTTACGTGGCCCAACTACGACTTAGGGCGTACAAACTCTCTCCTGAGCAGGAGGGAAGTCTCGATGCTGACGGCTGTTCTGACCGGTCACTGGCTGATTGGTAGGCATGGCATTAGACTTGGGATTGTACGCGGTTCGCATTGTCGCAGCTGCGGCATACCAGGCGAGGAGGAGACTGTGGAGCATCTTCTCTGCGATTGTCCGGCGCTGCAGAATATTCGACTCCGGATCTTGGGTGACCATATACTGGACGACCTCTCGGTAATATCACGTGTGGGATTCGGTGATCTCATACGTTATTTTACCCGAACGGGGTGGGTCTAGTACTCCGGATACTAGTTCCTTACGGGTAGTGTGGTCTCTTCAAAACGGAGTCGCTTTTTGACTCTACTTGATGCTCACGAGTAGCGTGAGCTGCCACTTAAACCAACCAACCAACCAATGGGTCCATTCTTACCAGTATGCTTACAAAAAAGTAAAGAGTAATGGGTTACTTCGTTGAAGATACGAGGTGAAAAGTAATGGGTTACTCATATGATTAGCAAATGATTAAGTGTAATTGCTAACGTATATCCCTATATCGATTGAAATAGTAATTGGTTACCTATATAATTAATGGAAGTGAACATGTAAGAAATGTATTATTTAACCAATTACGGGTAACTCATTACTTTATGTTTCACAATAACGTTTAAGGTAATCAGTACACATTACAATGTAACGCATTATGTAACCAACCATAGGTAACTCATTACATTATGTTTCGAAATAATACTAAAAGTAATAATTATAAATTACAATGTAATGCATTATAAAATCAACCATTAGTAACGCATTACGTTATGTGTCAAAGTAATGGTGAATGTAATGAGTATCCATTACAATGTAATGCATTATGTAACCTATAACTACCCTGCAGGAAGCTTGGGGTCAAGTGTCTCCAAGTCTCCACTTTTGTCTACTATTTTGTTGACATTTTCAACTAAGCGTCTACACTTTTTACTTTGCTTTTGATGGGTAGAGACATTTTGTGACAGAGGAATTTTGTAGTTCTGCTTCTTCTTCTTTTTGATTCTTTTTAAAGTTTTGTTTGATATACACGTGTTTGGATGAAAAACTTAAGTGTTAAAATAATGAAAATAATGAATAATGAAATAATGATGAAGTTTACACAAAATATTTTTTTTTAATAATTTACCACAAAAAAGTGCCAAGAAATGCACCAAAAATTGTGGTGCCATTGAGTGGCTCTTAAAATTTTCTTTTCAAAGATACAAATTTTCTGTATAGTTTCTTTATAAGAAACATAATTAAAATCATTAACATATAAAAATTACATCGAAATCAGATGCTCTTAGAGTGCGTTCCCTGAAAGTCGTTTTGATTAGACAAAAAGGAATATGTACCTAGCCACATACTAGGCTTTAAATTAAAAAAGTAAACAAAAAAGACTGCAACATACACTATGTACCTTTTAACTTTTAAACTTTAAAAAACTTGAATATAGTTTTTTTGTAATAAAACTTCATAATTTAATTTAAACAAAATATATGTATTTATTTAAACTAAGTTTATGTATACATATGGTCCCACAAAATCTATTAACTCACTAGTAAATTTTTGGTTCCAATGTCTACATATGGTCCCATTAGAACTAATTAGTCACTAGTGAATCTATGGCTCTTATGTCTACATATGGTCCCGTAATAACTAACGAGTCACTAGTGAATCTTTGGTCCAATGTCTGCATATGGTCCCATAAGAACTAGCGAATCTATGTTTCTAATGTCTACATATGGTGCCATAAGAACTACCTAGTCACTAGTGAATCTTTAGTTCCAATGTATACATGTGGTCCCATAAGAACTACCTATTCACTACCTAGTCAATAGTTCTAATGTCACTAGTGATTTTCAATGACACGTACATGTTAAATGTCTATAGCAAATTACATTGCCTGGGGAATATTTGGTTAGTAGTACTGGTGACACAGTCAATAGTGAATCAATACTTTTTCGCTATTGACATTTCCTACAGGGTAATTACTTTTTGTTGGACAGTAATTATACAGGTTAGGAGTACAGATTACAAGGTAATGCATTACTTTATCACAGCTATTACCAAAGTTTTCCTGCGAAGTTTTGTAAAAATCAAATGATCATTTCATTGAAATATTATAGTGAAGCGTTTTTCAAATGATAAAATATGGTCTCATGTTTTCAAAAAATTTTCAGAAATCCACCTAAAAATTAAAAAAAAAAAAACTGATCTCATTTGTTTTTTTAATGCCAAGAAACAATGTTTTTTTGTGAAAAAAACTTTCAGCATTTTAAATAATTTGTATTTCAACGATATGAATATAATGTCATTCGATTTAACAAAAGCCGAGGAATTAATAAGAATAAATTTTAATGAAAATTTCAAGAGTTTTCAAAACTTTTTAACAACACCTGATGGTACAGAATGAGTTAATTCTGTACCTACACTAGGGTGAGGCGATTTGAACATCTTAATGGGCGCTTCGCGTTTCTGATTCTTGGGATTGTACTGAGCAAAAAAGTCCACTAGACCATACGTCTACGGTGAAAATCGAGCTTCCAGATTTTGACTTTTTAACCGTATTTTGTGAAAGTAACAATGTGTGGGATGGACATATCTCAGGAAGTAGGAGGAGCTTATCCAAGATTATGGTACACACAGGAAAAAAAAGTGCCAATCTAATTGAAAAGTGTAGTTTAATGGTAACAACTTATAAACTTAGTTAGACCAACGATATTAGCATTAGAGGTCCGAAAATTTTGGGTGTTGCAACTAAAATTCAGTTGAATTAAGCGAACTTTGTTGTGAAAACTAATGTTCAGTTTTAACAACAGACTGGCATTCGTAATAACCGAATTTGAGTCTCAGTTGCCGAATTTCAGTTGGCAAATAGCTA
This sequence comes from Delia radicum, assembly GCA_021234595.1. Taxonomy (NCBI): domain Eukaryota; kingdom Metazoa; phylum Arthropoda; class Insecta; order Diptera; family Anthomyiidae; genus Delia; species Delia radicum. The sequence goes on along the minus strand of CM037851.1, from coordinate 307,259,565 downwards.
ACTTTTTCTCTGTGTGTATCAATCTCTTCTTTGGAAGATTCTCTAGCAGATTAATGCATCAATCATATTTGTGGGTGGGGTTTAAGGGGTTAATTTTTAATTTCAAAATAGGACTTTTTTGCCGTAAAGTCAAAATCTGGAAGCTCGACTTTCACCGTAGACATATGATCTAGTGGACCTTTTTTGCTCAGTACAATCCCAAGAATCAGAAACGCAAAGCGCCCATTAAGATTTTTTTCCTTCTATACTAATCGCCCCACCCTATTCTACACTCATAGAAATAAACCTATAAAAATAGCAGAAAAAGCTAAAAAAAAAAAAATAGTTAACCCTCCGATGAGTGAGAAGGTCCCTAGGGACCTTTTTGCCTTTTCAAACTGAAATTACTCCTACTTCGGCCACTACAACCCCCTCTGTTACTCTGTAATCCAAGAGTATTTTGTTGCGCATCTTTTGGAAAAAAATCAAGCCGATCGGATCATTAATTTAGGAGTTATTGAGGTTTTAGTGAGAATAGTACGCGGACGTGTGAATAGGTCCGTATGGACCTTGTACTGAATTTCACTAATAAATGCATGTTTTTGGGCATCATTATAATTTTTTTATTGTTTCAACTTTCAACACATAATTTACTTGTTCTGAACACAAAGACCTAAACTCAAAGACATTAGGGATGATGATAAAAACAAAAAATTAAAAAAATTGAAAAAATTATTTTTGTATGTAGAATTTAGTTATAAACAATAAAAACAAACAAAAAAATCAAAAAAAAAATTTTTATATGAAAAAAACATGATTTACAAAAAAGGTCCGTAGGGACCTTTTCACACGGCCGTGAAGTTCAGAACTGTCACTCATCGGAGGGTTAAACATTACGTTTCCGAAAAAACTGCTAAAAAAAAAGTGATTTGTTTCCTAAATATTAATAAAATAAGAACAGAATAATAATTTTAACTGAATATTTTAACTATTACCGAAAGTCAGTTTTTTTTTGTTTATTTTGTTTATTGAATAACAGACAGAAAGTAAAAAATATATTTCTTTGGTAATTAATTGACCTTACCGATTACATTTTTAAATAACTGTTGAACATTTATGGAAAAGTTCTTGTGAGTGTATATTTACCATAAATGTTGTAGAATGCAAATAACAGTATATTTTGCTAAAATCAACAGAAATTTTTCCCATAAAATTATAGATTTTTATTCGCATTAAAAAAATGTTTAAAACAAATCTATAAAAAAAGCTATAAAAGAAATCTTAAAAAATTCAAAATTTTTTAATTATTTTTTGTTTTTTGTTTTATCAGATTCACTCTAATTTAATCAGATTAACCCTAATTTATTACTAAATATTTGTAAATTCAATATACATTACTTATATTTGCTATTCTTATCTTACGAATATTTAGAAAAAAAAAAAAAAATTTGATAATTTTACGAGTTTTTTCTGCAACATAATTTTTAACTAATTTTTTGGTAGTTTGAATAAAATTGTTTACTAATTTTTTCTCAATGTTCTTGTTTGTTGTTTTTTTTTTTACATTTGTTTTTACTGAATTGTTTTTGGCCCACAATCAAAACTCTTGTTTCATTACCACAATTGTCCATTTTCCTTAAAATGAGAGACCACTCGTTGAAATAAAAAAAAAAATTAAACCGATTGATTACACAGAAAAAACGAGTTTAAGGTTTTTTTTTTGGTAACAACATTCATCAGCCACTCTGTAGTTAAGAAGAAGGAATTTTTTTTTTTTGTGACGGTATTGAATTTCGTTTTGGGTGCAGTTACATGTTCTTTACTAATCATTGTGCGAAAATATTAATCGTGTGACTTTTACAAAGAATTTGTTCATTTTTTTTTCAATGAATCTAATAATAAATTCTCAATAATTTGAGAAATCTCAATAAATTTTGCACAAAATTTGTAGTTTTTTCACCCAGAAAACAGACTCGGTCGTACCAACCGCATTTGTCTCCAATCGAATCACAGTGCGAACAACTAAAGGGTGTTTTTTTTAAAGAGGTATAGAACTTTTTTTTTTTTTTTATTAAAAGAGAAGCAACACTCAGGAAATTCTTCCTATTAATTAATGTGTTGCTTTCTTTGGGGATAGTGGAGAGATGAAAGGTGGTGAAAGATGAATGGCTTCAAACATGTCAACACTGTAATTGCGCGAGATGATAAGTCTTAGAACAGTTGTTGGTCGCCACCTAATGGAGAGTTGGCGAACTTATTGAAGCTTTTTAATTCATAGCCCTGATTCATTTTATTACTTCGGTGGGGTTAAGTGCTATCGGAACACCGAAGCTGAGCGCAGCGATACATATAAGTGATATAAAACTCATACATATTGTTTTTCTAAATTGATGTTGTCGTCACCGGGAATCGAACCCGGGACCATTTGTGTAACAGTCTAACGCGCTAACCCTTACATCACAACGCCCACTAAGTCTATTCATGTTGAAATGCCAAACCAAACTAAACATAAACCACTTGACAGCTGACAAAATGGCCACCAATTAAAAAAGTGTTGCCAACTTAAAGTTATATACCTGTATAAAAAACACCATTTACAAATCTAGCACACAAAAATTAATTACGTCTAAACTACTGGTTCGATTTTACACGCAGAGAAAACTATGGTTACAATATGATTGCGGCCACAAAACTATGTTTCCCACAGCCACAGATGGTTTTTTCAATAAAACTATAGTTGTATCAATCATAAGTCACCAATCATATACATATATGGTTGCTTTAATCATGTTCTAGCAAAAACCTCTATCAATTTTCGGTTACCATATAATTCTCTTGTCTACAACCATATATTTATATATATCATTTTATTATATGTGGCCGAATTACAGCATCCGTTGATCTTAATTTTTTGATCGAAATTAATTTTCTATTTTCGTAAATACGAAATTTTAAGGAAATGTTTTTTCATCAAGGATGCTGTAGTTTGGTCCTTGCATAGAAATAAATGTAAAAAAAGAACTTTGTGGTTTTATGTTTAGAATTTTGTCAGTTACTTATTAAAAAACAGTTTTCGCTCTATCACGAATGCCGTAATTCGGCCCCTGATATCAGGAAGATCTTGTTAGTAATCGTGCTTGTTTAAGATTTTGTGATAATAAGTTGCGAGACAAATTAAATAATATTGAACAAAAAGACGATAAAAATAGAAAAACAACGCTTAATTGCAATGATAAAATTTTTTGTGGAAAAATAAATAATTTGGCAGTCTCAATCAGGTCTACCCTGGAAGTCTAGGAAAAGTTAAATTGTCATGCATCACTTATTGTTTATTATAAAGCGTGACCAATTTCGAGGTTCCCTACACTTAGGGAATTATGTTGGTAAAGACGACAGCAATTGCAGTCAAAAACAAATGAAATTTCATTTAAAAAAAGGACGACTTACATTTCATTAAATTCAACTAACATTGTCATTTGTTTTTTAATGTTCAAAAAATGACTAACATTGTAGTAAAAATGAACCACATGGTAGTAAAAAATAAACCAAAAATTTTTTTTTTATTTTTTTAAATAACAAATAACAACTGTAAAAAATGAATGTAAAATCATAAAACAGTCATTTGATGTGAGTTGTTTTTTTAAATGAACTACAATGTTAGTTAAAAATTTTATTTGTTCTACAAATGACTTACATTTACATTAAAAATAATGAAACTGTATTACAACCCAAACAACTACATATTTTTAAAGCAGAAGTTCCCTGAGTGTACTTTTTTAACGAAAAAAACACAGAAAATTCAAATTTAATGGGGAATGTTTATTATCATTTGAAAGAACATTCTTTGGCATTTAATTTTTGAAGATTATGTCTATCAAATGTTGGCCGTTGCTACGTCGCAGATGGTCCATCCGTTGAGTCCAATTTTCGATGACTCGTTCGAGCATTTCGACTGGTAACTGGCGAATGACACGTGTGATGTTTTCCTCCACGGAAAAAGTCTAACGGTGTGATATCACACGATCTTGGTGGCCAATCGACCGGCCCAATACGTGAAATTATGTGCTCACCGAAGTGTTCTCTCAATAAATCCAGTGATTGATGCGATGTGTGGGAAGTGGCGCCGTCTTGCTGAAACCAAATGTCGCCGAGATCACGAGCTTCAATTTCAGGCATCAAATAGTCGGTTATCATGGCACGATAACGGTCGCCATTGACGGTTACGTTAGCACCGGCATCATTTTTAAAAAAATATGGATCGATGATTCCACCGGCCCACAAACCACACAGCGTGCTGCTGGGTCTCCAAATTGGGTGATGGTGTTGCGAATAGTACGCTCAGTAGGCCGATTATGTTGACCATAAGTTGAGTGAAGTGCACGAAACACATTCCTCACAGATCGTGAATTTTCGTAATAAAGTTGAACGATTTGTAAACGTTGTTCAGGCGTAAGTCTTTTCATTATGAAATGCCAAACAATACCAAACAAAAATAACATGACAGCATGACACGACTCACACGTGATCTGTCAAAAAGAGGCTATTGAAAAAAAATATCTCTACTTGGATCACCCATTACATAAAAGTATTAAAAATACATTCACAATATTTTTTCCATAAAGACTACTTTATAATTGAAAATTAATTGAAAATCAGTTAACAAAAAAGACTACTTACTTTTCGTTTAAAACGATTGTATTTTTCAGTTTCTTTTCAACTGTTGAAAAATTCTTTGACAAAATCAATAAAAGCAATGGATTGTTTTCGTTTATTTCAATACTCATTATAATATAACAACTTTTGGTTTTAAATAGAAAATTTTAACTGAATATTTTAACTATTACCGAAAATCCGTTTTTTTTTGTTTATTTATTTTATTGAATAACAGACAGAAAGTTAAAAAATATATCTCTTTGGTAATTTAACTGTATATTTCATTGAAATAACTTTTCCGACTAAATTTTTAAATAACTGTTGTACTTTTATGTAAAAGTTCTTGTGAGTGTATGTAAAATGTGATCTAAAAGTGATATATAAGCAACCTTTTTGCAAGCACCCTCCTAACTAAAATTTTTCTGGCTCAACAACATTTTTTTTGCTGACTTTACTAACTTTGTTTTTGAGTGTATTATAATCAATTCTTTCGATTTGTTCATGGGACTGAGGTTTCTTCGTATCACAAATAGTTTGGCGGTGGGGTAGTTTAAAATGTCATTAGTTCAATTTTCCTTATGTCAGTCATTGATGTGGAAATAATGTTATTAACTCGCTAAGCATTTTGTGTGTGTTTGAAATATTTTTTTTTTTTGTATCTTTTGCAACCTGTAAGTTGCTCATACAAAAAATGAGCAACTTAATCTTATTACGATTATTTTATTTTTCCTATTGTTTCTATACGAAATTGTTATGCTTTTTACAGGGAATATTTAATATACCCTTAGGAGAATATTTTTATAGTGAAATTATGCCAATATCTTTACACAGCTTTTGTTTTGCAAAAATATTTGAAGCGTGTTGGAAGTTATTAAAATAAATTTCATATGCTTTTATATGGAGAAAGTGTGCAAATTGTAGATAAATTATTGAATTTTAGCTGTAAAATATCGTAACATGGAACAGAGGCAACAATAACTAAAATGTTTAGTTACGTTAATATCCGTTGAATGAAATTGGTTAGGGGTGGTTTTAATTGAAAATATTCAAATGCTTCCTAAAAATCCCCCAAATATGGATAAAATCCCAAAGACCGGCCTAAGAAAATACACTTAGAATACTATGTAGGTAAAGACCACTGCAAATGTAGTTAAAAACAAATGAAATTTTACTTAAAGAAAGGACGACTTACATTTCAGTAAATTTGATGACTAATAATTTTAGTAAAAATTAAACACATGTTAGTAAAAATAAATAAACATTTATTTTTTTAAATAAAAAAACCGACTAAAAAATGAATGTAAAATCATAAAACAGTCATTTGATGTGGTTTGTATTTTTAAATGGACTAAAAGGTTAGTAAAAAATTAAATTTGTTCTTGGGATGGACTTCACTTATGTACTACTCGTTACTTCAGGAGATTATAGCTAGTTGGCGGGTTCTTCGAACTGACCACAGAACCTTTAATATCTTCGTGAATGGTGGAGGGAGTAGAGGCTGCGATTTTCTGTCGCGATCTGGTTATCGAGGAATGGTATAAACTTCGCGATTACTGCAGAATTTTTTAGGCGGAAGTTCTGGCTGCCAAATTAGCCGCTGATCTTTTCACATCTATTACATATTTTAGTCTAGTGGAGTCTATTCTAGTCTAGTGCATCAAAATTGAGTCAGATCCAAGTAGAATTCCTAAACCCATCACCTGGACAATATTTTTAGGAAACACTTTTATAAATATTTATTAAACAGCTTCATTCAAGCGTAGAAAAAATATGGTTGCAATATGACTGCGGCCACGAAAAACTATGTTTCCTACAGCCATAAATGGTGGTTTCAATCAAATTATTGTTCTATCCATCATATTCCACCAATACTATGGTTGCTTTCATCATGTTCTAGGAAAAATTTCTTAAGTATTATTTAATATCAAAAATATGATACGCGATACCCATTTATATGGATTCAACTCGTCCTTTTTTTAGGTAATAGCAAAAAACTTTCTCAACTTTAGGTTCGAAAGGTTTAAAATGGCCTTCCTTGACCACCCAAAAAAATGCACTATTCAATACAGCGCAGAAACTTTAGTGCATACCAAATAGGTCTGTTCAGTATTTCCCTTTTTTATTTTCGTAATTCTTAAAGCCAAATATGAATGCCTATGATCTGACAGATTTTAATGAACTTTTTCGGTTTTTTCGATTTTTAAAATATACTTTGAAAGGTATTTCCTTTATTTTTTGCAGGGTTGTTTTTCCAATAAATAATACATTAATATATACACATAAATATATACTCTACCCAGCAAAAGTATATGAAACAACTTCTAAATGAATCACTTGTTTCATTACATTAACAAGAAGTGGTCTGTAATAAAAATATGCCAATTAGGAGTTCGTTTTCACGGGTGACAAGATGTTAATATTTCGTATGGGTTTCGCATGGAAGCGTGCTGGCCTAGCAATCAAATGGATTCCGGGTTCGAATCCTGAAACCGCCAATGACATTTTTTTGTTTTTTTTTTTATACAAATTATTTACTTTTTTAAATTATTTTTTGTAAAATAAACATTTTTAGGGCCGGTAACTTATCTCTAATGATTATTTTGCCTTAATCATTGATTAATCATTGATTAATCATTGATTAAGAAATCATTGAATAGTACTTAAACTTACTTAAAATAATATCGGCAACTTATTAAAAAAAAATTGTTAAGGAAAAAAAATATGAAAGAAAAAAAAATATGAAAGAAAATTTAAAACAAAATTCACCTGCTTTTAGGTCTGTAGTACGAAATAATCATAATATGTTGGCAATAATCATAATATGGTAATAAATGATGACGAACTTCTTGTCCATGATCATAATATGATAACTAGGACAATAATATGGTTAGAATGCAATTGTTATAATTGCTGCAAACATGGTTTGATCATTATAAATGTATTGTGAAATTGTATTCTTAACAATATTTTTATCCGTGCTTTATGCTGTAATCACATGTATAGCTTCTATTGCTGACATAATATTTTAAAAAGCTTTTTCTTCAGTGCAAAGATAATTTGAGTACTTAAATTATTTTAAACCTAAGTTTATTTATATGTGTAAACTATTGAATAAATATACTATTAAAAGCATACATATCTTTTAAATTCAACTTCAACAGAATGCTGGGAGAATGCTGAAGGGCTCATATTATGACAATTCATAAAAACTTCCAGAACCATAATATGATGATATTGGGATCTATTTGGAACCATAATATGGTAATCTAATTATCATATTATGATACAGAAGCGGATAAGATTAAAGTTGTTACAATCAAAGTGACATGGTTGTCGCAATCATACATCCAAAAATGTATGATGCTCTTCGAGTTTAGTTCTCTTATCCATGTTTTTTCTTTGCGTGTTGGACGAGAAACAATCATATTTATCATATTTATGTAGGTTTTCATAAGTATGTTAAAGCTTTTTCTTTGAGTAGAGAAGCCCAAAGGATTTATTTATATTTCTCTGGTTCCTTTATATGAAAGAAAATGTGTCAATTTAATCACAAAGGACATGACCTAGAACTGTATTGTTTTTGAATACTTCTGTTACCTGCAGCGATGGCAGGCAATACCGTTAAAATTTCGTTATCGATACAAACCCCGTTTAACTGACTATCGTTATCCATAAAATACCGATACCGAAAAAATTTAAATACTTTTATCCGTAAAATACCGTTACCGATATAACTGAAATACCAACAAATAATCTGACAAAATCAGTAAAAATAATCGCTGTAAATCAGGCGCGGATCCACCAAAAGATTTAGGGGAGAGAATTTAGAGTATGTTTGACAAATTTTCAAATCTTTTCGACTTTTTAGTATTGAAAATTTTTATTTTGGGGGAGGAAATTTCCCATTTTCCCTCCTCCTGGAACCGCGACTCCTCTAAATAGTTATATATTTTCCCAAAGCTTGATCAGAAGCTAGCTAGTCATTAGAATTCGATCATAATGGTGCTAAAATTATCGAACATTACCTGAATAACTTAAATAACATTTTGGGTATTTTTTTTTTTAAATTTTAGTGATTTATTTTTAAATTTTGGTGATTGTTGTCATTATGGGTTATAAAAACTGGAAATGTTGTGTGCGGATTTTGAAATCAAGCGCGGATTATGAAATGATGCATTTTATCTTCAAAAAAACCACGATAACAGTAGATTTAAAAAAATTTGTTGACGAATTACGTAACTTGAACCGTTAAAATGATATGGACGATTACACAGTGCAACACATAAAATACAAACTCCTTCTCGTCTGCGGTTTTCCGAAGTACTTATCGAAACTAACAAAACCCCATCATGTATATTTTGGCTAAAACTTTTTGTCACGAAACCAATTTTAATTTTGTTTTCCTCGGATACCAATTTTAATTTTGTTTTCCTGTCTTCGGCACAATTGTAGCTATAGACTGGGAGAAAAAAAGTGTAAAACAGACTAACCCGAAAAAGCTGCATCTAGTGTCTCAAAATTGCTAAAATGTCGAAAAAAAATTTTTTTTTTCTATTTTTTCACCATTTTTGGCCCATAGCTGCCAAACTGTGGGAAATTCAGTAAAGTAATCTTCAGAAAAAATATTCCTTATAATATAATTCATAATTCTTCAGAACATTATAATACTGGAAAATGCTTTTTTCACATTTTCAGCTGTATTTTACATCGAAATTTCCAGATTTTAGTTTATCAACTATGTGCATTTGTTTTTTCATAGGTGCTTGAGTTTTAAATAAAAATATTTAAAGTTAAATTCCAGAGTTAACAAATTTGTTCGCTTCATCTTTTCAAATTTGGGAACTTGTTATTTTTGGGAATTTGTTATTTCCATATTGAAGCATTTAATGTTTTTGCTGTTCAATTGTTATTCACTCAAAAACACGTGATTATTGTCTTGTCACATTAATGACAGCATGACGACAATTTAGCAATTTTAAGGCTAGATTTTTAAGTAGATGCAGTTTTTCGGGTTAATTTGTTTTACATATTTTTCTCTTAGTCTATAGCTACAATTGTGCCGAAGACAGGAAAACAAAAATTCCAATTGGTATCCGAGATATAGCCGTAAGAAAAATTTCATATTCTTCGGAAAAATCAAGTTTTAGCCAAAATAAACATGAGGAAATCAAATCCGAACATCAACTTGTTAGTTTCGATAAGTACGAATACTTCGGAAAACCACTCACGAGACGGACTTTCCATTTTATGTGTAATCGTCCATATCTTTTTAACGGTTGAAGTTAAAATACCGTTACCGAAATAACTGAAAAACCGTTATACCTAAATTAACGTCACCGAAATTAACAAAAAGAAACCGTTAACGCTGAAATACCGATACAGAAATAACTGAAATATCGTTACCCCTAAAATACCGTTACCTAAATAAACGATAATAGCGTTACTCTTACCAATACCCGCATCAAATCGGTTACCTGTTCTATGTAGTAACATATCCCTTCTTCGTTTTAAAGTGCCTGTGGTACCGGTTCCTACCATATGAAAAGACCGGCTCTTTGGCAGTTTGTACACATTTTTCGTAGCGTTCTTTGTTACAAACTAACCTCAGATCAAAATGTAATGAAAATTTATAACATTTTAATCTACCAAAATTTGTTTGTAAGAAACGTGGAACCACAGTTTTAATTCTATAATCTTATCTATTTATACAAAATTACACCCTGTTTTTAAATCAAAGTAAAAACAACTTTCAACATTTCTTAAATACATGTTAAACTGTCGATATAACCACCCCTTTCTCTCTTTTTGCGAACGATAATCACATGGTAAAAACTGTGCAGTTTGGATTTAAAAAAAAAAATCCTTTTGCAAAAAAAAACTGTGGTTTGTTATAAAAATAATATGTGGCACGCTAGTATTTCAAACCATAACCTCAATTTAAGTCACTCCCACCAAAAACAGCAAAAAAAATAAATAAAATTGTTGCTGTAAACTACAACACACTCTCACTCCATTGCCAACACAACAACATGTTAATGTGAATAAAATTTTCGATAAAAAGTAATAAAAAAAAAATAACATCAATAAAAGTAATACAATTATGACAGATTGTATTTTCGGGAACAAACAGCCGCAACAACAACAACAACACAATAAAAAGGATTAATTTTGCAGTTGGTGTTAAATAGCAGGCTTTTTTTTTGCGCAAAATTCAAAACACTTTCCCACTGCAAATGTAATAAATAAAATATTGTTTTTTTGTTTTCGTGTGATTCAGTTTTCTCATACGATAAAATCCAAAAATCAAAAAAAAAAAAAAAAAAAACTTAAGAGAAACAAAAAAAAAAAAAACATAAATTTACACTTTGCACAGCCTTTGCGGTAACACCTCCAAATCGCTTAAAAATCACACACTAATTCATAAATGCAACAATATCGACACAAGTCTATTGGCACAATGACGACGACCGCTGGCTCGCTCGCTGCACAGCCCCCACTTTTGATCGAATCCATAATGTACAAATATAAATTGTGTGATTTTACACAATTTGCACAGTTTGAACAGGCGGGTTATGAGAAGAATGTGTTTTCGAATTTTTTAGTTTACAGCAGACAATTGGACGCTATGCTACTTGTGTGCCAGAGACACAGCTTGCCGAAACTATTTGGGTGCGCAATATGACCGACGGCGGATCGTGCAAAGCAACAGAACAAATGTACAATATGAAACAAATCCGAAAAGTTTGCTAAATTTTTGTTACTGATTGTAATTTCGCACAATGGATCAGAAAACTCAATAACAGTTTTATTTATTTATTTTTTCTTAAATTACTTATCAAGAATCTGGAGTCAAATTTTCAGAAATACGAAATCTTGAAGTAAGTTTAAATTGTTGATATTTCTAGAGTCAAACAAAGGCATATTTGTAATTTTTTCAGCGTCCAATACAAATAAATCAAGGTTAGGTCGGGTTTAGCAGCCGGCCACAAAGAAAAGTATCCTACATTTGGATGCTATGCGGTCTATTGCGATTCCGACTATAACATGGATACCGCGAGATGCATCCCGCAGACTAACCACATCCGCGAAGAATATGCCATCCAAATATTTGACTTGCAACTCCTAAAGTTCTACACTAAGGATATTATGTAGGTAAAGACGACAGCAATTGTAGTCAAAAACAAATTAAATTTCACTTGAAGAAAGCACGACTAAGAATTCATTAAATTCAACTAACATTAGTCATTTGTTTACTAACAATTGTAGTAAAAATAAACCACATGTGGTTAGTAAAAAAATAAAGAAACATTTATTTTTTTAATTTTTTTAAATATCAAAAGACGACTGTAAAAAATCATAAAACAGTCATTTGATGTGGTTTGTTTTTGTAAATGAACTACAAGGTTAGTAAAAAATTAAATTTGTTCTACAATAGACTGACATTTACATAAAAAAAAAGAAACTGTGTTATAACCCAAACAACTACAAATTTTTAAAACATAAGTTCCCTGAGTGTAGTTTCCTTCCTAAGTTTGGATCTAGAGCTGCCATTCATTTTAAATATAGGTACGCTGCGGGAAAGTCGGCTTAAACCAAACTAGCAGGGAAAGTAAAAAAACCGAACATAATAAATCATTTATCTTTATTTAGAATGTCTTGTATACCATTAAATAGGTCCCTCCAATATCTTTCACTTGACAACCAAATTTTCTTAATTTCTTTAAAAATCCTTAAAATTTCATTAATAAAACACTTTACCCCCGTCATCTTAAGCACTAAACATAACATTAGGCCCTATGAACATGAGATTGGGTAATCCTTTATCACATATACAAACTTAAGCGAAATTGGTTGGAGATACCTTGCTAGTTAGTGACATTTTTATAAAACATCTAACAAGACTAATCTGTTTGTGGTTTCTAGTGTCCGACCGAACAGTTCGGTCAAGAAACTATATTTGGTCAGTTTTTGGGTATTTATAGGCAATGATTATAAATTTTTGTATTGGAAACATGTTTGTTGAGCCAATTTAATTCGATTTTGTGTATAAAATTTAAGGAAAAAGCCGAAGTTTAGCTATGAAGTTAAAAGTTTGGCCGCCGAACTATTTTCGATTTGGCCGCACTTTTGAAGGCCGAACACTGAATTTATTGCTTAACTACGGACTTTTCTTTAAATTTGTCACCCAAAATCGTCTCTAATCAGCCCAAGGAACATTTTTCCATTCGGCAAATTTGTCCATAATGTTTTAAAATAAAGAATACAGACCAAATGCATTTTCCGACCGAACTGTTCGGTCGGACACTAGTGGTTTCCTTCAGATTACGAGAAAATTTAGACATGTGCTAGAGGAAGCAAAACTAATACGATATCATGTTAGAAAGTGTTTTGCAACCGTCAGATAATGACAATTGTAATTAATTTTTATATTAATTACTGTAGAATATTTCTTTAGTTAGTCTCTTTACAGGAAGAAGAAGAAGTAAACATTTTTATTGAAAAATTTTACGGACACAAGGGATACACCAGACTGCCGCAGTTTCGTCCCCCCCCTAAGACTCGTCAGTGGTTAATTTATGTGTCAATTGAACAAAGTATTTTATATTGTTAATTTGCTCTATATGAAAAACTTTTTATTTTTTGGTGTCGTACTGTGATTTGAACTCACTGCCTTAGCATCAAGCTATCCATCGTAATCTCACCTCTTAACGAGTTGAGCCACGGTCGACAAAGCGATGACTGTGGCTAAAGTGGAGTTTGGTCACACTACATACAAACAAGTATTGTTTCGATCAGAAGAGACAGAATTAACTAATACCAATGCACAATTCATTTCTCAACTAGAATGCTATCGTTAATAAAAATTTTGTCCTAAGGGAAACAATTAGTTTCATATTTTTATTACTCCTCTGAATAGATCTTTATAGTAAATACCTTTCATTGAAAAAAATCAACAAATCGAAAAAGGGGTTAATTTTTAACCACTGTTTAATCTTTAAACTTCCGTTTGCGACACTAAAGGTATGATAAATCAAAAAAAATGGAAACAAAGTCAACTCTGCTCGAGCCTTAATAAATTTCTAACATCTTAGCCCATAGTGCAACATTAAAATTACTCGCGTTCTTTAAAAAATATCATTTGAAGTCATTTAAAAAAACCGCGATTTAATATAGAATATTGTTTATATTTGCAATATACGAATTTTATCTTCCACAAAAAACACTCATGCTTCAGTTTAATATGTTGCAGTGGGCGTGTGATACCAGTAACGCCTTCAAAATCATATAAAATATCACAATTGATACACAATTTTAAAATCGAATCGATACTCAACAGATGCACACGTACGAACAAACAACCTCAATGACTTTTAACGATTTCAAAACAAAAAACGAATGGAATAATGTTCGTTCACCTGCTGTTATCACTGTTGCAACTCATTATAATGCGTTGAACATGCGAACACACAGCGAAAAATTTAGCTATTTGCCAACTGAAATTCAATTACTGCGGATCAAATTCGATTATTACGATTTTCAGTCGGTTGTTACAATTGAACATCAGTTTTCACAACATAGTTCGGTTATTTCAACTGAATTTTAGTTGCAACACCCAAAATATTTAGAAATCTTAAATAGATATCGTTGTACTAACTGAAGTTATAAGTTGTTACCATTCAAATACACTTTCCAATTCGGTTGGCACTTTATTTCTCTGTGTGTACGAAGATAGTTTTACAGATCTCCATCGTTTCGATGTGTGTCTTTAACAATCAAAGGTGTGAAATTATTTAATTCCAATGTGTTTGTTATGGCTACATGGCCAAAGAAGGTGGGACATGAGCAGTCCTTGAAAAACTTGATTCTATAATGAATACGTTTATTATGTAAAATTAAATTTTTAAATTAAAATTCATTTTTTGAACAATAATTTAATAAATAACACACCTCGACAAGCTTCCCTGGTCTCAGTGCCGATATGTGATTTATATACTCTTTGATGCCCTGATTACAAATCCGGCATCCAAATTTTTCCATCACGTCACAATCTTGTGAAAACCTCGGTTAATTTGCCAGAATTCCTATATTGGCTCTTTTTGAAGCCTTTTATCAAATTTTCCTTTATTTGTTTCACATGGGAAATAGGGTATTACAGAAAAAAGTTATTTAAAAAAATGAGGTTTTTATAAACAATTTTGTCATCTGCCACTTGTGTCGGGTCTGTTTAGTCTGTGATGTAACAACCGAATTTTGTTGTGAAATAGTTAAAGTTCTAAAAAAAACCAGTGACTTATAAACTTAGGTTTATTTTTATAAAAAATCTCATGTCGTATGAGACACTTTGAATACAAAAAATATGATTTAATATAAAAAAAAATTATAATTTATTTTCCAAACGGGCTAAAGGGAGTTTCAAAAAATTTTCCGGGAAATGAAAAAGTGCGGTATTTTGCATTTCCTACTTCTGACCCATACTGAGTAATTACACGCTAGTGTAAGAATATCGAAGTCAACTTTGTAATTTTTATTTTACATAAAGTTGATAGAAATTATAGAAGCCAACTAGAAATCACCACAGTCCAAGTATAAATTGCATATATCATTTCTTTTGTATACCTCCGAAGTGCCCTTTGTTGATTATAAATACTATTGTACTTTACAATATTTTACTTTGTTCTTTCTCCAATTTATACAATTTCGTAGTTTACCTAAGTTGTTTTTTTTATAACTTTCTAAAGTAAAATATTAAAACTATCAAAGAATCATTTAACAAGATACCAAATGGGGAACTTGAGTGACATACCAAAGGAAACTAAACAAGAAAACTTGACTAAGAACTGCTTACCAAACACAAAAAGGTAAAACGGAAAGCAAAATAGGTGTTGTTTCTTTCATTCGGCATAAAGTCAACACTTTAGAAATAAAAACAATTTAAATTAAATTTAGAAAAGTTGAGGTTAAGAAGAAGAATAAGCGTTTTCTCGAAAAATTATAAACACTATTAATTTTTTAAATCAGACTAGACTAGTTTCTGTCTTTTTTTGGACAGGCTCATCAGTGATTTTCAATTTAAATTGTATTATTATTTGTGTATTTATAATTGTCAGATTGTCTCTATATGATAAATTTTCAACAACCTGCGGCTGTAAGAATCAAACCTGCGCTCATCTTACATTACAAACGTAACAATACCAAGTCATTAAATATTAAAATTTTTCCATTATATTATACTATTAATAGGTGTAAGATCTATTTGAAATTGGTATGTATTTGTGTTAAAAAAAAATTGCCGTTGATTTAAATAAATTTATATTTTTATTGGTTTTCCTTTTAGGTATTTCTTGAACACGTCCCATTGAACTGTCAGCCAGCAGTAGCATTATTACGTCTGATCCATTCCTAGTTAGGGTTGGTTTCTATGAAATGTGTTGCATGTTAATTAAGTAAATATTTTAAATTACAAATTTGGATTTTATTTTTTTTATACAAATATCATAAATAAACACATATTATTAAAAAACTAAATAGTAAGCTTTTCATACATCAAAAAATATAACATAAAAATATAAATGTATAAAATGAACAAAACTAAATTGGTCGAGTTAACAAAGTATATACAAAAAACAACACATGTAAAGTTTACAAAGTTTCTAAAGTTTAAATGTTCGCAAGTGCGCCCCGGTAGGCTAGTTGGTAGCGTGCTGGCTTATCTGTGCGGCGTCGTGGGTTCGATTCCCACCAGAGGCACTAGTCTGTTTTCGCTACAACGCGCCGAAGGCCATAGTGGTTAGTGCTCGGTTAGGGTAATAGTATATAATTTGTAATTATATGATTATTAATTAATAAAAAAAAAAAAATAAATAAATAAATGTTCGCAGTTTTATTTTAAAACTTTTTGGCGAAAAACTTTTTAATTTGTATTCTATACAATAAACTTAGTAACTTATAGTTGATTTAATTGATTTTACACTTTTAATTTTTAGCGTATAGGCATCCTTATTTCGTGGTGTAATTAAATCGTCTGTAGCAAGTTGTCAACTTATGAGCTTCGACATAATGAACAGATATCACGAATAATGTTCCTCACTTTACCAAATACCGAATATGGCGTTCACACCTTAATGCTTAACAATCGTTTTTCCAAAAAGAATGTAAAAGAATAAAGAGATTTTGTAACAGAATAAAGAGCTTTACTGCTTGTTTTGGCAAACTTGTGAATAGCATTTAGGTTTGAAAGATATTCAATTTAAAACAAAGTTTAAAACATCACAACAATTTTACTAACAAAACTCAAAATATTCCATAAACTTAGGTCTCTTTTAAAAATCACTTGTTGAAATTTTTACCAAATAATACTTTAATACCATAACACGATATTCAAGCCAACAGAAAATCCGAATAACGAAAAGTTCGATTTCACACAGAATAGATGCAGATAAAATTAATAATTTATTTATTTGTTTTGTTATTTTTTACATGTTTTTCTTACTGTTGTATGAAAATCATTTATTTTTAAAATTTCCCTACATTTGCTCGAAATTAAAATATATGTCCCTTTTTCCTACACTTGAAATTTTAGGAAAAAATCCCCAAAAAAAATGAATTTCGCTACAAATGTCCTCATTGGTATTTATACTTATTTCGCATAGTGATTGAGTTCATTTGTAATCCAAGTATCAATTTAATAATTTATTCAACGAATCAATTCCTTTAAGATCTGTTCAAGATAATGTTATGTTTCATGCTTTAATGTGGTGCATCGCAGTGTTACTTTGAGCTATCTTTTATATCATCTCAAATTCACAGAAGTGTTGTTTTTATTTGATCCATTTTATAGATAATTTGATAACTAAATCGAGATTGCATTGAAATCTAAACTCAATTTGTATTAGAAATTCAGATGGAATCAATTTGTGCATGTTATTTAATACTTTCGTATCCAAATTTAATTGGTTCCTTAAATAATAACGGGATATTCAGTAATCGAGTGGGATATTCAGTATATCGTTACTAGTGTAACCAGTTTTTTTTTCGACATTCAAAATAAAAAGTTTTACAATTTAACAAAAAAACCTAACCACGTGCTTGATTACTAAGAAGACAAGAATGGAACAAAATTAATGATTAATAGGTTTTTTGTTAAAGTTCTGCCTATTATGGAGGCTCTAACTTTTCTAAAACTTCGGGTTCTGATGAGATCTTTAGCCAGATCGAAATACTAGTATCAACCTAGCTAATATGTTTGATTTGCGTTATTTTTGTAAATATACGGAGGTTGGAAGCTCGTCAAAAATTAAAAAAAAAACTTCAGAATTTCTGTTCAAAAACTTTCGGAAAACTGTTTAAATATCTTTAAAATATCGTAAAAGAGATTCTACGCAAATTCTTTTTGTAAATTTGACTGCCACCTATTTGACCAATCATTTGCGAAACAGTTTTTGTAAAGGTCTAAATAATTTTTGAAAAGAGATATCTTCTTTGAAATGAATATCTATAAGATTTCTTGTATATATTGTTGATGTTGATATTTTAAAATTACATTTTATTTTGAATTGTCAGGTTTGAGATCATAATTAAAATGTTACTATTACAAATAGAAAACACTAATTGTTAATAAATTTTGAGAGAAGACGAAAAAAGTTTTTTTCTCGTCTTTTAAAAATGTTGCTCTATTCTAATTTTGTATTCTCTTTTTTCAGGTATGTGCTTGTAAAATTGTATGATGATAATTTAAAATTTAAAATTATTCATAAATGTAAGTTTAAGGATTAAGTATTGTTATTTTATACCCTGCAACTACATATATTAAGTTTCTACTGATGTTTGTAAAAGCCAAATATATCGGACATGCCTTTTAGTAGATATCCCAGGGAGTTCGCTGAAGTTCGGATATGTGATAGAAGAGAGAATATTAATTACACAGGACAACAGCCAATTTGTGGCAACCAATTTTATATGATTTGAGGGTGCCGATTCGGAATATGACAATGATTTTTCGACATCAGATCGAGTTTAGAAGATATAACCAAAAAGCTTGTTGGTTCTT
Organism: Delia radicum; assembly: GCA_021234595.1. Classification (NCBI taxonomy): domain Eukaryota; kingdom Metazoa; phylum Arthropoda; class Insecta; order Diptera; family Anthomyiidae; genus Delia; species Delia radicum. Next base: position 307,240,886 of record CM037851.1, on the reverse strand, counting down.
AAGGTACAACATTTTAACAGAGAGCGCTACCAGAACAGTTATCATTGCAATCGACATACCGACCCGAACTCTCAGATTTTAATGAACTTGTAATATGTTGTAAAGAAGCAACAAACAAGATACACATATTGTTTTAGCTGCCCAATCTCACGTTTAAGGGTTAACATGTAGGGTTATAAATTCATTTGTTTTTGTATGAAAACTTGTCTTTAGTATACGAAAACTAGATTTATTTGTTTGTACGCAGGGTTAAAGTACTCAAAACAAAAATTTTGATACCCACATTGCCTAGAGTTGCCACATTTTTGAATTATTAAAAATATATGGGAAAAAGGCTACCGGGTCCTGGTGTTATGAATGTGACAAATCAACTTGGTTGAAACATAAGGGTTAATGAAATTCGGATATGTGATAGAAAAGGAAAAAGTAAGGAACACATATTTTAGTAGCAGCCCAATCTCATGTTTAGGGGTTAAAAAGTCGGGTCAACAATTAGGCGAGAACTCTACCAACTGAGCTATCGATACATATAATATTTTATTGCTTAAAATGTAAATGGGTTGTTGTGCTTCGTGATATCAAAAATATACACCTTACCCTCATGCTTACAAAAAAGCACAAAGTAATGCGTCTATAAATAGATTTTTAAAAATATATATTAATAATTACTTTACGTTTATAATTCATGCATGTAATTGATGATCGGTAAGTCATTATTTTATGTTCTGAAGTAATGTAAAATGTAATGAGATATCATTACAAGGTAATCCATGAGTGTTCAATTGTCGGTAACTCATTACTTCTTGTTGGAAAATAATGATACAGGTAAGGAGTACACCTTTACAAGATAATGCATTACTTTATCGCACCCATTACCAAAGTTTTGCTGGGCTTTTTGGCCAAATTCAACCTTAATTTATATTTTAATTTGAATAAAACGTGAATTTCGGTTGATTTTGACAACAAAATTTGTTTAAAGTAAAACAAAAAATATTTAAGCATGAGTAAATCTCAAAAAAAGCTAATTTACAACTTTTTTGCTTTTAAAATATTAAACAATGAATTCAATTGAAGTTCTTATTGTAAAAACACTATAAGCCAGATTTTATTTTCAGTTTGTTTTCGGCTTTTAAAAGTTGAAGAAAAGCTAAATTATGACTTTTACAAGACGTTAATACTTAAGGTATTTGTAATGAAGTTTTAAGCAAGACTTCTATTAAATATTAATCAGTCGATGTCTAGAAACCATCAAATGTCATAAAATAATAAATGTGGCTTATCAAGTTTTTACAATAAGCACTTCAATTGTTCTAATGACGTCTTTTGAAAAAAATTTGAATGCTTGTACTTGGCAGAACATCACTCTGGCTGAACACCGAAGCTGAATATTCGGTCTGACACTATGAATTGCCGTTATATTAATCTTAAACCAACTATATAAATCAATTAAACGTCTTAACAAAACGCCATTTTGATTGTCACATCACATATTTCAGAAAACCAAACGATCAGTGTCATAACTAACTATGGTTAGAATTATAGAAACCATCGGTTCAAAATGTACGGCCAGCTTTGTTAGCTTTGAGTTTTGACATATAAAGTTGAAATTTTATTAACAGTGTAATCGTATTTATTAAACGCTAATAGCTCATTTAAAAAATAATGTTGTCTTCCCTGAGATGCGCGAAACTTTGGTTTATGCGCTCTTGAAACTCTTTAATTTTTACCCTATTTGGTATAGTTTCTTTAAAATAAAACGGAAAGCTAACAAAAGAAAATAGGGTATTTTGTGTACAAAAACCCCCCTTTTTTTTGTTGGCAAATCTTTTACAACTGAACCATTTTTTCTAGTTTGGAAATAGAAAATAATCCGAGGGAGCTAAATCTGACGAATAAGGTGCGTGATGAAGCAATTCGAACTTTAATTCATTGATTTTGGCCATCATCTTCACAACAACTTTACAACGCTATTTTTGTTCTATTGTGACAAAACGTGGCACCCATCTTGCGCACAGCTCTCTCACCTCCAAATTTTATAGAGCTTTTTGAAATGCCTATCATTTCAGCCAGCTGGTACCTTCAGCCAACGATTATCCAATACCATTTTGTATGTTTTCTTAACTGTTTCTGGCGTTGAAAAAATGGTCCCCGATTTCGTCCCGCTATTCGCAAAAAAAAAAAACCAAAATTTGGACCAAATTTTGAATTTTACAGTTCCAAATGGAAATATCTCGGGAACTATAGGAGCATGGTTTTTTTTGTTAGTTTTTACCAGCAGATTACAAATATGTTAATTTTTAAAAAATTGAATTACAACCGAATAAAAAAAGCGAGCACTTAAAATTTTTTATGCAAAATGTGGCCTACTTTGGGGCGCCATATTGCCGCCTCGGGGGGGTCTGGGAGGTCCAACATCAAAACTTAAGCTAGATATTACGTCACTTACACTTAGAATACCATGTAGGTAAAGCCCACTGCAAATGTAGTTAAAAACAAATGAAATTTCACTTAAAGAAAGGACGACTTACATTTCATTAAATTCAACTAATATTGCCATTTGTTTTTTAATATTCAAAAAATGACTAACAATTGTAGTAAAAATGAACAGCATGGTAGTAAAAAATAAACAAACCTATACTTTTTTTAAATAACAAAAAAACTACTGTAAAAAATTAATGTAAAATCATAAAACAGTCATTTGATGTGGTTTGTTTTTTAAATGAACTACAAGGTTAGTAAAGAATGTAATTTGTTCTACATATACTGACATTTACATTAAAAATAAAGATACTGCATTACTACCTAAACAATTATATATTTTTAAAGCAGAAGTTGCCTGAGTGTATGCATGTTCCAATTTTCATTGCAATCGGACTATTAAGTAAGAAACGGCCGAATTATTTCCAAAAATTTTGTGAATTAACCCAATGTACTTTAAAATAATAAAGCACTTTATAAAATATGTTGAACACTTGAGAATTAATTGCTATTACTAAAGTTTGAAATGTATGAAAACTATTGAAATAATTTCATAGCTCTAAAGAAAATTGTCATTAAATTTATGAAGAGATAATTTATGAAATCGAATGTTTTTTTTTATGCAACTATGTAATTTAATAAAAAAAGTTAATGAAAAATTTCTTAAAATTCAAAAATGGTTTAATTTTTGTATTAACAACATGAAAATTGTTTTTTGTTACTTTCCTTTCTATATTTTTATTTAGTTTTAAAAAAAGTTCAGTTTTCATGATTATAATTTAAGGCTGACAAAAATTCCCATAGAGTAGATTTTGTCTGATGTATGTAATGTCTCGTTTCGAGTGAAGCCAATCAACGTTTTCTTATTCCGGACAACTGAAGATTATGGTGATGAATATGAAACAGTTTTATTGTCTATCAAGTAAAATTTAATATGACAATATCATATTAGTAGAACAACATTCTAACTAGTTAAATACATTTCTAACAATTAGTAAAATTCCTTGGATACAATCAATGAATCTAAAAAAACCTTCTATGAAATTGTTTCATTAATATCTTGAAGGATAATTCTCTCAGTATATCAATTAAAATATTAACTGTTATTATCAAATTAGTAATTCAAACTCGTTTTTAATTTTGTGTGTGTAGTTCCTTTTATTTTCACTAACATCTTGTTACTAAACATCCGAATTATCTTCCATTAATGGTTGATGACGTGGACGTATTGGCTCAGTTTCACGATTACCTCTATTAAAAAAGCGACGAAGACAACGAGGCCAACACTGTTCCTCTTGAAGTATATGAAAAAATTGTAGTAATAATATTAATAAAACTACTATTAAAGTGAGTAGAGCTAAAATATCCCGTGTAGTCCAATAGGGATGAATACCAGAAACTCCAATCAGAGATTGTTGCTGATAAGTTTCCGTTAAATGTTTTTCCAAACCAGCTGATACAGATTGGCGGGCATGACTCATATCGCTAAGGATGTCAACATCATCCAAAGTTTGATGCCAATTAGAAGGAGGAGATGATTTAGCTATCGAAGCCTCTGTAGTCTCATGATTATTTGAAGAATCCGAGGAAGTAAATCTTATGGGTAAACGAATATCGTGACCCCGTAGATAGTTTAACATGCGTTTTAAATAACGGAATTCCCAATCATTTTCAAATATTCCTAATTCGTGTAGGAAATTGTGGGAACGTTTAAATTCCTATATAATCGAAATTCATATAAACGATTACCTTCGATGTAAAATTTTTCCAAATTGATTAGAGGAGCAAATATATCGGCATCCAAGCGTATAAGATGATTAAATGCTAAGTCCAAATACTTAAGTTTAGCCATAAACATAAACTGATTTAGGGATAAATTCTTTAAGTTATTTGAAGCCAAATTAAGGCTAATGAGATTCGGTAATGGCAAATACATGGGAGAATGAGAAGTTTGTAGAGTGGACAATTGATTTTTGGAGACATCTAATTTTTGGAGATTCAACATGCCCACTATCTCATCTAAAGATTCAAACAAATTACCATGTAATTCTAGTTCTCTTACCGCCAATTTATCATGTATAGTTAAGGATTTTAAATTATTGTTAGCAGCATTTAGTTTTAAGACACCTCCAGAGATTATTATTTGCTTCAAGCCACTACCCTGTACCAATAATAAATCTACCGATTGTAAACGTAACTCTTCCAAAAGAGTATTACTTAAATCGAGTACATTGAAGTGTTTAAGATGCATAAGAGAATTTGATTCAAATACCGAGAATTTGTTATCACTTAATAAGAGCGTATTAAGTTTTATATTCTTGGAGAAAGTATTCTCATTGATAGCTTCTATCTCATTGTTGCTTAAATCCAAATGTTCCAAATTGATAAGATCTTCAAATACACCCGGTGGCAAAGAACGTATACCATTTTCCTGTAAATCCAAATATTCAAGTTTTCCCAAACCCGCAAATGCAAAACGATGAATCATATGTATGGTATTGTAAGGCAAATATAGTTCTTCCAAGGCATACATGGCTGCAAATACGCGTTCCGGGATATTGAACAGACGATTCTTTTGCAGCATCAATTTGTGAAGTTGTTTGGCCTTTTCAAAATCGGTTGGTAAAATACGATTAACCCCACAATTGTGTAATATCAGAGTATGTAATTTGGGAGCTATTTCGAAAACTGGAGCCGGTAAACGTCCCATTAACGAGTCATAAATCATCAACTCATTTAGCTGCTCGGCCTTAGAATTTGTCATAAAAACTAAAGGTTCATCAAATGTCGAAGTTATATTGATTAGGGTACAGTAATAGGTGGAAGTCCCGGAACATGTGTTATTAAGATCAAGTTTAATACCCCTCGAAAGACAAGTCAATGTTGTTATCACCATTAAAAGCACTAGAAAATTTCGCTGACTCAAAGTGTGGATCTTCATTGTCTTTGTTTATTATTTATTAATCTTATTTTGTTATTGTTCTTTGTTTCGCCCGGCATGCGAGTTTATAAATAAAATCATTTAAAAACTTTTAAATTTGTATTAAAATGTTTTTACACTCTCACGACTTGAACTACACTAAACTTAAGATAGATGCTATATTCGAAATTCGATCGGCTTTATCAGTATTTGTTAATGTTTATAAAGCAAAAATTTTCATATACCCTACAGCATAAAGCGTATGTTAGGGACTTTTCAATCCTTCTGTGACAAATCGAAATATTACTCAAAGTTTCCAAATTTAGGGATCTAACGGAAAGAGGTAAACAGTTGAACTATCGGTTTTTCTCAAAATTGTGATTTGGTGGAAAAATTTGGAAAACAGATTTGGAATCGGCGAGACAAAATCTGTTAAAAATATATACTTATATCGAGGTTCAAACCAAGTCGACTGTGTGTAATCGTACTGAGAGAATTATCTTCACTTCAGCATAGCTTCATAGCTTTAATGAAAATTATCACTGGAACTCGTCCATTGAAACTTTTCATAGAATCTATGAAACAGGTTTCATTAAAGTCAATGTTTATGAAATGTTTGTAGAGTTAATGAAAATGTTCATAAAACTAATGAATCATTCCGACAATGAAACGTGTGTAGAATTTATGAAACAGTTTCATACATTGTTTAATATCAAGCAGTTTCTTGAATTAATAAAACACTTAATGAATGTTTTGAAAAATGCATTGGAACTAAGCCAATAAATGAACCGCTTCATATGATTTTTTAAACAATTTCATATAAATCCAAAATTAATGTAAAGCTACATTTCAATAATAAAGCACTTTATAAAATATGTTGAACACTTGAGAATTAAATCTTAAAACTAAAGTTTGAAATGTATGCATATTAATGAATTTATGAAATTTTATGAAAAAATAAAAAAATAAGTCTGAAATAATTTCATAGCTCTAAAGAACATATTCATTAAATCTATGAAGAGATTATTTGTGAAATTGAGTGATTTTTTTTTATGAAACTATGAAATTGTATGAAAAAATGTTTATGAAAATATTCGTAATACAGTGGATATCGGTTATAACGAACACCGGATATAACGAACTTTTTTATGACGAACGATTTGTCTGGTCTCAAAGCCTTTAGTAACATATTTCATACAAAATAATACGGTCTTTATATGAAGAACTAATTTTTTGGACGGTTTTACGAGCGCTCATATAAATTTTTACGCTTGTAATGAACACATAAACAAATTGAGATTCTAAAATGATAATTCTACTGCAAATATTAAAAAGTGTGGCATTTTAATTACAAATTTACTGAAAAGAATTGCAAATTATATGAAACGCAATTTAATGGATGAATTTTTTTAGAATTACAAACAAAAATTGTAAAATTAGTTGAATTTAAGAAAGACTCCTAAAATTTCAATTGTTTGGAAAATGTTTACCTTCGTTTATAGCGAACCTTCGCGTATAAATAACTAAATCTTTCGGTCTTCGGCGAGTTCGTTGTAACCATACTCCAGTGTTTTAATAAAATAAAATTGGATATAATGAAATTATTAATTGAATCTACGAATAAAATTCTATGAAATTATGTCATTAATATCATGAAGGATATTTCTTTCAGTGTGGTCTAATACTGTTTAAAATTTATATAATAACGGATTTTTAGAAATATCGGCCTAATAAAAATATTTTCGATATCGCAAAGCCCTTAAATTTCGTTGTATTTATTCCTAGAGACTACAAGGAGTCATAATTCAATCAATTTTCTATAAATTGCCTTAAATTTTTCGAAATTTTTAGTTCGTTTTAAACTTTATGCCATTTTGTAAAGGGTGTTTTTTATACAGGTATAGAACTTTAAGTTGGCAACACTTTTTTAACTGACGAGCATTTTGTCAGCTGTCATGTGATTTATGTTTAGTTTGGTTTGACATTTCAACATGTATAGACTGACACCTGAACAACGCTTCCAAATTGTGCAAAATTGATTTTGAAAGTCATGGTTCTGTTCGAAATTCGTATTGCGCACGAATTTTGCTAATTTCGTTTAGCGATGAAGCTCACTTTTGGTTAAATGATGATAATTCTCAAGTGTATGTTGAGACAACGTGACCGCTATAAAGCCATGATTACTGATTTTTTCGTTCATCAATTGAACAAACATGATGTGCAGGAGCTGTGGTTTCAACAAGACGACGCAACATGTCACACAGCTAGTGCCACAATATATTTATTGAAGGAAACGTTTGGTAGCCGCATAGTTTCACATTTCGGACCCGTGAATTGGCCTCCAAGATCGTGCGATTTAATGCCGCTGGACTATTTTCTGTGGGGTATGTGAAGTTGCTAGTATACGCCGATCATGCCAATTTAAAACATTCATCTTTGTTTTATTCCATTTCAAAGTTCTGTACCTAAATAAAAAACACCCTTTATAATATGTAAATTAACACGGTAACTGACACATTGCTCTAAATGATTTCCATTTAAAATTTGCATGGAATTTGAAAGTCGAAAACTAAAAACGAAAATATGTATTTTGGGGTTCAGTGTGAATGTATTTTTATATAGAAATAAATAATTTTTAAAACATATAAAACAATTTAAGTTTTTGTGGTTTTTTTTAGATACTTAAAAATTTCGCTTAATTTATAGAAATCGGACCTTTTGTTCCTAATTTTATTTATAGTTTCGACCATTTATTGTATTTGTATTAAAATTTATTATTATTAAAATTTGTATGGAATTTGAAAGTCGAATACTACAAAAAAAAAAAACGGCGCTCAGTGTGAATGTAGTTTTATATTATTTTTATATTTTTTTTTAAAAAATATAAACTGAAATAGAACAAGTATGTATTTATTCGATTAATCGACCAAAATTGTTCGAGTTATTCGTTACTCAAAATGGACCATTTTAATGCATTTTCTGTACTCTAACACTTGTTTGATTAAAATTCATCGATTAATCGAGTAACGGCTAACCGATTAAATACCCTAATGTGTACTATACAAAACAAAAAATAAAATGAACGTAATCAATCTCGCTTGCATTTTCTGTAAGTCGTGTTATATTTGTTTGTATCTGCTCTTTTTTCTCTACTTCGTCCATGCAAGCTGCGACATCTAGTCCTTTTGTTCTCCGTGCTATTAATGTATTTATCAACACAATTTTGATAGCAACGTAAATTAGTTAAGCATTAGTTCAAAATTATTTTTTTAGTAAAAGCGTTTAATTAAAATTTTAGCTGAAAACGCGATGATCAGCAAAAAAATTGCTGAAAGTTAGTTAAATATTTTAAATGAACGTTTAGCTAAATTTTCAACAAACTTTTTTTTTTGAATATACAGTCGAACCTAGATTATCCGGGCGTCTTTTAACCGGGTACATCTGTTAACCGGCATGCTGGTGGTTTGATTTATACCTCTATTAACCGTGTATACCTCTGTTATCCGTGCTATTACTTTTTTTTTCTCTATTAACCGTGCTTCACCTCTATTATCCGTGCAGCACACATATTTATTAGCTTGTTTTTTTCTTTTCACCTACATACAAAGAGTTAAAATTCGGGAAAAATAATTAATTTCTATTAACCGTGTTTTCGATTATCCGTGCTGGGTCCAGTCCCGTGCAACCCGGATAATCGAGGTTATTTGAAATAAAAGGTCACAGTTCCCTGTACTAAAAAATATTCGAAATAAACACTTGTATTTATTTCCATACCTGTACTTTATATACCAAACCTGTACATATTTATTTCCATACATGTACTTTATATTGCGTTTTTTGAAATGACTCAATAAAACCAAGTAAGACGTATACATTCAAGTCGAAACTTATATAAAATTGTGATAGCGGAAATTAAACCCGATGACAGTTAACAGTTTTGACATTTTTGCTTGACAACAACACGAAACAAATTGAAAGGGAACAGGCCACAATAGGGAACATTCCCTTAATAATTAAAATTAAAACTTAAATAATTAAGAAAACGTTTTCGTTATGTTGACATTATTTTCTTAGAATTATTAGTATGCATGAATTTTCAATGAGTAAGGTGAAGGGTGCAACAGATAGAACCTTGGCCGTATATAAAGCTTTTGTTAAAGCTTTCTTTTTCAGATTGTATTTTCTGTGTATTTGACTCACTTTAAAATTTATTGATAAGAGCAATGCATTAATTTTTATTAAAGAGCATATAATTAAATTACAGTAGTGATCATATAAAATACGTAATTAAGTTGTTGTATCAAAATTTAAGCTACTCTTTATTTTATGCATTATACTTAACGCGAACAACTGTTTTTGTTCAAAAAGCGGGACTCGGAAGATGAAAAAGAGGGAATTTGGTCCAAATACCGGCATGTTCAAATATTTTTGTCTGAATTTTACTATTTTTTAAGTTAAAATCACTCAAATTTCAAATTTTGTAATAACACAAAAAATTTTAAGTTTTCGGTCTTAAGCGGTGCGTTACGTACCAGGGGGGGGGGAGGGGGGGGGGGGGGAATCACTCCCTAAATTATTTCGATTTTTTTTACTTTAGGAATTCATAAATTCTGTGAGTTTTAAATTTTATTAAGCATAACATTCAATCTTTAATAGAATTAAAACTTTAAAAATACTGAAAAAGCTAAGGAATTGTATCCCAAAGTGGCCCTACGTCTGGTATTTGGGCTATAAAAAAAAACTAAGTTTAATATTCTAAATCCAAATACATCAACTCGGCTATAGATCAAGTTATTGTGGCAACTTATTTTAAAAAGTTATAATAAAATTTTCAAAACAACTCAAAGGTCCACAATAGGGAACATGTACCCTAAAGTGGATCTACATTAAAAAACCCTTTAACATCATATAAAATTGTTAGAAAGTAAAATGCACAAAAACTTGCATTTAAATAAAAAATTAGAAAAATAAACAAAAATCTAAAAATAGAATAGTATAGTATAATAACAGAAAAAGATAATAGGAAAGAAAACTGCAATTTAGCTGCATTACATTCGAGGCCATACTTGGGTGTGATCGCTAAACGGTCATGACTTGGTATTGTTACGTTTGTAATGTAAGAAGAGCGCAGGGTTGATTCTTACTGCCGCATGTTGTTGAACAATTTATCATATAGAGACAATCTAACAATTATAAGACACAAATAATAATACTATTTAAATGGAAGATCACTGATGACGCCTGTCCATAAAAAAAAGGCAGAAACTAGTCTAGTCTGATTTAAAAACTAATAGTGTTTATAATTTTTAGAGAAAAGCGTTCATTCTTCTTCTTAACCTCAACATTTCTAAATTAAAATTTGTCAAATGCATTTTAATTAAAAATTATTTGCGACTGTCTATATGATTAAAATAACACTGTACTAAAATTTATTTTAGTTTTGTTTATTGAAACTTTTTATGTACCGTTGAAAGCTGCTTAAGGACTTATCATATTTATGCTAACTTTTTTAGTTGCGGTAAACAAACGATTTTTTTTTGTTGTGAAACATGTTGAATAATTATCCAAAATGGACAAGAACAGTTAAAGTACAGTTAAAGTAAACGATTTAAAAAAGGCTAAAACAAGGACAAAAATCAAAAAAATAACAAAATATATCAAAGTTCCACTTTAGGACACATTATGAAAATTTAATTTTACACATTTTTGTTTTATTTATTATATTTGTTTATGAAATCAATTAGTTTTATTAAAATTGTGAATAAAATTCTTACCGTTTCCAAAAACCCGACCTGGAAAATTCCTTAAAACTGGTTTGTTGTTCACGTTTTATGTTTACGAAACATTATTTAGGGAAGTAAACGTATATGGTTACAAAGTTACAAAGTGACGTTATTTTTAGTTAACAGCCGTTCTTAAGAATTATTTATGTTTTAATATTATTGTAAACAGGCACGTAACTAGGAATTTATTATGGGAGGGGCTTTTAGATTTTGATTATGTATTTTTTTTTTGTAACCCGGGGAAACTTAAAAAAAATATCTTCACACTAGGGTTACAGCTTTTTTTGCTAAATTGTTACCTACGAGGACGGATCAATAAGTCCGTGACTTCCCTCGTAGTTATATGAAATGCAACACTGTTAATAGACTACTGCAATACCACCTGTTAATAGACTACTGTCAAATTTTTAGCAAGTTCCGTCATTTACTTTGTGTTTAACAGCTGTTCAAAACATACAACCTTGGGGGTTTTTTTTTTTAAATGGGAAAAAGTTAATTTCGAGTGTTCATTAAACATTATTTTTTGCGAAAAAAAAACCGTCAATCAAACCAAGAAAAAGCTTGATAAATACTATGGGAACACTGCACAATCGATTTCAATGGTAAAAAAGCGGTTTACTGACTTTCGTTGTGGTCGCATAAGCACAAATGACGCTGAACGTTCTGAACGGCCAATTGAGGTCAATACACCCGAAAATGTCAAAAAAAAATCCACGATATAGTGTTGGCCAATCGAAGAGTAAAAGTGCGTAAGAATGTTGATGCCATAGGCATTTCATATGGAAGTGTGGTTTCGATTTTAAATGATCAGTTGGGTTTAAGAAAGTTGTCTGCAAGATGGGTGCCGCGTTTGCCCTCAATGACCATAAACGTAATCGTGGCCAATAAGGTGATGGCAACAGTTTTTTTGGGATGCACGCGGGATAATCCACATCGATTATCTTCAAGAGGGGAAAACAATAAACGGCGGTCCAACTTATTGGACCGATTTAACGAGAATTAAACAAAAAAAAAAAAACGACCCCATATGGCAAAGAAATGCCTATTTTATGGACCTCGAAAAATCCTATTTTTTCGGAAGGGATACAAAAATTGGAGAAACGTTGGACTAAGTGTATTGAGCTAGTAGGATACTATGTTGAAAAATAATTTTGATGTATATATCGCTAAACAATGCTTTAATCTGTTTTATCAAAATCCGCTAAACACGTCAAATTTGAAAACGTGTCTGTAATTTAAGTTGCTAAATATTAATTTTTAGTTTATTTAAACAAAAAGAGGATTATGCGGAAACCTTTTTTAAAACCGCGATAAATTAAATGAAAGGGTAGCTAAAATTTGATAATTGCATAAAAAAGTAAAAAATTAAAACGCTATTGCACACAGAAACTTTCAACTTCTAATAACCCGATTTAAAAAAAATTAACATAATACTTTATATAATCATACGAAATTTAATATGAGTCCTAATACAGCTTTATCCGAGAAATTAGCCCATATAATTATATAAGTTTGCATTAGTTTAGTATTAATTTGATAATATCAAATTAAATTACATCCGAATAATGGCGCGATACAATTTAATCCGATTTTATATAGTGGTATAAATGTATATCTGAACTGATACTAATATATACAAGATAAGCTATAGTTGTAGCCGTTTTTTTTACTTTAAAACTTCATTAAAATCCTAAATATTTGCAGAAATAATTATCGGCAAATACGGGTTTGTTTCAATGTTATTAATCCATTTAGACTTTAGCCACTTGCAAAAAGTTTACAACTTTATAATTGTAGCAAATTCCTTTACATATGGAATTTTTATTTTATTCAAAAAATTCTCTTGAAATTATCCAAAAAACAAAAATTGTTTGAGAAAAAACTTTGAAAATGAAGATATGATGAAAATGAAGAAGTTATACCATTAAATAACAAACACGGAAAAAACGTTGAAACTTGATTTAGCTTTTTACATAGAAAAAAATCTAAAACTTAATTAAAAACTCCTAATGTTACAAATGAAACAAGTCCTTTTTTTAGGGTTCCTACATATTTTGTGTATAAGGTTTAGAAATTTGGGAACCAGAAAGAAATCAATTCAAATAACAAAAATGATATAGGCAATTAATTGTACTATTGTATTGATGTAAAACATATTTATATCCAAAATATGATTGACAAATTTTCTAATATGACTCTGCATATGGTACAATATTATCCAAAATTAAATTGTGTTTTTTTAAATATGATATAACATCTAAATATATATTATTTTGTATATGGCAATGTCTAGATATATATAACGTCATTACTAATTGGATTAGTTTTAGCGTATTCTAAATGAAATATACAATTATTAAGCGAGATGCGATAAGACGCAACTATATATGATATCATATTAAAATTTTTCGACGAAATTAATTTTATATATGAATTTATATAATTACGTATTATACACTGGCAGACAAAAACTAATAAGTGTATATAAAATAATGTATTATTTTACGCAAACGTTTTAACTCGGGAAATTAAAGATTTATAACCGTCCAAAAAACCACGTATATTTTTTTCGTGAACTCAAAAGTTTTAGATTTTGCAGACAAATTAAAAGGCAAATATCCTATATAAATTGCCTGACACTTACAAGGAAGCTTTTTCGATGGGTTCCCTTTGAACTTAATAAAATTCGGATAGGCGATAAAGGAGCAAAAAAATATGATAAACGTATTTTTCAGCGGCCCAATCCCATGTTTTGGAGTTTAAAAGTGACGGTGAAATTTAACGCATCTATGTATGAAAATATATTTAAAATTAAGGGCTATGAATGAAAAAGCTTCAATAAGTTCGCCAACTCTTTATCAGGTGACAAGCAACAACTGTTTCAAAACTTATCATCTCGCGCAATTACAGTGTTGTAATGTTTGAAGCCCTTCATCTTTCCCCACCTTTCATCTCTCCATTATCCCCTTTCCAAAGAAAGCAACACATTAATAAATAGGAACAATTTCCTAAGTGTTGCTACTCTTTAAAAAAAAAAATAAAAATGTGTATTTGTAACAGCATCAGCTACTAAAAAATTAGTAGACTGAGTCTTTTATGTGATTCAAAAGTTCAACTAACATCTAAAGGACTGGGACATGTTAACCCTCAAACCAGCCTAAGCTTTTTTGAATGAAATTTGTACCACGTGTTCGGCACAAAAAACAAACAATATGTTCATTGTGAAAGGCGTGGTAGAGAAGAATGAGTGTATTTTCTAAAAATCATAACTACATTTCTGAATTAGACTGCGCAGTTTCTGGTATTGAACCTTCGTCAGTGACCCTGTTTTTTTTTTGAATTTGAATAATGTAATATTTGTTATGTTTTATATTTGTTTGATTGCGTCTATATGAAATTTTCTGTGCAATCACTGACCGTGGTATAGATAAACTGATTTCTAATGCTACATGCAGTCGCACTACACGTTAGACAGAGCGCTTTAGACATCTGATCTATCGTCAGGTCGAGTTTTGTTGTGATTAAAACTAGTTTTATTCAATACACGGTGTTTTTGTTCTTGCATACATAATCTCAGAAGTGCAATTCCAACAACACAACAGTTCTATTTTTAGAAACTTACCTCACTCTAATGTCCACTGTTTTCCCATATGTTGTAAGTGATGGCACATCCATGATATATTTTTTGTAAAGGGTCCGCCAAATAACTTTTTTTTTATTTTGAACTCCTGAACCAATTGGACTTTGTATGGCGTCATACCAAGGTATTTATGGAAAATTCGTCTCAATGATGTCTCCGAAATGTTCATTTGTTGAGAACGACTGTGAATTGATGTTGATGGCGCTTCACGCACACTTTCTGCCACAGCAGCAATATTCTCGGGTGTACGCACTGTTTTTTGGCTTTTCACGCTTTGGTTTATCGATGAGGATGCCAGTTTCTTTCACTTTTTTCACAAGATAACGAACATACGGACCATATTCGTTCAGCGGAAGGATAAAACTAATTATCTGTCAAATCAGACATGAGCTAAGTGTTACCATTCACGAAATAAGCACTAGTTGAAAAAAAAAACGTTAGATGGCGGACCCTTTATATTCGATTACAGCAATATTTTGTATTTGCCATATAAAACAAAAATAAAATATTTAGTTTTAAAAATTGGGTCATTAAAATCAGAGTGGCCGAAATATTTAGGATCAATGTCCGGTACTGTGGTTTTCAATTTTAGTTGCCAATTTTGTAGCGCTGTGATATACAGAAAAACCTCATTATGACAACTAAATTTGTTGGCACTCAAACAAATTATTTGCAGAAGCCAAAAGTTTATGTTGTGTAAATATAAAATCATTCAAAATTATTAATGTACACGGATTTATCTGTCAACAACTGAAATGATCGAATGCAATTTTGAATATTTTTAAAGAACAACTTAATTTTCTTTTTAAATGTTAAAAAAAAAGAAAAAAAAAAACAAAAGTTCCTTTTATCAATAATAAATTTATACTGAGAAAACTTTTCACCCTTTTTAAAAATGAATTAAACGCAAAATGAAAATCTCAATATGGCAAAGGACAAGGTTGTTAAGATTACCAATGATGCTAATATTCCACCTTTTCAAGACAAACAACAGTCACAACAACAGCAACTACAACAACAAAGACAAACAACAAAATGTTGTTTGTGTAACAACAACATTTTCCATGTCGTTGCATCGTAAATACTCGCACAATCTTTCAACAAAAACATGAGCACGCAACAATGTTTATTTGGATTTGGTTTTATTTTGGCTTTGGCACTCTACTCTGGCTATAGTTTTAGCTGGCTACAAGTGCATCCATGGAATATTATCGTGGGTCGTATAAAACTTTTTTTTTATTTTTTTTTTTTAATTTTCTTACCACATCCTTGAGTTTGTTGTTGTTTTGCTTTAGCTTAAATACTGGTATCTTCATGCAATTAATTCGAATTTCTGCGAATTATTTAATTAGAAGCATCAGACACATATTGTATGTAAAAAGGTAGAATGAGCCAAAGAAAAACTAAACAAAAATAAGTACGAAGTATGAGTGCAGTTTATTTATTTTTTTTTTTTGTTTTTTTTTTTTGCAAAAAACCAATACAACGGATTAAACAGTGAGTAAAATTTAAAAAAGAGCATCTTCACTTATGGCGTTTTCTTTTCTGGCAAAAATGTCACATTTTTTTGCACTTTGCCCTCAAATTACCTTTTTGTGTTCTTTTCTAAAATAAGGTAAACACTCTGAGAGGGTGCCGTGTTTCTTTCTGAAAATATTGCCTTATAAAAGGCAAAAAATGCAACATTTTCTGCCCTCAAAAAATTTACAGGTTGCCCTGTTTTTTTGGTTTATCAATCTCATGTGTATATATTGCAAAGTTTTTGGCGAGAAAACTCTCACCTTGGTAGCAGAGTGGTAGTGTGCTGGCTTCTGACACAGAAGATCCCGAGTTCGAACCCATATTGGTATCACATTTTTTTATATTTTTTTTTTTTTTTGTTAAATTTAATTTACAATTTTTTTAATTTGTTTTTGCTATTTTTTTTTAATTATTTCTTTTTGTAAGTATTTAATAATTTTTTTAATCTGAAATTCGCTTAGAAACAAAATTTAGAAAAAAAATTTAATTGAAAAAAATGTATGGAGCTAAATCCAATTTTTTTAAATAATTAAAAAAACGAAAATTAATTATTAAAAAAAACATTAAATTTTATTTTAAAGTTTGCTGGGATTCGAACCCGAACCTTAACAACACTGAAAAACAGATTTGTTTAAATAAATGTAATATGTGATGAAATTGTGTTCTATTCTGATTGTAAAAATTCTTCATTTTAATGGGGCGAGGGCAAAATTTGCAAAATGTTGCACATTAAGAAGGCAACACTTTTTTCCAGAAAAGAAAACACCATTAAATACATTTTTATGTAACGGAGACTCTAATCTACTTGTATCGGAACAATCGGTTTTCCATCATGAACTTCTTTTTAATAAATTGAGGGAATAGAGAGCTTAATTCAGGGAACTTCTGCTGTAAAAATATGTAGTTGTTTGGGTTGTAACAAAGTTTCTTTATTTTTAATGTAAATGTCAGTCATATGTAGAACAAATTCAATTTTTTACTAACATTGTAGTTCATTAAAAAAAAACAAACCACATCAAATGACTGTTTTATGATTTTACATTAATTTTTTACAGTTGTTTTTTGTCATTTAAAAAAATAAAAACAGTAAATGTTTGTTTATTTTACAAATATATGGGGTTCATTTTTACTAGAATTGTTAGTAATTTTTTGAACATTAAAAACAAATAACAAATGTTAGTTGAATTTAATGAAATGTTAGTCGTATGTTCTTCCATTGAAATTTCATTTGTTTTTTGACTTCAATTGCTGTCGTCTTTACCTACATAATATCCTTGGTGTAGCATATACACAGGAAAATTCCGATTGACATCCACATGCCAAACCCAAATCTTGTACTCTAATCTTAATATAATTACACTTTCTAAAATTATTAAAAGTGCGATTTAGCTGAACTTTAACGTAAACTTATTATAAGCGAACAATGCCAATTCTGCATCAGATAGTCTATAGGAACTGTTAGCTAGTGTTGTTATCTGCGTAATCTTCACAACATTCATACACTCACAACATTTTTTCGGTAAAGACTACTGAACATACACATTAAATTAACTGAAAATCACTTAAAAAAAGGACTACTTACTTTTCGTTTAAAACAATTGTATTTTTTAGTTTATTTTCAACTGTTGAAAAAGTAATTGACTAAATCGATAAAAAAAACACAATTTATTGATTTCGCTTATTTCAATACTCAATATAATATAACAACTTTTGGTTTTAAATAGAAAATCTTAACTGAATATTTTAACTTTTACCGAAAGTCTGTTTTTTTTGTTTATTGAATAACAGACAGAATGTTAAAAATATATTTATTTGGTAATTTAACTGTATATTCCATTGAAACAACTTTATCGATTACATTTTTAAATAACTGTTGAACTTTTATGCAATAGTTATTGTGAGTGTAGATTTTTTCCTACACCCATAAAACAGACTCGGTAGTGTCGACCGTATTTGTTGCCAATCCAGTGTTTCGGTTGCTGCGATCATATTTTTCGTTTATGACAACAGTCATTAAATTGAAACAACCGAAATTCTGGCATGACAATAAAATTTTGATTGCCTCAACAGAAATTCGGTGATACTTACAAAAAATTCGGAAGCTACAACCTAATCATTCGATTGACTACAAACAAATACGGTTGCTACAACCGAGTCTGTTTTCAGGGTGTATTATTTGTTGTATTTTATTACTTCCTCTTTATAATTTTTCTTCACTGTATTGCAAATGTTAAGGATCAAAAATGTCTCCAAGAAATATTGTTTTATTTCGTGTTTGTTTGTTAAATGCGTTTGTGTATGTCGAGTTTGTATTTGAATACCCTACATCCGATTTAATATGTATTAGATACTATATGCAAATATGCTACAACAAGTATAAATTGTACTTCCTGCTACATAGTTGGAAAACTCATTATTAGTAATCAAACAGTACCAATTTCTCGATTAGTAAACATAAGGGCAAGTTTTTTTTAGGCACGAAAAATAGCTAGCAAACTAGCACGAAAAACCATTAAAAATGTCACAAGAAAAGGCCAAAATGGCAAAATAGCAAAACAAAATGTGTAAAAAATAAAAAGTTAAATATTAAAGTTTTATTCAATTTTCTTTTATTAAATTTTGATTGCATAGTACAGTCATGTGCTTTTTCAAATTATCAAAAAGGAACGATTTTTCTGATTAGAAAAAAATGGAATCTAGATGGCACCGATGGTCACAGACAATATTGGCGTGATTTACGGAAAGAACCACAATATTTTTCTCAGAGAAATTTTGGTGGAGGTTCGTTGATGGTATAGGGTGCCATTTCGGTGAATGGTGGTTTGGAACTGCAGGTTGTTTCATCAAAAATAAAAAAGCAGCGATTATACCAAGCGATTACACCAAGGTACTTCCATTTTTGAGCCAGAATGTTGAAAAAAATTACATATTTCAACAAGATAACGCTTCAGTACACTCAAGCAGAGAAACAAAGCAATGACTTGAAAGCAATAATATCTCGGTTTTGAAAATATCTGGGGAATATTAAAGAGAAGAGTTTTCGCCGAATACCACCAGTGCATCTAAAAAACTGCTATTTTTGACGCCTGGGAAGGAATTGAAGAAAATACAATAAAAACCTAGTTAATTCAATGGAAAACCAAATATTTGAGTGCATTAAGAATAAAGAAAGTGTAACTCATTATTAATTTACTCTTAAATAAAATTTAACAAAAAAAAAACTCATGTTTCAGTGTGTTTACTAAAGTGGGCTTTAGTTATGAAGTGAAAAAATAGTCTCTAATATGCAATGACTTTTTGAATATTTAACGGTTCTTTTCAAAAAGCAGAACTTAAAAAAAAAAAATATGTGAGAAGAAGTAGAAGAGAGTAAGAAAGCTTTTTATAAATTTAGTTTTTTTTTTATACAGGGTGTTTTAATTAAATTTTATAAGCAGTTAAAAAAAGATTTTAAAGTGTGCTATAGTTATGAGACGGAGTGTATAACTGCAGCATTTTTCAAAACATGTAATTCCAAAGGGGATTAGTTGCCAATGTATGAACACTTTTCATTCCAATTAAAAAATATATTTTTTTATTTTAGTCAAAGTTTTTAAGCAACTATTTCGATTGAAAACTTTATGAAATTTGGCAATAATTTCCTTGTTGTTGGTGGCATCTTTAATCTTTTCCTTAACGCAATCTATAATATGTAAATCAAAGAGTATAAACAAATAGAGAGACTACACTTCCCACGCCTCTCAGCAACAATATACCAAACTCCGGCAAGCAAATGAAAACAGTTTTTTTTACACTAAAAAATAATGGCAACATATTGATAACAAATTGTTGCTTAAAACACTCACTTTTATTTTGCTTATATTTTGTTAGTTTCTATTAAAATTTAATGTATTTCAATTTTATCTTGCTTATTTTACCGTTAAAATTTTTAATAAATAAATATTTTATTAAATAAATATTCAAAAACATGATAAAAATTAATTTAAACTTTTAAATTTCTGCAACATGTTTTCATTTGATCGGTGCTAGTTTACGAACAAATAAAAAGAGGACAGATTGAGAGGGACTTATGTGGATATAAACCCACTAAACTTTCATTGATAGAGAGTCCTTTTGTTTCCAAGATGGTGATAATGCTTAAGCAAAGACATTCTAAATTACTTTTTATATAATCTAAATCAGATTTTATTCCAGGTTTTTGAAATATCAATTTTGCATTGCTTATAGACTCTGCATCATCGTCACTAAGCATATTTAATATGTCACAAATTTCATTGAAATTATCACAACAATATTTTCAGCTTTAGTCCAGGGTTTACTTAAACTCGGATACATTGATTGTAACAGTTTTTGGCGAGATGGAGCCGAAAAAAATATCAAAATTACAAACTAAATAACACGACTTTTATGATGAGTTTTTAGGATGTATATTATCTTGAATCTTAGTTTCACGCAGTTTGTAACTGGAATACTGCTATTGAAATTTTGCTTAGTTTGCTTTAAACACCGAAATTCTGAAACAGAAAAAATTGTTCCTGCAAATGTTTGTTAATAAAATTGGAAATGGTGGACAAAATTCGTTGTCGGTTTAGCTAAACGAAGTTTAACTGACATTCCAAAAACTAGGCCTTAAATTTGCCTTAAGAAATACTGCTTTACAATTTGCAATAACTGAATTGACATCTTCAAAATGTAAACGTATAAAGTTCTGCTACTCTACAATCTAGCAATTTTAAGGTAAAATATGTAAAAAGGACATTTTTATAGAAAAAAAATCTAATAAATATTGCAAGAATTTAGAAAATGGCATTTTATTTTATGAAAATTTTAAGGTAAAATGGGTAAAAAGGACATATAGAAACAAATCTAAAAAATATTGCAAGAAGGTAGAAAATGGCATTTTATTTTATGGCGAGGTTGAGCAAAAATGTAATTTTTGGAAAATAATTGAATAATTATCAAAACTGCAGTTTGTGGCAAATGCCAAAAAAAAACTTAGCCTAGTAAACATGAATGGTGCCTTTAGAAACAAGAGTTGCATCGACTTAACATCATTTAGATGCTTAGCCTGTCATTGGCCTAGCTCAGCGATTCCCACCAGCTTTTGCTTCACTATATTACTGGTTCCCGTATACCCAAACAATTTTTTTTTATAAATTAAAAAAAAAATATATAAAGAAAATAAACAAAAATTGGATTTTTATTTTAAAAATAAAAAAAAAAAAAACAAAAAGAGTAAAACCCGATTAAGAGAACTCCTTGGGACGAAAAAAATGTAGGTTTGTTTTTACTGCAGTAAAATTTCTTAACAATTTTTTTTATTGTCCACAAAACATTTAAAATTGGTATAATCTCTTTTAGATATTATAAAATTCTTTCATTTGATTTCATAAGTAAATAGTTTTGAATACATTTGGTACAATTCAAAGAAATTTTTGGAAATTAAGCATTCAAAATGGAAATCATATGAAAACTTGTTTTTGGGACTGTCAAAAACAGTTCTTCTTAACCGAGGGTTCGGCATAAACAGGTTGCAGGTTAATATTTACAAAACGTCAGGACTTTCAAATTAATTTGTAATAAGCGGGGTTTCATTTCAACCGAGTTCATCTCTAACGAGTTTTACTGTACGAAACTTCTAGAAAGAATCATCGAAAATACAAAACTGTAAGGAAAGTTGTTATATTATTCGAACTATTAAAGAATGTTTAATATTTGAGCCAACCCCTGATTACGTCGGTATGTGTCCCCGGTCAAATGGACTTTTATGGTGATGAGGGGGCAGATGAGTTGGCAAGGGCTGGGGTTACCTTGGATGTCGTCACATCAATGACAGTCGCTACACCCAATTTTTTCAAAATTCCTATGGGTAGGGCCCAAAATGGGAAAACCTCCGTTTTGATGTCCTACCAAACTTCTTTGCCTCGAAACCTAAAATTTTATAAATGTGTTCCTGCTGCCGGGAACGGAAAATCATCCCCTTTGGCGGCCTTGCCAAATTGAAGAAGTTAGGAAATTACAATTTGGTATGTGAGTTCCTTCTTCGAGTAAATGTTTGCTAAGACGGGATTTTCGAAAATCCATTCGGGAAGGGGAATTAAGGGGTTTTGTAATGTATTTGACAAGTCAACGTGGTCATATCTTCTGCATGACTCTTGAAACCATGCTTTTGTGGTTGTCCAAACCCGTGAGATGACATTGCTGACATTATCCGTGAGATGACATTGCTGATCAAAGCATATCTCGCAAGAATGTAATTAATACACCCAGAAAACTGTCGCGGTCTTGGCTACCGTATTTGTTGCCAATCGAATGCTTCTGTTTCTGATACCGGATTTTCCGATTGTGATAACAATCAATCGATTGAAAGAACTGACATTTTGACACGACAATAGAGTTACGATTTCCTTAACAGAAATTCGCTGATAACTATCAAAAAATTCGATAGCTACAACCGAACCATTCGATTGAATACAAATACGGTTGTAACGACTAAGTCTGTTTTTTTGGGTGTACTTGTAAGTTAAAACTTACACGCAACATTTAAATACTAAACAGTCGCTTATTAGAGCAAGCACAATAAACAACGGTCTTTTTATACAGATGTCGAAACCCCTTGACGGCCTGTCGAAACCCCTTTGTCTAGAAATACATATTCTTCGGAATATAACTTACCTCACTGATAAGAAACTTCGGAATTGTCGCTAGGAGAGTAGTGATGCAGCTCAAAAGGGGCTACAGATACTTTTGCTAGACGGAAATTGGAAAGTTCCCAAGACGGCTTGTCTATAATTTTTTTTGCTAGAAACCTTAGATTTAAAATATGTGTTCACTGGGGTATGGCCTCATTCACTAATAAAGTATAATTTGAAACTTTCGAGAGAAACGGCGTGAATTTGGGGTTCAAACGGGAAAATTCCTGCTGCGTAGAAATGGGGTTTTTGAAGGCCTGTCCATAACCTTTTGAATAGAAACTTAAAAATCCAGAAGTCAAAAAAAGGTGAAAGTCTCTCATCTTAATGTCCTGCTCAATCCGCTAAAGTTAGAAACTAGATAATTCGTATGTAAAAGATTTGCCATTGAATGACCTTCGCAAAGCCTTTAACCCTTTCGAACTAAAAAAAAATAAAAACTGAACCTTAATAAATAGGAAAAGGTAAACATTTGTAACGAGACAGAATTTCAGTAATCCCAATCAGTGGTTTTGATTTGAAGTTTCAGAAAATATTACCAAGCTGTGTTTTTAAAATTTGTTGAGATATATTGTACCAATCCGGGTTGACAGGGTTAAGGTGGAAATCTTAAAATTGAAACTGAAAAAATTTGATCAATTTTTGACCACACTTTTTAACCATTAAATATTATGGTTATGTTAATTGTCCATATCACATATTAGAATTTCATTAAGATCTTGCCATAAAATAAACCTCATGTTTAATCGGGAAAGTTTTAGTCCTGTTAGGTAATGACAGTGCATCCATCTTTATCTAATTAATAGTTCATGGCCAATTCGTTGTTAACCGTCTCGTAATTAAATGTTTCTCTTGTTGTTTTTGTTTTTATTACGAGACTTTTACTCTTGTGTGTAAACATGAGTCGCGCGCCATTACTTTAGTTTTTTTTTTGAATACATGCTTTTTTTCTTACGTTTTTTCCGCTAAATTAAAAAATCTGCGAACCTTGGAGTTATCACTGCTATGATCGTAGTCAAACAATACTCTTTAGTTGTGGTCGTAGTGGTGTTGTGATGGTGATATCTTCTGCTGAATGCATTTTCTTCTTCATCTTCTGCTGACTTTTCTTTGTCATTGCCAAACACACACATCGACATAGACATAGCTGGGGTTGCTGGTTGCTTTGCAACAAACATTTTCAACCAAACTAAGCCACAGTTAGACGACTGGCTGTTTGTGGTTGCCTTGCTGGCTGGCTGGCCGGGTTGTAGCTGTTAGTTTTGTACTGTTTTGAGTTTTTGGTACGTTTTTTTTTTGTACTTTTGCTACGATTCGACGATGCTGCAAATGTGATGGCTGTTGCGCTGATTAAATCATTAAATATTCTGATTGTGTAGCACAATAATGAAATGTTTTAGCGCTTGTCTGATTGTGAATTATTCATGGAATGAATGCAAAAAAAAAGGAACTCAGACCAACAATAACAGCAAATACAACACTTTACAACTAACACACCAATAGAGAGAGGAGACTCAATAAAAAAAAAAAACGAAAAGAAGAGATTGTGTTTTAAATAATTAAAATCAAAAAACGAATTGTTTTTTGGTTTAAATTTAAATATTTGAAGAATTCTGTTAAGCAGATTAACTCTAAAAAATTTACAATAATTCCAAATAATTTCATGTTTTTAATGAGTTATTCAGTTTAAAAGCGCGACCACGAAGTTAACAAACTGAATTAAATCATACACACTCTTAAAGATTGTTATGACAATGATGGAACCTAAAAGATAAGCATACAAAAATAAAGGATATTTAATTCCTTGAAGTGAAATACTTAACAAGAGATGTAGAACACATGTTTTAATATATCTTCTCCTGTATTAAAGTAATTAAATCAATGCAAAGTTATTCAGTTATCAGAGCTTTCAATGCAGACAGAGAAATAAAATGCCAACCGAATTGAAAAGTGTATTTTAATCGTAACAACTCATATCTTCAGTTAGTACAACGATAGTTACATTAGCTTTTTGAATATTTTGGGTGTTGCAACTAAAATTCTGTTGATTTAGCCAAACTTTGTTGTGAAAACTAATGTTGAGGTGTACCGACTGACTGAAATTCGAAATAACCGAATTTGAGTCGAAGTAACCGAATTTCAGTTGGCGAACAGCTAAATTTTTCTCTGTGTGCACTAATAGAACTAAGGTATACTTCTCTAAAGGCCTAAGGATCGCTGAATACAAATCTGACCTCAGAGTTTCTCCATCGCATCAGGCTTTTGAGATATCTTAACATAAAGTTTAGAAAAACCCGGATTTTCATTATATTAGAGATGTTACAATTATATTATTATCGGAAGTAAAGATACCATTCAGAACCGACTCATGTCCAAGAAATAGGACATACGAGGACTGTTCCAAAATTAGCAGACCTAACAACAAAAACATAACAAATTTGGGAAAAATTTTCATTATTTCTTGCCTTAATCTCCTATTTGCTCGATATACTTTTCCCAGCTATATACAATAGCTTCGATTTATAGTAAGAACTGTCTAGCTCCATAAAATAGCCATCAACCGCAGACTCCACCTCTTTATTGTTTGCAAATCTTTTACCACCGAGCTATTAAAAAAAAGTTTGGAAATAGAAAATAATCCGAGGGATTTAAATCTGGCGAATAAGATGCGTGATGAAGCAATTTGAACTTTAATTGGTGCATTGCGCACAGCTTTCTCATCTTCAAATGTTCGGTCAATATGTGATGAATAGCACTTTTTGTAATGTCTATCATTTCAGTCAGCTCACGCGCGTTCAATCGACTATCCACCAATACCATTTTGTGGATTTTTTTAACCGTTTCTGACGTGGACACCTCAATTGGTCGACCACTATGGTGTTCGTCTTGGCGGCTCGTACGGCCTCGTTTATACTCTGCCACCCAATGTTTTATAGTCATAAACGAAGGAGCAGGCTCCACCAGAGTAGACGAGCTAGATTGGCTTTAATGTTGGTTGGACTGAGCCCTTTTAAATGAAAGCATTGAATTACGGTAACCAATTTTGTCCATGTTTACAAATTCACTAAGATAGATTATTTTTGATGGCTCCAAAAAAAAAATAAACAAAGTGGTGCCTTTAAATTTAAAACATATGTTTTATAAGGTTAACACTTTTAACCAAAGTAGTTTTTTTCAAACTACTGAAGCCAACTATACGTCAGGTCGGATAATTTTGGGACCGCCCTCGAAAGTCGGCTTGTTGTACGCTCACACGTAGCGGTGGTTCCTGTTCTTTTTCAGAAACACCATCCCGTTGACGAAATTCCTTAGCATCCACCAGCCAATTTCACTAAGATCACGCTAAGTCGGAATGTTGTTAGCGCATAGGTGTTAAACTCAAATCCTTTCGAATGTCGGACAACCACAGATATAAAGTACTATGGTCTCTTCACTCTTCCCACAGGCCCTACAAGTTACTGAGTCCGTTAAACCCATTCAAAATAGGCGTGTCCTCAGCGTTAAATGGCCCCTTTTACTTACATTACTTTCAAAAGTTTCTTAGTGTCCCCCTATCAGGGCATCCCTATAGAACCCTTGTGGTTTCATCTACTGCCGCGGCCCAATGTCCTAACTTGTCCTGTGAGCAATATCAGTTCAACTCTAAAAGCCTGAAATGGTTTCGCATTTTCCAAGTTGACTGTGGCCAGAGAAGACCCTTCCCTGGACAATTCTCATTCCCTGCGATGTTACAATGCCCTGAAACGCATAATAGTAATGCTACTATTCTCGGATATTGATATCCGAGAATAGTAGCAAACCTAACAGAGTTCGAAGTGTTTGCTTGGATAGCCGCTTCGCTATTTGTAAATATCCTTATAATTTCGGTGATTTCTTCAATAGTAATAAATTTGATGCATTCCGTTATTTCTCTGATCTTTGGCTGAAACACGGTATTATGATCCAGGAGGTGCAAGCATTTTCCAGTAGAGAGATCGTCCTTTCATCTTTTTTTGAACTATACTGCTGCGGCTGAATGCACCCATGCTGGTTCATTCAGCCGCAGCATGGGATGCCTCATATTTTAGGCAAATTTCAATAGGTTCTATTGACAAATTTGTCTCCAATGCTCTAGTTTAAGTGGTTCTGATGGTACCGCTTATGCCTAAGCAACATAGGCGCTGTATTTTCTGACGTGGTTTAATATTGCACTTTCCTCGCATCGATATCCACAATACTACTGCCGCATACGTCAAAATGGGTCTGACTACAAGCACATTTTTGGGTAAACTTACTCTTTTGAAGAAGTTTTCGACATGCTCGAGAATAAAAACTAACAAACGTGATCTCGAACTAAACTGAGATTTCCGTATTCACATGAAAGGCGATTTCCGCACTCCAAGAACTATATTGCTTCAATAGCGTGCTGTTGTTACGTTTACCGTGTTCCTATGTATTTCATTCAGAGCTGCTCCATATCTAGCATCATCCAACGGCTTCATCAAATATGGTGATTCGGTGACATCCCAGGAGGGACTGCTTTGCCAGCATATTGTTGTGATCCTTAACCGTCAGGAACTTTGATTCCTCATGCAGATCCCAGCAAAAAAAATTCTCTTCTAATTTGGCATTTTTATCGATGAATTTAACATTTTCTTGTCATAGGCATAAAATTCCTAGGCAGTTGTTTTGCAGCATTCCTTCCTATGACAAGCCAGTGTTAAATTCATCCATAAAAATGCTCATTTAGAATCATTGTTTGGCAAAACAGTTTTTGATGGGATGTTGTATTACTGAGGTCATCTGGAGACATTATTAAGGATGAATTTTGGCAGCTCTGAAGCTCTCTCCACTGAGTAACGCTCACACTCGGAAACCACACTGTCGTTTTATATGTAACCAAAGCGGTTTCCTTATCCTTGTCTGCCGGCTAGTCTCTTAAGGACCATGTTTTATATCCCATTCCAGGCTCACTTCCTTTGTCCATGTGGTAAAGAGCGTTGACGATTATTTGGCGGATGAGCAGTTCCATGCTCCTGGCAATAAAGAAGTTGGTAAGACTATGGAGTTAAGTGTTCACCAAGTGTTTGCCATTAGCGTACATTCAGTCTGCATATAACATTATTTCCCTATGTTTGGTGTTTACAAAGGTAGAAGTTAAACGAGGTTGGGAAGAGAACTACACCTTGTGGGACTCCTTGTTTAACTCTACGAGATTTCGTCTTCTTATTTCTAAACTCCACAGGCGACTGTGTATAGTATGTTACTAATGTTTTACTAATTTATTTTGCTAAAAAATTGTGCTGATAAGCACATTAAAAGTGTGGACGACAACCAGATTGAAAGATATACACAGAATGAAGTAGATGTCGCTGCATGTCAAGATGTACCTGCGTGTCGAAATGCCTACGGAGGGGCTTAGATAGATATCACTTCAACATTATTTCTGACAGTCAGGCTGCACTTATGGCTTTACTGGCCTACGGTATATACTTGGTAGCAGGCACGTAGCTAGGAATTTGTTTCGGGGGGGCTTTTCGATTTTTTATTTTCATTATATATTTTCTTTTTTTTTGCACACTAGAGTAACATCTTTTGTTTTTTTTTTGTTTGCTAAATTTTTACCTACACGTGATGGGCAATCATGTATTAATAATAGAAATCGCTTTCTCAGGTCATTTTGAAACAAAAACCTCCCGCATAAAGTGCATTTCCTTAAAATCCATTTTTTTTTCATTTTTTACTTATTGTGTTCATTATTTTGCGAATTTTGATGTCTATATCGCGAAACAACGCTTTAATCTGTTTGATCACAATCCGCGAAACACGTCAAATTTGAAAACGTGTGTGTACTGTAAGTTGGATATGCATCGTTATTGTCTAATTACGTTAAATTTTTAGCTAAATATTAATTTTTAGTTTACTTAAATAAAAAAAGGATTATGCGGAAAACTTTTTGAGAACCGTGAAAAATAAAATTGCGTTAAATTATATTTGTATGTGCTGATATACGTCTAGGGTAGCTAAAACTTGATAAATGTAAAAAAAAGTAAAAAAGTTTCAACTTCTAATACAACTTTATAATTTGTAACAAATTCCATAGCATTTGGAAATTTTATTTAAAATAAAATTGTATTTTTTTAATATGATATAATATCAAAATATATATTATTTTGCAATGTCTAGGTATATAAATATAACGTAATTATTAATTGGATTAGTTTTAGCGTATTCTAAATGCAATATAGAATTATACGCAACTATATATGACATCATATTAAATTTTTTATACGAAATTAATTTTATATATGAATTTATTTCCGGTTAAATGCACTGGCAGACAAAACCTTATAAGTGTATATAAAATAATGTATTATTTTATGCAAAAGTTTTAACTCGGGAAATTAAAGATTTATAACCGTCCAAAAACAAATTAAAAGCAAATATCCTATATAATTTGCCTGACACTTACAAGGAAGCTTTTCCCATGGGTTCCCTTTGAAATTAATGAAATTCGGATAGGTGATAAAGCAGCAAAAATATATGAAAAACGTATCTATTTTTAAAATTGGTGGTGAAATTTAACACATCTCTGTATGAAAATATATTTTAGGTAATTTAGACTTATTTAAAAACAGCGTTAAAATGCTCGAGAAAACACACATTTTGAAAACCATTTTGACACTATGTCGTGGACTCCGGTTGCCACTTATTTGAATTGTTTTAACAAATTATTCACTATTTTTTCCCTTTTTCATATATCCGACTTTTTTCAAGATTGGGGGCTATACTTCATGTCTTGTATTAAAAAAATTGTAAATTTTCCAAGCAAGCGTGATTGTAGTCTGAAAGAAATAATGATAAAGAAAAAATATACAATTGGAAAATTTAAAAATATACCTGACATCGCCTAGGTCTTATTTAAACTAAATTATGTATTTCCATTTCACTTTAATTTATATTTTGGACAATTTCAAACGCTTTTCAAATTGTCTTTAATCAATTTTTTAAATAAAAGCCCTTTAAAATGTCTAAAAAAAACTACATCGTTATAACACAAAGATTGGTTTAGCTGCTTGATTTTAAAATGTCGCATTTCAAGGACCGCCGATAGAAATTTGTTTACATTTAGTCTAAAAAAAAAATTGAGAAAATTTGAGTCACATTGGACCACGTTTATCTCCATTTTAAAAGATTATGTCAAAATACACAGAAAAAATCATTGTCAAAAAAATTTCAATTAAACTTTTGTTCGATTTCAAACTTACTTTCAATTAACTGTTTAATTGAAAATGAATTTGGTATAAAAAAAATTTTCAGTTTTTATAACGTATAATAACAACATTGAAATAAATGCAAAAATTTTAAAAAGTCGCCAAAATTAAAAAAAAAAGTTTGTTATAATTTTTATTAAAAATAAAAATTATGTTTTTTTCGACCTTTTATTGTGCAATGAAAATGAAAATTATTCAAGTTCGAGGCCATACTCTATATTTCTTCATTAGGATATTGTCCTAATAAATAATCTATAATTTTTTGAATAATTTTCATTTTCATTGCACAATTAAAGGTCGAAAAAAACATAATTTTTATTTTTAATAAAAATTATAACAAACTTGTAAAAAAGGCAAAGTACCGCGTAGTTTACTTCCCCTGTTTTGTTTACAAACTAAGCAAAATATAAAAAGGAGAGAAAAACAAAAAAACGTGTATTGAATATCCACCAGAGGTGGATCTTGCACATCAAACAAGTTTTCAATTTATTTTTTGATCAGTGGTTATAATCTTTAACTTCAAACTCATATGTATATTAGTTCTCATGTAGTGAGTAAACTAGTTCATATGAATGTTTGATGTTTGGCATGGGATTGTTACCGCTTTCAAAACGTGTTCTGATGATGGGAACCTAGAAAATTCCCGAAATAGATCTATCAACACATTCCTGAAAGGCTAAAATAATAAATTTGAAAACAAAAAACTCTAAAGATTATTTGTTAGGACAATATCCTAATGAAGAAATATAGAGTATGGCCTCGAACTTGAATAATTTTCATTTTCATTGCACAATTAAAGGTCGAAAAAAACATAATATTTATTTTTAATAAAAATTATAACAAACTTGTAAAAAAGGCAAAGTACCGCCTAGTTTACTTCCCCTGTTTTGTTTACAAACTAAGCTAAATATAAAAAGGAGAGAAAAACAAAAAAACGTGTATTGAATATCCACCAGAGGTGGATCTTGCACATCAAACAAGTTTTCAATTTATTTTTTGATCAATGGTTATAATCTTTAACTTCAAACTCATATGTATATTAGTTCTCATGTAGTGAGTAAACTAGTTCATATGAATGTTTGATGTTTGGCATGGGATTGTTACCGCTTTCAAAACGTGTTCTGATGAAGGGAACCTAGAAAATTCCCCAAATAGATCTATCAACACATTCCTGAAAGGGTCAAATAATAAATTTGAAAACAAAAAACTCTATAGATTATTTGTTGGGACAATATCCTAATGAAGAAATATAGAGTATGGCCTCGAACTTGAATAATTTTCATTTCATTAAAAAAAAATCGTTTAAAGTAGAAAATTCGCGTTTCTTTAATTTTGGTGATTTTTTTTAATTTTTTTTCGAATTTTGGCGTTTATTTTGGGAGTTTTTTAAATTTCTGCAATTTTGAGGATTGTTTTTTAAATTTTTGCATTTTTTTTCAAATTTTGCGATTTTTTCAAATGGTCTTGATTTTTTTAAATTTTGGCGATTTTTTTACAATTTTGGCGATTTTTTTTAAAATTTTGTAATTTTTCCCAATAGTAAACAATATTCAATTAAATTCTTAATAGATGTGAATAAAACTATATGTAATTGAAAATAATAGTAATTAAATAGATACAAATTATTTTATTTTAAATTTATTTTCATCGGGATAAACATTAATTGCATTTATGGTAATTAAATGTGCTAAAGTCCCAAAACTTATTTAACAAATTGTGAAAAACAATCTGATGTAGGCGTGTCCCTATCCGGATTTCATTCCTGCCCAAGGAAATCTTTAGGGGACTTTGTTATTATAATTTCTAGAGATATTTGTTATGTTAAATCACAAACTCAATGAGAATTTCTTGTCCTCGTCTAGGAGCGAGATTCAAAATTTAAAATATCAAAGAAAAAAAAAAAAAAAATTATTTTAGTTGTTACTACAATTGCATCAACACGACCGAATTCAGTTAAAGTTTTACTGAATCAACAAATATTTTAATTAAAACTCAATTTTAGTTTTTTCTGTGTAGACATATTTAATTTTTAGTTTGCATTGTCTCAAACAATTTTTTGATTATATTTTAAGTCAAAGACTTCGAAATCTCTTATGAAATGATTTTATTTATTGCTTTTTGTCGAAAATCAACTCTAACAATGATAGCCGCCCATTTGCAGGCGATGTTTTCTAACGAAATTTTAAGATTCGCACCATATAAAACTATTTCCTATTTGATCCAAGTCAAAAATAAATATTTTCATATTAAATTTATCAATAACATTGTTACTTTCTAACGAATTGTATTAAGTTTTTAAAATTTTCAAATCATTTCGGGGGGCTCTAGCCCCCAAGCCCCCCCCTAGCTACGTGCCTGCTTGGTAGAAGCAACTTGCGCTTGTGTGGATCCTGGCCATGAGACCAATCAAATATTGTCTGGCCAACTGCGTGACCTTTCTTCGCGTTTTGTCCATTAGTGTCTGAGTCGTTGTGTTCTCTATGAATACCCAAGGGTTTGTGATAGGTTTCAGTATGACCTGTTGATTTCGCCTTACCATATTTGGAATGCTTTTCCTAACACGATAGACTGCGTTTATTATGCGTTCTTTAGGGTAACTCTGGGCATCTCAGTAACCCTGTGTTATTGCTGTGTGTGATATAATCTAAAGGGATGAGAGTAGGTTAGAAAATTTTTGAGATAGTGTTAGGAAATGGTGTAATTATATAAAAGTCGGCTTTTTTATCCTTTTTTTCTTTGTACTTATTTCCTATCAACTGACAATCATTTCTAAATCTCTTTGTTGCCTATTTTTTTTTTTTTGGATTCATTATTTTGTTGCTGCTCTCTGAATTGTTGTTTACTGTTTGTGACAGCAACATGTGTTGTATGTGCAATGCAAAAAGAGTAAAGAACAGTAGAAACAAAATTCCGACTTCTGTTGACCAAACAACACATTTATTGATGCATAATTAATTTCTCTTTTTCAATGTTGTTTTTGTTTGAAATCTGTTGCTGTTGCTTTATCTAGTAATTGAATTATGAAATCGTTAACTGAAATCTTCTTTGTTGTTATCATTTGAAAATATAGAAATAATGGCTTGTTATTTGGATATGCACTAGTAAATGTGTTCGATTCACAGAGACCTTTTTGTGTGTGTTAAATGTTTAAATTGAATAATTATTGTATCATCAAAGGAAAGATAAAAAATCCTTTATGAGAGATTTTGAAAACGTTTATGCCAGGTGAACATTCTTAAGTTGTGAAATATGACAGAGGTTTTGCACATTTAAGTAAATTTTTGATCAAATGTTTGTCCCTTAAATTAGTGAACTTCACTTGCAAACAATAACGACTTCAAGAAGTTGTTTGTGATTTTTTTTAAATCTCCAGGATTCTTATCTGGCTTCCTTAATTTTAATTTATTTAATATATCATTG
This sequence comes from Delia radicum, assembly GCA_021234595.1. NCBI lineage: Eukaryota > Metazoa > Arthropoda > Insecta > Diptera > Anthomyiidae > Delia > Delia radicum. Next base: position 307,207,179 of record CM037851.1, on the reverse strand, counting down.
TCAGTTTTATATGAAAATCACAAAATTTATGCATCTTAAAAGGATATCAGTTAAATTGATTTTCTGTTCAGCTGGCATAAAGTACAAGTTATAAATTAAACAAAATAATACTTAAAATAACATAATAATTTAACCTCTTAACTGATTCAGCTCGGTTTTGTTTTAGTCTGTTTTTAGTCGGAAGTATTGGAGATTTCAAATTAGGTTACTTTTCGCCGTTTACAAAATAAATCAATTTAAAATTTTTTAAAAAAATTTCATGCAAAACTTTTGGTTAAAAATATAAGTGATTCCAAATTATGCCCTTATTCGTCTTACCGGCCTTAGTTTAAAAAATAATGGCATTTAACGAATCTTAAAGAAATTTTATATAAAATTCCATTTTGGTCGAAAGTATATTTAAAATTTTTCACCATACGGACATTTTTTAATGAAATAAATGTACACTCAGGGAAAAAGATTAATCATATTAATGAAACTATTTCATAAATTGTTTGTCATCAATTATTCATCATATTTATGAAGTTTTCATAGATTTAATGAAGAGTTTCATAAAAATAAATGTCAAATGTATCATAGATCTTCATAATTTCATAAAAAAATTTCATAAACCGTGTGAACATATTTCTTTTTGTTTCCTATCAATAGAAATTCAGAATTTACGTTTGAAATTTAGAAATCATCAATAGAAATTAAGATTTTTCAATTGAAATCAATAAAATGTAAGTTGTTTTTTTCGATATTCTATTTAAAATGGAGAAACTATCACAACATCAATTGAAAGTCAGAATATCTAATTAGTTGGTGTGTTCTAAATTTTACATGAAAAAATAAATTTATTTTTTTATAAATTTCAGTCAAAACGGATATTCTTAACATCAGTTAATGTTTTTAAATTCAGAATGAAAATTCTTAACTTAGTTTATTTTTTCTAAATTTTAATAAAAATTAATATCAATAAATATTTTCTGAATTTTAATTTGAAATTCTGAGTTTCAATTGATATATTTTGAATTACAGTTGAAAAAATATTGGATTTAGAAATAAGGTATTACAAATAAATTTTCGCCATTAGCTGTAGAATTTATTGTGTTTGTACGCAACCAAAAAAAAAAAATTAATAAAATTTATAAATTTAAAATGAATTGGCTCAACATAATGAATCGTCTTATTATATATTAATAATATGCTTATATCATAAATATGATGTCTACAATTTGAACTTTTATTAAACAGCTCATTATATTTATGTAGTGTTACATTAGACGAAAATCAATGGTTTTGCATAAATATGATGAAACTTTTCCTTTGAGTGTATTTAACTATTTTTAATAAATTTTCATATTTATTTTTTCTTTGAAAATATAAGTGATTCCGCAATAATCCTATTTTGTTCTTGCCGGCCTTAGTTTACAAAATAATGGCATTTAACATTTTAAATGTTTATAAAAAATTCATATATATAACTAACCCCCTTTTCGAATTACCAGCCTTAGTTTAGAAACTATAAAGATTTTTGTAAATTAAAATTTCTGTGGAAATATGCGTTGTTTAAAATGGAGTTTTCTATTCTTTTTCGGGAATTTTCTGGATTCCCATCATCAGAACACGTTTTGAAAGAAGTGACAATCCCATGCAAAACATCAAACATCCATATAACCCAGTTTTCCCACTAAATGAGAACTAATATATGAGATCGAAGTTAAAGACTATCACCATTGATCAAAAATAAATTGAAAACTTGTTCGTTATGTGTGAGCTCTACCTTTTTTAGATATACAATACACGCTTTTTGTTTATATTCTCCTTTCATTTTCATTATTATTATTATTAAAATTAAATTTTAAATTTTGTTTTTATTCAAAAATAGAAGTGACTGGAAATTTAACCCCCTTTCGTCCTACCTACAAAAAATGGGATTAAAAAAAATTTCATACAAAATTCAATTTCGAAAATACTAGTAATTTCAAAATTATTTCCATGTCGCCCTACTGACTTTTGTTTATGAAATAAATCGATTTAAATTTTTTAAATAAAATTTCACATTTTTTGGTCGAAAATATAAGTGATTTTAAATTAAGCCCCTTTTCGCCTTACAGACCTCATTTTACAAAATACTGGTATTTAATATTATTAATAAAAATGATTAAATTAAGGTTTTGGTCGTAAATATAAGTAATTTAAAATTAAGTTTTTTATCGCTCTACAAAGTAAAATAATTTTATTTAAACGTTTTTAAAACAATTTTAAATATCATCCCATTTTTGGTCAGAAATATCAGTGATTTCAAGTTAAGTAACTTTAGTCCTACTGACCTTAGTTTGTAAAACAGTGCAATTTAAAATTTTTTATTAAATTTCATATAAAATTCCAGATTTGGTTGGATATATAGATAATTTCAAATTAAGCTCCTGTCCGCACTATAAGCCGCGTATAAGCGGTATTAACTCAAATGCGAAATTGTTTAGCTGTCGCAACATATGGAGGGAGCATGATCACTGATCATTGATCTGTAGGGGTTCCCGAATAAAAAAAATTAGGAATACCACTCAACCGACCTATATCGAAAATAACTCAAAACTTTTTTTTTGTCAAAATGCACTAAAATCGGCAACTCCAATCGCTGTTGGGGAACTGAAGATCCACTTCAAACGTTTTTTTTTACTTATTTTTTCCATATTCAGCTGTTTAATATGAATCAATTGAGTGGCATTTCTTCAACCAATTCCAAAAAGTTCCATATCCGGCAGGTCCTAATGATCAGTTAACCGGTTAATATACATATTAATTTTATACTTAAACACATACATGCATAAGTATCTCTATATTACGGTTCCATTTATTTATGTAATATCTGCGTTACTAATTCTTGTATAAGTACTGCACTCAAAGAAAAAGCTTCATCATATTTATGAAAAACTTCATAAATATGAAGAAAAACATCATTTGATTTTAAGATGATGGTGGTTGATTCTTAATGAAGTTTAAGGGTTTATACGACACTATATTAAAATTGAACTGGTGGTAGGAAGAAAAACGAGTCACTTTTGTTTTCTCTTATTTTTTCTGAAAAGAGATAAAAGTACAACTTCAGTTAAAAAAAATAACTTTGAAATAACTTAATAAATAAATTATAACTTTTTATTGGTTTTTACCTTTATTGTTATATTTTGGATTTACTTTGACGGCATCTTACAACATTTCTAAAATCCTTTTTTAAAAACGACGTCGCGAACAAAACAGATAACGAGAACAAAAATCTTTTTGCATTATCGAAAAAAATGCGTACAAAATTATTTTTTTTTAGTTCACGCGCTATCGCTCGTATAATCGATTCATCGATTGGCAAAACAAAACTAAAATTTTTTTGCTATGCTTCCAAGCGGGTTGACATTTTGTGTTTGAGTGAAGCAAATATATGGAATACCAAGAATACAAACACTATAAAGGTTACAACCAATGACGAAATTTATTTTCCATACGTTATTTTAAATGTGCCGGGCTTATAAAAAAAATTTTCGCTTTTGCTTTAAATTTGATTATGTTTTAGTGTTCTATTGACAGTATGGCCATTTCACGTAAAAATGTCAATTCTAAATTTGTTCAAGCAAAAAAAGAACAAATGAAGGGTTTATTGTAAAAACTTGATAAGCCACATTTTGTTTTTGTTTAATTTTCGCCTTTTAAAGTTGGAAAACCTATAGAAATATGAATATAGCAGGACTTTTATACTTTAGGTACGTGTGGTAAGTGTTTGAGCTAGACTTCTTCCAAAAAATTATTAATGAATGTCTAAAAAAAAAGTGAAAACTAGAAAATAGTCGAAGTGGCTTATCAAGTTTTTACAATAAGCCCTACAAATAATGTAATGTTGTTATGGATTTGTTTTTGCAATGTGTAGAATTTTAATACACCAATAGAAGTTAAGAATATGAATTCAAGACAAAAATTTTCATTTGAATTAAAAAAAATATAATTTTCTATTAAAAAAGCATTAATTAAAATTCCGAAATTTTAAATAATATTCAATAAATTTTATTTAAATTCTACGAGATTTTAATTGCAAATAATTTTTTTTCTAGACTTCACTATTTTCCCCAAAAAAGGAAGAATTTATTTTCACAAAGCTTATGAAAAATTTTCATGAATTGATGATGCTCTATGGAACATTTGTCATACATTTCTATGAAACTCTTTATCATGTTTATGAAAACTTCTATGAATAATTGATGACAAACGATTTATGAAACAATTTCATCAATATGAAGAAACTTTTTCCCTGAGTGTATGATCATAATATTGTAATGGTTGTGGTATAGACACTGCTCTCAGCTCTTGCACGATATTCGTTAAATACTTAACGATAATTAATTTCTATACATAATTGCTTGCCCTAAAATAAGTGCCAGCCTATTTTATACGAATTCATGTTAAATTGACCAATACTACCATGAGAGAAGATTATGAATTAACATAAATTTCATTAACATGACATTTATGTAGTGCTTAACAATTAGACTACAAACATACACAAATACTTACCACTATAGTGAATTTAATTGAACATTACTAGAAACAACATAAATTATACTAGTAAACTACCCAGTTATAAATTGCCAACAGTACAAAATATTAGTACTGGCAAGCCACTGCTATGTTTGTAAAACCCATCGTGTTAAAGATTACCAAAGGTACAACTAATATTGTACTAGAAAACCACTATTGTGTTTGCCAAGCATGTGTTTTACCAGTACCACCCGCAAAATTCTTTGTCAATATTGTTTTTATCAATATTACAGCCAATTAGAAGCATTATCTATTTTCACATTTTATTATATTTAAATATGATGCAAAAGACTAATACCGAACTGTATTGATACTTTTTATATATATTTTATTACAAATATTTCTAAAAATTAATTTATTTTAAGGTGTTTTGAAAGCACCAAGTTTTTTGGATTACCAAGGTTATGCCAACGGTGGCAATATCACTCAAACATACGGTTGGCCACTGTTATCATACTGTTGGCCACTGTTATCAATACTGTCAAGATTGTTAATCCCACGTTCTGCTAACGCATAATCGACAGTCGCTGACGCTTTGCCAACCCTTTGCCGATTGTATTTTTTTGCCTGGGTATATACGTACCCAGCAATACTAGTGAAAACTGGTCAAGAGAAATACATACACTACAACTGTAAATCGAATGTTGGGGTTTTCATCGTCGAATTTAACATTGGCTTCCCGAGTAGAAACGATTACATATAATCATGCATTATTTTATGTAAATATAAAGTGTTTTTTTATAGAGGTATTGAACTTTAAAATGAAATAAAACAATGATGAATTTTTTAAATTGACATGAAATTTACTTTATTCAAAAGATAATCTTCTAGCATTATAATTTGAATATGACTTCTAGCATATGCCCGCCACGGCTGGCTCGGACGTAGTCTAATCTGGAGGTCCAATTTTCGATGACTTTTTCCAACTATTGTGGCCGTATATTGGCAATAACGCGGCTAATGTTGTCCTCCAAGTGGTCAATCGTTTCGGGCTTATCGGCATTGAATAGCGACTTCACATATCCCCGCAGAAAATAGTTCAGCGACGTTAAATCGCACGATCTTGGAGGCCAATTCACGGGTCCTAAAGGTGAAAGTATGCGGTTTTTTTATTTCCGACGAAGGCATTAATTTATTGCTTTTTAGAGCACATGAAAGAAGCGCTTTTCATCTGCTTAAAAGAGACATACCAAGTGTGAGCGCTGTGGTGTAATGGTTAGCGCGTTGGACTGTTACACAGATGGTCCCGGGTTCGATTCCCGGTGACGGCAACATCAATTTAGAAAAATAATATGTATGAGTTTTCTATCCCTCATATGTATTGCAGCTCCAACCTTCGGTGTTCCCATAGCACTTAACCCCACCGAAGTAAAATAATGAATCAGGGCTATGAACCAAAAAGCTTCAATAAGTTCGCCAAATCTCCATCAGGTGGCGAGCAACAACTGTTGTAAGACTTATCATCTCGCGCAATTACAGTGTTGCCATGTTTGAAGCCCTTCATCTTTCCCCACCTTTCATCTCTCCACTAACCAATTTCCAAAGAAAGCAACACATTAATAAATAGGAAGAATTTTCTGAGTGTTGCTTCTCTTAAAAAAAAAAAAAAATACTGCCTTCCAGAACTACTTCTTGATAAGCACTATTTTTTGGCTGGGTGGTTAATAGAAACAAATTAGTAAACATTTTTGCTAAAACTATTAACAATTAGTTCAAAATGACGTTTCAGGAAAAGTCGCTAAAATTAGCAGATTTTATTTGCTAAATATTAGAAAAAAAATATTGTTAATCTTATTTTACTAATATTTAGCAAATTTCAGCAGTTTTTTCTGCAACGTCAATTTAAACTTATATTAGGAGCTTTTTCTGCGGAGTATTTCACTTCAATTTTAATTGATTTCATTATGTATGTGTCCTCTATACATAATATATCCGCATTTTGTTTTTGCGTCCCAAACTAAAATTTATGTTTTAAAATTACTCCAAATTTGCGATTTTAACGTTTTTAGAATTTTACAAGTAAAAACTCATTTGTTTTTTATGAAAACTTGTCTTTAATTTACCAAAACTAGATTTATTTGTATAGCCATATTGTCTATAAAGTGGACCCAGAGTTGCCACGGTATCGAATATTGTAAAAATCTCAGGCACCCCCTCGATTGAATTGAATATTCATTGCTATGCATTATTTTTAGCTTAATGCAACTGAATTTCCTTAATAAAATGCCAGATATAGTGTTACTCCAAACACATTTTTTGTATATCAAAAATACTTGAATTTTTTTGGGTGAATGTGTCTTCAAAACACGTTTTATTTTATACCAAATTTGTCCATATTTACTTTTAATAGAACAAAATAAACCATAAATAACGCCTAAACATGAGATTGGGCAACTAAATAAAACACGATGTTCAATAAGATCTGGCAGTCCGGGTCGGGATACCTCCCTTGTAAGTAATGCTTAAAACAAATAAGTTTCGAACTCCTTCTCCTTTTTAGTCTCAAAATAAAAGAACTACGTATCAATTTTTTTTCTGGTCTCATAAATATTAACGAAAATGTACTTTATAATTTAATTGGAAAATGTCGTAAACAAAAGATGTTCCGGAAACCAACACCATGTTTTCGAAGTAGTCCGACTTGATTGTTAATTGGATTGACAAAAAACAACCACAACCATCTTCTCATATACGCACTTACCCATTGGAAACAATTTATATATTCGTGTAGCATGCAAAATACCACTTTTAAGTTAAAGCATTTAGCGGTTGTGAATTTAAAAAACAACAGTTTTAACATCTATTGTATAATTTTATTAACATACAAAACAAAAAATCTATAAAAAAAAACTCTTTATTTCGCGAGTTTTTTAAATTTTGTTATTTTAACAATTTATCATAATATGATAATTAGATTGCCATATTATGGTTCCAAATATATCCCAATATTACCATTTTATGGTTCTCGAAATTTGTATAAATTATCATAATATGATCCCTACAGCATTCTCCCAGCATTTTGTTGAAGCTGGATTAAAAAGAAATGCGTGTGTTTTAATAGTATATTTATTTAATAATTCACATATTTAAATAAACATAGGTTTAAAATAATTTAAGTAATAAAATTGTCTTTGCGCTGGAGAATAAGCTTTATGAAATATTATGTCAGCAATACAAGCTATACATCTGATTACAGCATAAAGCACGCTCAAAAATATTGTTAAGAATACAATTTCACAACACATTTATAATGATCAAACCATGTTTGCAGCAATCATAGCAATTGCATTATAACCATATTATAGTCCTAGTTATCATATTATGATCATGGGCAAGAATTTTGTCATCATTTATTACCATATTATGATTATTGCCAACATATTATGATTATTTCGTACTACATACTTAAAAGCATGTGCATTTTGTTAAAATTTTTCTTACACATTTTTTTTTTAACAATAATTTTTTGCGTAATTACACACAATTAAAAAATAAAGCACTTTTTTATCACTTTTTTATAATAAACAATAACTTTATTTAAGGGGTGCGGGCCAATTAAACTTTTGCTTAGACTTCCAGGGCAGACCGAGTTGAGACTACAATTTATTCCTTCTTCCACAAAACAAATCACCATTACAATTAACACCACTACGTTGTTTGTCCATTTTTAATGTATTTTTGATTAAAATTATTTAATTTGTTGGGGCTTACTGTTTCCTACAACTTCTTTTCACAAAATCTCAAACAAGAATGAAACTAAAAGAGCGAAGACGCTCATAAAAATAGCCGACTGATCATCTTATAGTGGGCGCAACTCTAATATGGCTGCAGTTAGATAGTATGATTGTAGACAATGCAATAACATGATAACTGAAAAACAGAGAAATTTTTACTAGAACATGATAAAATCAACCGAATTATTGGTGAAATATGATTGATACAATAATAGTTTAATTGATACAACCATTTATTGCTGTTGGAAACATAGTTTTGTGGCCGCAATCATATTGCAACCATATTTTTTCTCTGCGCGTATTCTTGTTGTCAAATAAAAATATTCAATATTAACAAAGCATTGATTAAATATTAATAAGTTGCCGATATGAGTTTAAGTAAGTTTAAGTACTATTCAATGATTTCTTAATCAATGATTAAGGCAAAATAATCATTGGAGATAAGTTACCGGTCCTAAAAAATGATTATTTTACCAAAAAAATTTAAAAAAGTAAATAATTGTATAAAAAGAAAACAAAAAAATGTCATTGGCGGTTTTGGGATTCGAACCCGGAACGCAATTTATTGCTAGGCCAGCACGCTTCCATGCAAACACCATACGGAATGTTAACATCTTGTCACCCGTGAAAAAGAACTCCTAATTTGGATATTTTTATTACAGACCACTTCTTGTTAATGTAATGAAACAAGTGATTCATTTAGAATTTGTTTCATTTACTTTTGCTGGGTAGAGTATATATTTATGTGTATATATTAATATATAATGTATTATTTATTGGAAAAAGCAACCCTGCAAAAATAAAGGATATACCTTCCAAAGTATATTTAAAAAATCAAAAAAAAAACCGAAAAATTCTTAAAAATCTGTTAGATCATAAGCATTCATATTTTGCTTTAAGAATTGCGAAAATAAAAAAGAAAAATACAGAACAGACCTAGTTTGTATGCACTAAAGATTCTGCTGTATTGAATGGTGCATTTTTTTTGGGGTGGTCAAGGAAAGCCATTTTAAAGTTGGAAAGGTTTTTTTGCTATTATTTAAAAAAAGGACGAGTTGAATCCATATAAATGGGTATCCAGTATCTTATTTTTGGTATTAAATAATACTTAAGCATAAACAGACTTAAGCTTGACCGACTTCGGTCAAAATAGACTATAGGCTTAAAATCGGTAATCAGCTTAACGACATCCAAAAAAAAACTTCTTCCATATCTCATAATTTTGAGTCTTTTGAATAAAAAAATTCTATTATAGTAATCAATTTCAAAAATTTTTAAGATGTGTGCTCGAATTTTTCGGTCAAGTAATAGTTGGCACATTAGTAGTCTGGGGCAGTATTTATTACTGGGCTAGTTATTAACCGATTTTGAATTTTTATACCTTTTTGAATACATAATATTATCATTATGCCGAATAATTTATCATTTAGAATAATTTTTATTTTTTTTTTTAATTAATAATCATATAATTACAAATTATATACTATTACCCTAACCGAGCACTAGCTACTATGGCCTTCGGCGAGTTGTAGCGAAGACAGACCAGTGCCTCTGGTGGGAATCGAACCCACGACCCCCGCACTGATAAGCCAGCACGCTACCTACTAGCCTACCGGGGCGCACTCATTTAGAATAAAAACTATTACAATATTTAAAAAAATTTTAAAAAAGTAATTTTTACCCATTTTAACGCATGTTTCGCTCTTTAAGGCCTAGTTGCTTAGGGTCGTAGAGGCCTATAATTACACATGAGTTACATTGAAGTCAAATATAAAAATTAGAGGGTACCGTATTAACATTTCCAGCATTTCAACTTATGGAACACTCTAAAGGCCACTCTAATATATAATATAAAAATTACTTTTGCCCAAATACAATACTAACAATAATAATAATAAAACATTTGTATAAAGGAAATCCATTCAAACAGAAGCTGTTAAACCAGCAGTTATCTCCGATTTATATGTGGGTAAGCATATTTTACATACAAACTTACATATAAACCAATACAATTCCATATAACACAATTGTGAATATGTGAATGACAAGAAACAATTAAGATGGTTGTCCAACGATAATCAAACATCAGTCCAGCCAAACAACAAACAAACAGATATAAAACATTGATCACAATCAAAGTAGATGGACATTACACTGATAGGAATTTGTGCGTAGTATTAATGAATTCCTTCATTAATCCAATGAATTTTTTCATAAAAAAGTCCCCAAAGAAACGTTTCATTGAGTCAATGAAAGGTGTTTCATTAAATCAATTTTAATGAATGGTTTTATTGACCCAATGAAAATTTCATAAAGTATATGAAATTTTTTCATAAATCCTAGCCTTATTGTTATGAAAGTTTCATGTGTTTAATGAATAAAATTCAAAGTTTGTATGAAATATTTTCGTTGATATTTAATAATTTGCACTTTTTGTGATTATTTTAGCATAGCATTAATTTGGTGGTTATTGAGAAATTATCATTCGTTGATATTATTTATAAGGTCTGGTCTTTAAAGGATCTATAAAATATTTTTATAAAAAAAAGTTCGAAAAGTTCGAAAATAAGGATCACAGGCTGTTCTGCAAAAGCGATGGCAGATTTTTATTAAACTCAGCCTGATTCAGCAAATTTTCGTTACTTGGAATATTATGACATGTAAGAAAAAAATCTAACAAGAAAGGAGTTCCCGGGGCCACCCACCCATGTAGCACGGTGGTGAAAATTCTATTGTTTCTCAACAAAATTGCTAAAGCTCATAATTTTTGACGAATTTGATAAAAGATAAATTTGAAAAGTAGCTAATTGGATTTTAGATCGAAAATTACAAATTTTGAAAATAAAATTTTTTTTATCCACAAAAAAGAAATATTTTAATTATTGTACTTTTTTAAATTATGTATATTAAGAACTTTAATGATTGAAAAAATCGTTTAAATATAATTAACAGGTTGTTAAAAAACAAAAATTTATTATCGTTTAGCATAACTTTTTTGTGTAACATCGTCAAAACGATAACAATTTAGGTCTCATTTTAAACAAAACTATTAGTGTCCGACCGAACAGTTCGGCCAGAAAGTGCATTTGGTCTGTATTCGGTATTTTAAAGCATTATGGACAAATTTGGCGGATGGAAAAATGTTATTGGGCTGATTAGATGCTATTTTGAGTGTTAAATTTGAAGAAAAGTCTGTAGTTAAGCAATGAATTGACTGTTCGGATTCAGAAAGTTCGGCCAAATTGAAAATAGTTCGGCGGCCGAACTTTTAACTTTATAGCTAAACTTCGGCTTTTCTCTTAAATTTTATACACAAAATCGAAATTAATCGGCTCAACAAACATGTTTCTAATACCAAAATTTGTCATCATTGCCTCTAGATATAAAAAAACGACAAAATATAGTTTTTTGGCCGAACTGTTCGGTCGGACACTAAAAACTATATCGTTTTTCTTAGACAATCTGTTCCCAGGAATTTAATGACCAACTATTCAAATTCGTCAAAAACTTTTAGCTTAAGGCAAACTTAATAAAAATAAATTATTTATATTAAAGTTTTGGTTAATTCTGTTTAAAAGAAATTTTTCAGTTTTTTTTTTATTTCAAAATGATAGTATAAAAAAAAATTTTTTCTCTTATTACAAGTCAAAATTTTTATTGAAAAAAAATTTGAAAATTTTTCATTGTTTTAATGAATTTTTTTATGAAATTATGAAAAAATCATAAAAAATGTTAATGAAAAAAATACCAATATTAATGAATTTTCATTCAGTTAATGAAATTTTTCATTAAACCAATGAATCGATTTTAATCAAATCGTTTCATTAATACTATGAAGGAAAATTCTATCAGTGTAGGGTCGCACCTTTATGTGATGAAAACAATTGTTTAAGGTATTATTCCTAGACCTAAAGGAATAACTTCTGTTATAAACTATGAGTTAATTTTCCTTTCGGTTTATAATATTATGTCAATTCTAATGTACACGCAGAAAAATATGTCTGTAGAAAAAATATTCAATCGCACTTCACTATTTCTGTACTAATTTTTAGTACAATTTTTTATTTTAGTAAAATTTTTGCTATTCTCATTTTACAAATTACTGAATTTTGTATTAATTATTGTTGCTGATTTTAGCAAAATATTTTAATAATTTTTGAAACAGAGTTAAAATTTGAATAATGTTCATCTACTACACTGATAGAATTTTCTGCTTTGTATTAATAAAATCCATCATTAATACAATGATTTTTTTTTTTCATTAAAAAGTCCCCAAAGAAATTTTCATTGAATTAATGAAATATTTAAAAAAAAATATAATTGTATTTCCTGTTTCGCATTTATTTTGATTTGTACAGGGTGTCCGCCGGGAAGGTATACTACTTTGTTTTGCCGCCATTTTGGCAAACATTAGTCTTGACAGTTCATATTTGGCAGTCGTGAAGTAGACACGTGGCAAATTTATTATGGAAAAATATTCGATAAACCAACGTGTTTTAATCGTTAAAACATTTTATTAAAAACAATCATCGATTACTGTGACGATGAGAAAGTTACGTGAAATTTTTGAGAGGAACAACGTGCCAACAAAACGCACTATTTATCGTGTAGTGAATGATTTCGAAGAAAAAGGGTCTGTAGGTGATAGGCCCAAGTATGGACCAAAACGTACTGCAAGACCGGTGGAAAAATTACTGCTGCTCAAGAAAGTGTTCAAAACAATCCATCAGCCTCAATGCGACGCCGTGCTCAGGAGCTTGGTCTTCAAAGAACAACTTTGGCCAAAATTTTCCACAAGGATTTGCATTTGTTTCCATTTAAGATTAAGTGGAATCAACAAGACGGTGCCACATCGCATACAGCTAGGATTACTATGGAATTACTGCGAAACCTCTCTCCACAACAAGTTATTTCAAGAAGTGGTGATGTTGATTGGCCTCCACGGTCTCCTGATTTGACTGATCCGGACTTTTTGTGGGGATATCTGAAAAGCAAGGTTTATGCAAACAAACCAGAAACGCTTGAGCAACTCGAAACAAAATATTCGTGATGAAATGAATGAAATACCGCGTGAAATGTGTGAGAATGTAATGAAAAATGTGCTCAAAAGGGCTCGCATTTGTGAGGCTAACAGCGGCGGACATTTATCTGATATTGTATTCCATACATAATTACCGACATTAAATACAACATTTATCAATATAAGATCCATTCTCTTTCATTTAATCAAAAATTCTAAACAAAGTAGTATACCCTCCCGGCGGACACCCTGTATTTTATTTTTTTATATTTATTATTTTAACAGTTTATTTTATATATATCAAGCTTATTTATATGTTATTGTTAATTTATAACGAGCTTTTAACCTCCCTATATTAACAAAAATAAAACAAATCAAACATATTAGCTAGGTTGATACTAGTATTGCGATCTGGCTAAAGATATCATCAGAACCCGAAGTTTTAGAAAAGCTAGAGTCTCCAGAATTGGAAGAGCTTTAACAAAAAACCTATTAATTATCAATTTTATCTTCTTAGTAATCAAACGCATGGCTAGGGTCTTTTCCGAACAAGCATCATGACTGAACTTTGAAGACCAAAAATGTTTTACAATATTTATATAAAAAATTTTCGTTTTTACTCTGGCTCATGTAATATTTTTTGTAGTTTTATTAGTTTTTTGTTTTTACATACATCGATATTATTTGTATGTTATTGTTAATTTATATCGAGCTTTCAACCTCCGCATATTTACGAAAATAAAGCAAATCAAACATATTAGCTAGGTTGATACTAGTATTTCGATCTGGCTAAAGATATCATCAGTACCCGAAGTTTTAGAAAATCTAGAGCTTCCAGAATATCCAGAATATTTAGCTTTTCTAAAACTTAGGGTTCTGATGAGTTATTTAGCCAGCTCGAAATACTAGTATTAACCTAACTAATATGTTTGATTTGCTTTATTTTCGTAAATATGCGGAGGTTGAAAGGACTAGCCCACTAGTTCAAAATAACGACTAGTTCAATTGAACTAGGTCATTCACGAACTACACAACTCTAATCAAAACCTTGATTTCTAAAAAAATTAAGATAGCTCCGTTTGAATATAAGACAACTACATTCTGTATGACATAAATAACGTTTTGTGTTTGTGTTAGCCCATGTTTGGTCATGCTAATCATTAATCTTTAATGGAACAAACATAATTTGCTGAAAATTAAAGTTGGATTTAAAGTTATTTTTCACATTTCAAAATATATATTACACCACCAAAAAATATAAATATACACTCAAAATGTTTTTTTGTGGTATAGAACTTAAAAAAGAAACGCGAATATTTTGGAATACACGAATTTTTTTAATGGTTTTATGATATTTAACCGGTTAACTGGTTTTGCCGCATATGCTGCGGCAGTCATAAAAACTTAATACCCGATTTCAAAAAAAATGATATTTAGCTTTATAAAATTGTATCTAATTTAATATGATCCCATAATTAATAATATAAAATTTTACACGAAAAATCTCCCGACTAAATTGTATCAAATCACATTTAATTGTATCATATTAGATTAATTTAGATACATACAAATAAGTGATTTGAAAGTACACAGAAAAAACTAAAAACGGGTTTCAATTAAAAAATTTATTGAATCAATTAATATTTTAATTCATTTTGCACCTATTACGGCAATGATACTAACAATTAAAACTTTTATTAAAATTGAGAAGGAAATAAAGTTATAAATAACTTCTACAAAAAAAAATATGATACTTACAAAAAAAGTGTGTGATCTATACGTTGGTATGTGTGTTTTGTTGCAATGCTGAGTCTGTTTTTGTGTGTGCTTGTTTTGTTGGTTAACTTCAAATGTATTTGGTATTTTTTACTGAACATTTTCTATTTATGCATACAGTGTATGAAAAAATAATATGATAATTGCGTCTAAAATAAAATATGTATTTATATATTTAAAAGTCAATTAAAATATTAATTGATTCAATTAAATATTTGTTTAGAAACAAATTAAATTCAAATCAAATCTTTTATTAGATATTTTAGGTTGATAATTTTTTCTGTGTATACTAATTTTATGAAATTATACTATAAGATTATATCTAATTTAATATAATAGGATATAATGTGGTATATTTATTATTTTAAATATAAGCAA
Organism: Delia radicum; assembly: GCA_021234595.1. Classification (NCBI taxonomy): domain Eukaryota; kingdom Metazoa; phylum Arthropoda; class Insecta; order Diptera; family Anthomyiidae; genus Delia; species Delia radicum. The sequence goes on along the minus strand of CM037851.1, from coordinate 307,191,705 downwards.
AAACATTATTGTTAGACATTTCAACAAATTTTTTAATATACCTGATAGTTTTAATCAAAGAATCCCTGTCAGAAAACAAGCTAAAAAATGAATCGGAAATGGGCTCAAAAAATATTATTAAAATTTTAAATTTTTGTATGAAAGTGGTTCATCCAAAAGAGACTTCCATTTTTGATTCAAACTCGGAAACTACAAATAAAAAAATTCTATATACTGAAAATCAATTTTTTATTAAGCCTTCTTTGAACTTTTCACAAAATATCCAAATTCAAATATTATTTAAAAATGTTGAAAAGCCTAATCTTACATATTTTTTACTGTTATGTTAATGAGACAATATGAAAATGTTTTCTCCGCTAAAAATTAGTTCATCAGTCTTGTATAGTTTCTGAAAATCTGACCGATCGGAAATATTTTTTTTTTTTTTTTCATATATTTGTATTTATTGAATCTTTTCTTTAAGAAATTTACAATAAGTTATCAAATCTTAAATCTTATCTCCTCTTGGTTTGTTGCCAGTGCAGCAAATCCAATTTTAGTATGCAGGGATCTACAAGATTAGTTTAAAGCGAGGTCCAAGGTGTCCAATTTTTTTAGACGCCTGTGACCTGAAAATGTAAGCAAGTTTTGAGCAAGGGGATTAGGATGAATTGCCAACTTGGAAACATATTTAATGCAGTTTCCCTTTATTTCGTCACGAACAGTTGTGATATTGAGATCGGCATGGATGTTTTGGTTTCTAATAAACCAAGGAGCACCAGTGATGCAACGTAAAATCTTTGATTGTCTTCTTTGTAGCTTTTCGACATTCGAAGCTGACGCTGTACCCCAGAGCTGTATGCCATATGTCCAGATTGGTTTAATTACAGATTTATAGATTAATACTTTGCATTCTAGGCTAAGCGTGGACCTACTGTTTAAGAGCCAGTATAACTGAGCAGTTTTCAATTTTATTTGGACGGATTTAGAATCAATATGGTGTGCCCATGTGAGTCGACGATCAAGGTGAATTCCAAGATATTTTACATGGTTCTGTGTTGGAACAGGGGTGTTGTTGATTAATAGGCGAGGGCAGGTTTCCTTTCTGAGCGTAAAAGTAACATGAACGCACTTTGATGCGTTTATTTTTATTTTCCAGTCTTCAAGCCACTGCTCTATATTTTTAATGTGAGACTGTAAACGGTTGTTCGCAACTTTGAGATTTGTATGAATGCTCATAAATGCTGTGTCATCCGCGAAAGTGGAAGTATGAATTGCGTAATGTGTTGGCATATCTGCAGTGTAAAGAATGTACAGCAGTGGACCCAATATACTGCCCTGGGGAACCCCCGCTGCTATTTTTCTTTTCGTAGATATACTGTCCTTGGATTTCACTATAAAGGACCTATCCGACAGATAATTTTTGAGGAGTTTATGTGTGTTTGTGGGCAATAACGTGACTATTTTGTGCACAAGGCCTTCGTGTCAGACTCTATCGAATGCTTGAGATATGTCAATGAATAAACCAGAGCAGTATTGTTTGGCTTCAAACGCCTTTCGAATGAGAGTTACAATCCTATGTACTTGTTCTATGGTACTGTGGCTTTTCCTAAAACCAAATTGGTGCATAGGAATGATATTATGTGATGATATATAGGATGATAGTATGTTTGAAATTATTCTTTCAAAAAGCTTTGACAGTATAGGCAACAAACTTATTGGCCTATAAGACGTGACTTGGGCTACATTTTTTCCAGGTTTGGGAATCATTATGATTTCAGATATTTTCCAAGATGATGGGAAAAATCCAGTACGTAAAATGGCATTAAAAATCCAAAGGAGAATTTTAAGGGCAGTATCTGGAAGCTCACATATCATTTTTGGAGTAATTTTGTCTATACCAGGAGACTTTTTAACGTTAAGATTTTTTTGCGTTTGATTTTAGGGTTGAAAATCGAATTTTTAAAGGTGCATAAACAGTATCATCTATTATTGGATTTGTTACATGAGAATTTGTATTATTAGGTGTGAATACATGTTCAAGGTGATCAGCGAAGGTGTCCACCTTTTCTTGTGTTGATTTTGCCCAAGTACCATCACCGAGTCGAAGAGGTGATTCGTAATTTGTGGGTTGGTTTAACTTTTTTGTTGCCTTCCAGCGGCTATAATCAGTATTTGATGTTTGGTCAAGACTTTGCAGGTAATTCTTTAAGGACGTTTCTTTATTGCTTTTCAGCTCCAATTGTAACATTTTTTACATTGACTTAGTTGGCTTTTTAATGCAGGAGACCGATATTGTTGCCACTGTCGACGAAGATATCTTTTTTGTCTTATAAGATCTTCAATACTTTTTGGGGTATTAAAGTTCCCGTAATTTTTTTGCTTGGACTGTGGGGTAGCTATTTTTGCGGCTGATAAAAGTGTGTCAGAGAAATTTTCGATAGCATATTCAATTTCCTCTTCAGATTTTAAAGAGAGATTTGAGGCAAATGAGAGCTGATATACATTTTGTACTTACGTCAGTTTGTACTTTTGTTGGGAAATCTGGTCGTATTGTTTATTATGTTTGGGTGAAATGTTTCCAACATCATTATAGTTGGCGAGTGATCAGATGAGAGGTCTAAGGAAGAAACAAATGAGATTTGAACTCTTTTTATATTTTTGTGACTGCAAAAATCTATCAAGTCTGGAGTTTTTCTAAGATCTGATGGCCAGTATGTTGGATGACCAGTATGTTGGATGACCCACCGATCGGAAAATGAATTTTTTAAATTCAGCAAGTCTGAAATATTCCAAAATTTATTCCATTTTGACTCAAAACATAAATAATGGCTGGTTTTTATTAAATTACAAAAAATACTTATAAAAATTATAATGTCATTGTTACCATATGACCAATTTAAAAAATATTCAAAATACACAATATTTTTTCAAAAAAAAAAAATTAAAAATCGCTTTTTTTTTTATAAAAAGAGAAGCAACACTCAGGAAATTCTTCCTATTAATTGCTTTCTTTGGAAAGGGGATAGTGGAGAGATGAAAGTTGGTGAAAGATGAAGGGCTTCAAACATGACAACACTGCAATTGCGCGAGATGATAAGTCTTAGAGCAGTTGTTGCTCGCCAAATGATGTAGAGTTGGTGAATTTATTGAAGCTTTTTGTTTCATAGCTCTGATTTATTATTTTACTTCGGTGGGGTTAAGATGCATATAAGTGATAGAAAACTCATACATATTATTTTTCTAAATTTATGTCTCCGGGAATCGAACCCGGGACCATCTGTGTAACAGTCCAACGCGCTAACCATTACACCTCCCGCCCAAATTTATATAAAATTATTTTTTTTTAAACATCTTCAACAGTCGTTTATTTATATTCTGTAAAAGTTCCAACTTTGTTTACAAATATTTCCAATAGGGGGCAAAAAAAAAATTACACAAATTACTTGATGAAGCAATTTTCTATATATCTGCGAAGTTTGGTTGAAAAATGCCCAGCGGATCTATGCCATGTCTTTAATAAGTTTACATTGTAAAAATTACATTTATTAATGATCTTACAAAATAAAATAATTTTCTTAGCAGTCTATTAAATCAAAAGTGTTTTAATTAAGTTATATCGGAATGGTTAAAAACATGGATGGCAGGCAATACCGCTAAAATACCGTTATCGATTCAAAATCCTCTCAGCTGACAATCGTTATCTCCAAAATACCGTAACCGATATAATTGCAATACCGTTATCAGTAAAATATCGATACCGAAATACCAATATCCCTAAAATACCGTTACCGAAATAACTAAAATACCGTTATCGCTAAAATATCATTACCGAAATAATTGAAATAGCGTTATCCTTAAAATACCGGTACCGAAATAATCTGACAAGAGCTGAAAAAAAATCGCTGTAAATAGATATAAAGTGTGTTTTTTTATAGAGGTATAGAACTTTGAAATGGAATAAAACAAAGATGAATTTTTTAAATTGACATGAAATTTACTTTATTCGAAAGATAATCTAATCTGGCATTATAATTTAAATATGACTTCTGGCATATGACCGCCACGGCTGGCTCGGATGTAGTCTAATCTGTATGTCCAATTTTTGATGACTTTGACTAATGTTGTCCTCCAAAATTCGCGTATTTCGAACAGAACCATGGTTTTCAAAATAAATTTGCACAATTTGGAAGCGTTGTTCAAGCGGCAGTCTATTCATGTTCAAATGCCTAACCAAACTAAACATAAATCCCTTGATAGCTGACGAAATGGCCACCAGTTAAAAAATGTTGCCAACTTAAAGTTCTATACCTGTATAAAAAACACCCTTTATTTCCCCAAAGTTTTATCATAAACTAGCCAGTCATTAGAACTCGAGCATAATGTGGCTAAAAAATATCGGTGTGCATTAACACTAACCGCATAACTTAAATAACGTTACCCTTAAAATACCGTTACCGAAATAATTAAAAAACCGTTATTCCTAAAATAAAATTTAGAAAGGTAAATAAACATCTTATGTTTTAAATAAACATTTTATGTTTTAAATTAAAAAATTTAAAACATAAAATTTTTTTTTAAAACAAGATTTTCTGGGAGAAAATCTCGGGATTTCGGTATTGGCACCACTAGTGAGAATGATATTAATTAATTACTAAAAAACTGGTCTAATCAGAAAACTTAAATTTTTTTTTCATTTTTGTCGTTTTAAACTGGGCAAATGTGACACTGTGCGAAGATTTGCAAAAAAAGTGGGCGATATTCATAACCAAAAAAATTAAAAATCTGTTGCCTTTTAGAATCATTAAAATGTGCCCTTTTATTACTTTCAAATCAAATTGGAATACATATTTTGTTTTTCTACGGCTCATCCATTTTTATAGTTTTATTCTTTATTTTGTCCGACGGTGTACGCATTCCACAGAACAAATGAAATAATCATTTGACTGAGATCGATTTTTGGAACGTACGGTTTTAATTTTTTATTGTTGTTGTTGCAGTGTTTTATGGTTAAAACGACCATGTTACGAAGTGAGATCACAACAACCACAATCTATGTAGATGCTGAAATGAAGACAATCGCCTGCCATCTGCAGTTAGATGCTTGTAGTTGTTGTTGTAGTTATGTAGTAGAGATGGTACCGATAATGAATGGGTCCGTCATGTTAACGACGTGTTATGTGATCAATATTTATTGTGGTTTTTGTGAAGATTTTTGGTAGCCTTTGTTGGTACGATATGTATGTTATTTAGTTTGGTGGCTTTGTTCATTTTCTCGTTTTTCATACGTTTAGTTTCGATTAGTTTGATTTGTGTTATTCAAAACGATAAAAACGTCCAATCTCGCCCTTAACATCTTATCACTGCATATTGATCTCAGTAGTTATCCCTCGTCATATTCATTTGTTTACCGTTTTTCAGATTTTATTTTTGGGGTTTTTTTTTATTAATTTTTTGTCATTCAAAAGAAATTAGTGGACACAAAAAGTATGTGGAGTCTGTTTAAATAATTGTTAATTATACCGATAAGAAATGGTTTATCAATTAAAAAAAAAAAAATCCATGAAATATTTATTGCTTGTGTAGACATACTACACTCAAAAAAAAAACAAAAGTTAGTAAAGTCATTAAAACATTTAGCTGAGTCAGCAATATTTTAGTCATGAGAGTGTTTGCAAAAAAAAATGGTAATTGTCAGCAAAATCTTTTGTTAGTAGATTGAGCAAAAGTTTTGATATCACTGAGATGATTAAAAATAAAAGAATCCTTGCTTAAAGTTAATAACTTTTTGCTAAATATTAGTAGACTGAAAAAAAAACTCAAACAAATTTGTAGAAAAATTATATTTTAGTTAATTTATTTGCTGAAAATCTGAAAAATAGTTTTGTGATTCTTTTACAAATTATTTAAAAAACGTTAAGCCATGTACAGACGGTTGTCAGATCTTACAATATTGTAAGATCTGGCAATGTGCTGGCAATGTACTGACAATGAAACATGTTTAGCAAAAGGTAAATTGTCAGTTCAGACGATTTGCAAGAAAACCTTTTCAATTTCATTGTCAGACAATTGTCAAACAATAAATTTATCTGACAACGAAAATTGTCAGTTCACACGGTTGTCAGATTCTTGTATGGCAATCTGCGACCTTTTGCCATAAAATACCAGCAACCAGCATCCCATAAACTTCGCCGTACCTCAACTTCCTCGATAAGTTTAATAATACTTTCGTGTGACCACACGGATTCCACCTTTTTGCGGTAGGATCTTTGTTTGGGTGTTGGGTTTTTCCCGGCTTTAGAGCCTGTTGGCGACTGGGAGCCTCTTGGCGGCTGGGTGCGAAACATCAAGTCAGTTGGCTCATAGCTGCAAGCTATGACGCAGGTTTCATTAATGGAAATGTCGCCATCCATTTTTTTATTTAATTTGATTTCCTATTTTGTTTCACTTTTGATTTTTAATATTATTAATATGAACTTTTGTTTTTTTTTTTTCATAACTTATGGACAGTGCCGCCAATAGAAACATTTCTGTGACAATACTGCCATTGTCAGATGCATTAATTTAAATACATCTGCCAATAAAAAATTGTTTACAATGTCTTGCAATTATCTGACAATGGCAACGTAGGGTGTTCACACGAATGTCAGATGTCTGACAATATTATTGTCTTACAATGTACAGACAATGCTTTTTCTGACAATGTTGCAAGACAAAAGTTGTAAGTTCACACTGTTGTTAGACATTTTCTGAGCATTTTTCTGACAATATTGTAAGATCTGACAACCGTCTGTACATAGCTTTACAAAATATAAAAGTGTTCTTACTCCCGCATTGAATTAATTTAATATCTAAAAATATATAGAAATTATTATTTAATTATCTATTAATTAAAATTAACTTTCAAGTACTTACATCAATAGTTGTCTAAATATACAACCCCTTTTTTGCAATAAGAAAAAGGAAACATAAAAATTTACCTTAGATGTGTGTCCATGTCTTTCACTATAGACTGTCTACCTCAAGGCATATTTGTTTGCAATTTGACCACACTACATTTATAATCACTTTAAAGATTTAGTTTAAAAACACTCATTTAATGTTTATTAAATTTACTTTACTTTGACAAGCCGTTGACAATACAAAATTAAAGTTTTTTTAATCAACATATCAATTTACATTGGTAGCATCGTTTTTTATTAAACAGAAACAGATACAGAAATCTTCCATGGTTGATTTTTATATATCTAACAAAAGTTGTACTTTTTCGTATCATTATCATCGTCTTTACTACTACCCTAACCACAAAAGGCTCGTACCCCCTTCAAAAGTTTTAATATAAAATTTTCAATATTCTGCGAAAATTCAAATAATAACAATTTTTTATAATTAGCTTTTTTTAAATATAATCTACTACTATTCCTAAAAAATGTAATACTTAAATTTACGTTCGTGATTATTTCCCATTATAAAGCAATGATTTTTTAAATATCCCTTAAAATGCGATGTTTTAAAATTGACCATAAAAGGTTCGTACTATTAAGAAAGTTCCGTTATTTTTGTTTAAAACCGTGCTTTTCTGTAAAATCTTTCTTAGCCAATTGACGTGTTTGATCAGAAAAAGAAAAAAAAATATAAGTAACACCAAATAAACTAAAAAAAACGAAATGGCGCGTGGGTAAAGCTATTTCAAAAGAAATTCTTGAACTCATAATTCAAAACTCTTAAGATGGGAAAAGTTATTCAGATATTTCTTCGGAACTGCATTTGGCAAAGTCAACTGTTCAATACATTGTAAAGTTTTACAAATAAAATAAATCAGTTAGCCCTAATTTAAAAAAATGTGGAAGAGTGTCTAAGATAACACCACTTAATTTAAGACATTTAGAAAAAATCATAAAGAATAATAGACGAACTACGGTACGAAAATTAGCGGTTGAGTGGTCATCGTCTATTGGAAAGTCTGTGGGACGAGCAACTACAAGAAAAAATTAAAAAAAACTTAATTACACTTTTTACAAGGTAAGAGTTTATTTCGTATAAAAACTACACTTTTGAATCAAAAATAAAATTTTTTTGTAGCCAAAAGCAAAACATTTTCTAACCAAAGTACAAAAACGAAGACGCTTACTGTGGGCAAAAGAGCGACAAAAATGGACTCAAAGAAAGTGGGACACAATAATTTTTAGTGATGAATCCCGGTTTGAGCTCTGTTTGGGTGACACTTCTACAAAAGTCATTCGAACGAGACAAGAGGCATTTCATAGAGATTGCCTAAGACGCACTGTCAATGATTTGGGGTTGCATGTCTGCCAAAGGGGTTGGACAGATGTGTTTTATAGAAAACGCAGTTAACGCAGTCTGCTACATAGAAATACTTGAAGAACACTTAATGGCTTCAGTACCCATCATAACATCATTCGGGGAATACACCTTTCAACAAGAAGGAGCGCCAGCTCATACGGCGAAAGTAACGAAAAGATGGTTCGCAGAAAATAATATAAGTGTCCTGGACTGGCCATCATCCAGTCCAGATCTAAATCCAATATAATCGGTATGGGCGATCATGAAAAGACGGTTAAGAAACGAACCGCAAACAACGATAGCCGGTT